>CM042165.1:64929595-64944595 GCA_023376005.1 Doryteuthis pealeii
ACGTATTTATGCTATATGCACCGAAATGTTAATTGAGAGACAAAAACTATTTTGTATGCGTGTTATTTGATTGAAAGGGATAATTTATGCATTGTCGATTTGATATTTTGTCACGACATTAGTTATGTGCTGTATGTCAGGCACATACATATACAAAATATTGGCCTGGCAAGGTTAATTGTTTCATAAATCATATATGATATAGTGCACTGCCAAGATCCTTGGTAGAGGATTTCAAAGTTAATAAGATTAAAACTAAATTGCTTCTCCAGTAAGTTGGATTAGAGTGAAAAGCTAAAGTTGTTTTTAAGTTAAATGTAAAAACGTCCAACTAATCCGTTGGTAGGCTGTCGTTTTTACATATTTGAAGCCTAATAATTGGGTCAGTTATTTAACAGGTCTTGATGACAATTTCAATTGTGATCCGTGATCTGTTTGTAACTATAGCTGGTGTACCAAAGTTAGAAATTCACGTATGGTTAAATATTTTTTGCTCCTGCTTCCGCTGTCGTCTCTCTGAGAAGGGCTGGTATTGGACATCTTGTAATGGGATAGGTGATTAACAACGTATGTAAGAGGGATGTCCCCAGATAGACTATAACACTTCTGAGACTTTTTAGTACAATAATACCTCTGAGACTTTTTAGTACGATAACACCTCTGAGACGTTTTAGTACGATGACACCTCTGAGACTCTATCTTTGCTATTATTTTCAGTTTACCAAGTGACAAATGTATGATGTTTTGCATGTACTGATGTAATAATGTGTAGAGAATTGTAATAATAATTTTTACTGTTCTGGTGTGATAATTTCGAATGGTGCATTGTCTCAATTTCTCCTGTTCTATATTTGTAATTTTTTTCTATTTTTTCTTTTTTAAACGGGGGTGTTTGTATTGTAATGGTTATCGTCGTAGGAAATGGATACAGTGAGCCGAGTTCAAATCCTGGATGATAATCTTCAGGTAAATAAAAGTGAAAAATAAGAAGCGTGAGGATGATTTCTCCATATATTATTACAGAGATGCAGATGGTGTCCCCATCAGAATCTCTGTCCCTGACGCACAAAATCTAAAAGGGCGCAGTAAAATCTTATCCATGCGTCCCAGTATTTTTCTCTTTTCCTCCCTCACCATTTCAAGCTAACTGTAAATACATTTCAATTGTTTCTTAGATACGAATTACACAGGAAATCAAATTTCCCGGGGACTCATTCAAAGTAAATATGTGCGCCCCTGGACGCACTAAATCAAAAGGTTATCAGCATCACTGTTATCAATTGATAAACAAAACCCAACATCAACAGTCGATATTTGAATTGTCCCGAGGAAGATTGTATATATATATATATATATATATATATATATATATATATACTTTGGTGCGGTACCAAGTTTCTTGGTACAAGGTGATTCTAGGCGGGATTCTAATTCTCTACCAGTAGTTTGTTGTAGAGTTCAGGTTCCGTATGAGAGCTCAGTGTTTAATTATTGTAAACAGAGCAAAGTTATTTGGGAATAAAATATACACACACACACACACACACACACACACACACACACATATATATAATATATATATATATATATATATATATATATATATATATATATATATATTAACAATGGTATAGCAACTAGTCTGAGAGAAGGAAATTCTAAGCTTTAAAAATAACCCACAATTACTCGTGTGGAGGATTGGTATATACATACTCAGTGATGCTGAGAATTTTTTTAAAATTTAGAGCGTATTGGCACGCACATATTTGCTTTGAATGAGTCCCCGGGTAATTTGATGGATCCCAACTAAAGTTTCTTAATAGATTATAGGTTTTTTTTTATTTATGATCTGGGGAAACAACTAATGCCGTCTAACTCCTACCTTGTAACCTATCCTGTTAATTCATTTCTAAGAATCTATTGAAATGTATTTACAGTTAGCTTGAAATGGCGAGGGCAGAAAAAAGAGATACAGGGACGCATGGATACGATTTACTGCGTTCTTTTAGATTTTTGTGCGTCAGGGACACATGACGCGTACCTATCAGCATTTCTGCATACTACACATATCAATATATTATCTTTTTTTTTTTTTGGCTTCATGAGGAACTTTAAAAGGTGTTTCCATTAATTTATGAATAACACCTTCCTTCTATTTAGGTGGAGTCTCCGTGACGTAGTGGCTAACGTGGTGGACTGCGACATCATAGTAAGCAAGTTCGAACTCCAGTCGCGCCACTACGTTCACTTTCGGACTAATACCCTAGGGAACTCCCTTATGCCCAAGCCACGAGTTCGTTTTAGGTCAATCGATAGAGCATCAGCCTTGGAACCATAAGGTTCTGGTTCGATACCGACCGTTGCCAACTCTGCGCATCAGTAGCATTGATATGGCGCTTCAGCTCAGACGCAAAACAATCTCCTTTGTCTAACGCTAGTGAAAAGAGGATAGACTCCCTTGCTGTTCAGCTGATACTGACAATAGGCCACTCCGCCTACTTTACTTTACTACTACTGTTCTTCTGCAAGGATGGCTTTGGGATTAGATAACACACAAAGGATGATATGCCATTAAACAAAGAAACCGAATCAAGTCTTCTATATGAACCTGTACGGCCACAAACCTTTATGTATTTTTGTCGTACATACTATAACTGACCCATTATTCAAATTCACTTATTTTCAAATTGTATCAATTAAATGTATCTAGAGCCTAGAATTCGATACCTAGTTCGATACCGGCCCTCGCCAACTCAGCGCATGAGTAGCACAGCTTAGATCTTTAGTATTATCTGCGTTATTCGGACTATTGTCCTCATCGTCATTGTTATATGTACAACGTTTCCAACAGTCAGAAGGATTTTCTTGTCACGAGAACAAAGTTCCGTGATGGCTCCCGATTACGACGAGAAGGTCCCCGTGTTCGAAAAGAAGGTTCCCGAGTCCGAAAAGGTTCCCAAGTCCGACAAGAAATACCTGAAGAAGGCCGGAGGGCACATCGGCCGAAACGCTGTACAGATAACAATGAAGACGAGGACAATAGTCCGAATAACGCAGATAATACTAATAATCAAGCCCCATCTCAAACATTCAGAGAAATGGCTAATATCTTGTCTTTTAATACCAGTTTTATTAACTTCGACTTTGGAGGGTAAAACTAAAATAGCAGGCTACTGAAATTAGTAGACAATTTCACATACCTCGGTAGCAATGTCGTCAACTGAAAACAATATGCATAGGAAAAACATCTACTACTATTGACATGTTAACGACCATATGGATATCTGATCTCTTTGTAAAATAAAGCGAGAATTAGTATTATCTGCGTTATTCGGACTGTTGTCCTCATTTTTTTTCTATGAGTTTCCATTGACTGATTATATCGGGTCCGTACCGATTATATGCTATTTATCTGAATGTTTGAGATGAGGCTTGATTATTAGTATTATCTGCGTTATTCGGACTGTTGTCCTCATAGGATAATAGTCCGAATAACGCAGATAATTCGGAATAACGCAGATAATTCGGACATAGGGATTTAAATGGGACATCCCACGAGGATTCAACTCACGATTCAGTAATAATAGATCTGCGGGACTAACTTTTAAAAATTCCCCTCTACCCAGGCGACGCCGGGTAGCCGCTTGCTAGTAGTATATAATCGGTATGGACTCGATATAATCAGTCAATGGAAACTCCTAGAGAAAAGAAAAAAAAAATGAGGACAATAGTCCGAATAACGCAGATGATACTAATCATGAAGCCGCATCTCAAACATTCAGAGAAAAGGCGGAAATTCTTTTAAGACGTAGCCGTGTCATTACTACTATATGGTTGCAACACCTGGATTCTAACGAAACGCTTGGAGAAAAAGCTAGATGGAGTCTACATAAGGATGCTGAAAGCTGTTTTGAACAAATTCTACAAGCAGCAACCCACAAAAAAGCAGCTGCTCCCGTCTCACAAACCACCCAAGCAAGACATGTTGGACACTGCTGGAAAGACAAGAACGAACTCATATGCGATGTTCTCCTGTGGATTCCTACACACGGACACACCAGTGTTGGCCGACCTGCAAAAAAACTTACATTAGCTATTTGTGGACACTGGATGCCATGTAGAGAAGTGGTTCCCAACCTATGGCCTCATGTCCAAAATGGACCACAGCAAATTTCAGGTGGGCCAAGGAAATATTATAATTCTATATGATTGTATCTTGATTGAATAAATATCTTATGTAAAATGAAAAATTTTTTTTTTCTATTATAATAATTTCAAGGTCTACAAAAAAAATCTGGTTTCAAAGTGGGCCATGAGCTGAAAAAGGTTGGGAACCCCTGATGTAGAGGACTTGCCAAGAGCAGTGGACGATAAAGACGGATGGTGAGAGAGTGTCAAGGGAATCCGTACTATCAGTATGATGATGATGATGATGATGATGATGAACATTCTCTTTGTTATGACTTTTCCTTTAGTACTAGTTTGACTATGACCATAAGAAGAGGAAAACTAAAAAAAACACCACTAAAAGTTTTCTTTCTTTCTTTCTTTCTTTCTTTCTTTCTTTCTTTCGTTCTTTCTTTCTTTCTTACACACAGAGACGCATCGCTGCTGATATAGTATAATCACCTATACAAATGGTGACCTTTAAAATACTCACCTAGTTCAGCCATGCCGGGTGGGTGAGAAAATAGTATCAGCTTAATTCCAGAGGGTGGGCCTTCATCCAGCATAAGGCAGTACCTTCCCCCCTGGTCTAAAAGTGATATGAGTTGGGTTTATCGGCCAGTGCCCGATGCGCCCTTCAAGGGTAATGTCGACGGAATTTTTCAAACCGTAACGTGGTTGACTTTTTCCCCTCTGCGGTACTCAACATTAAAACGACCTTATATCACATTTTTCTCCAGCTATGGGTAAATAGTAGGGCAGACTGGGCTCTTTAACCTTGGTTAGATAACCAGTATAGGAGAATGAAAACTCTGAATTCAAACATGTCAAACATGAGAAACAAATCTGTGTATTTCCTCTTCCTTTCGTTTTTATCGACTATTTATTATTCAATTACTAGAAGAGGCTACCCAGCATCAACTGGGTAGAGAGGATGCAAAAAACCCTGGTGCATTGATTGTTTGCTTTTGAGATTTACAAATGTGGACATTTTTTACTTAGAATTTCAATGCTATTTCTATGTATATTTTAATTTTTAGATATATAAATCAAATCTCCATAATTTTGCACAAAAAGCAAGAACTGGTGATATTTAGTGTGTATATATATTTACCTTGACAAGATGGCAGCAAACTCGTGTTCAAGTATTGCCATTGCTTGATATATATAAGAATTTTTTTTTTTTTTTAAAGTTCAACAATTCAAAGAATATAATGGTGAGCTTCAAAAAGTTCAACAATGAGCTGCACGAAAGTGGTTCTCTAGTCCTGCCAAAGTCTTGCACACCTTCCCACAATTACAGGTAATTCCAGGGAGCACAGGGTATTTTATTAGTCCATCCCGCCGATGTATAGATTGGTGACTGATCAGGCCAGCCTTGCTCATACATAGCCTTTCACACTGCTCACATAGTAGACCGATTTGAAGCCCTTGGTTGTCTACTTTTTTATTTACTTTGATATACATACATACATACATACATACATACATACATACAAACAGTCCTTTATATATGTATAGATTTATTTATCAGACCTACTCACTTGCATAAATTGTACTTTATTTTCGCATATTTTATTTAAAGTCTAATAATTATTCAATTAAGAAATTGACCTTGTGTCGCATCCTGCTCGCGCGGAGGGGTTGGTAAATATATACATTGCATTTTAGCTTGGCGGGAAGATAGACAAATATCTACTTAGTAAGTTTTTTGAGTCAGATGTTTTGGCCAAAATATAGAGAGTTTACTACAAAGACAAAATATCAAACAGATACGTCACTTAATTACAGAAAGCAATGTCTACTTATGTACATTGTTAAATCGCAAGACTAGTTCATATACCTTGGTAGCAATGTCTCATTTGCAGAAAGCAATTTCCACTTATGTGCCAACAGACGCACACTATCTACAAATTATCTAATTGCATCTATTTTCCTTCTTTTACATAGTAAATTTATTGTATTAACAAACGGTTGTTGAGTATTATTTGGATTTTTCGGACTGCTGTCCTCATCTTTATTGTTATATATACAATGTTTCGACCGATGTCCCCTTCGTCCTTCTTCAGGTGTTTCTTGTCGTTTGGAATGTGTCATTTAATGTATTTTTATTGTGTTATGTATTCAAAGGGCCGGTTTAGCTCTGTTGGTAGAGTGTCCGGCGGGGAACGTCAAGGTTCCTGGTTCGATACTGGTCCTCGCCAACTCAGCGTATGAGTAGCAAAGGGATCTCTGTGGTAAAGTGAGGAGCTGATAGTAGCTGTGTCTCAGACGCTGAAAAACAATCTCCTTGGTCTAGCGCTAGTGAAAAGGGGATAGACTCCCTCACTGTCCGGCTTATACAGACTTTAGGCCACCTTGATGACTTTACTTTTTTTACTTTATGTATTCATTTAATGTGGTTTTATTGTGTGAATGAATATTATATGAAGAGGAATAGATGAGAACATTAATACAACTATAAATAATAACAGCACCAGAACTAGAGACAACTATATGAACATAAGAAAATGTAACTGTAGATACACACAACAATGTCCCCTAGATGGAAACTGTCTAGCTAGCAACATAGTTTACGAAGCCCAACTAGGAACGATTCGGGAAGAACCAAACATTACCTCGGAATTACTGCCGGAACTTTTAAACAGTTACAATACCCTCAGTCTTTCCTTCAACAACCCCGCGCTATTTAAGCAAACGGAACTTTCCAAATATTTCTGGTCCTTAAAGAATTCCAATTGCGACCCGGTGGTGACATGGAAAATAGTCCGAACCTCTAACTCGGTTACAAACTTCAAAGGTAAATGCTCATTTTGCATATCGGAAAAAATATAAATACTGTTATTTAAGAACTCTAGAAAACTACTTAAAAAACGCAATGAACTGATAATTAATTGCATGCACAGATGGAAATTCCAGGCGCAACCTTATTCAATTCTCTGCTTAGATAGGTCACATTAGCTCTTTACATTAACTTTGTTTAAACTTAACTATTTATGTCCACTGTATTAAAAGACGTTAGCATTAATTAAGAATACTTGAAAACTACTTAAAAAACGCAATGAACTGATAGTCAGGTGCAGACACAGGGGAAAATCCCAGGTGTAAGCTTATTCAATCCTCGGCTTACATAGGTCATATTAGCTCTTTAACTTTATTTAAACTTAATATATATATATATATATATATATATATATATATATATATATATATAAGAAATAACAAAAGACTTAGAGATTGAGCATTATAGTCTATTTCAGGGAGCTACTATGAAATAGACTATAATGGTCAATCTCTAAGTCTTTTGTTATTTCTTTACTTATATATTTGCTCTGTGACTCTAACATTAAGAGCACACATTGAGCTCTCAAACTGCGACAGTTTTTTTTAAATAAAACTATTGTGTCTTAAGGAAGATTTCTTCTCTGGACTTTTGGATTATATATATATATATATATATATATATATATATATATATATATAAAATTAATAACAAAGTAAATATATATACACATTAGATATCACCAGGGCTTGGTTTTTGAGAAAAAAATAATGAACATTTGATTTAAATTCGTGAAGATATCTAAAAAATAAAATTTAAATAAGAACGTGGAATTTTTTTCCATTTAATATTGTAGACATACATTTCTATTTTTCAGAGTGACTGAATCAACACAAGGTCTTTTTTTTACATAGGAATTTTAATGGGGCATCCAGCGGGGATCAAACTCACAATTCAGTAATAATGGATCTGCGAGACTAACTTTAAAAAAATCCTCCCTCTACCCAGGCGACGCGGGTAGCCACTTCTAGTTCTAAGTAAAAAAGTAAAGTCGACGGGGCGGCCTAAAGTCGGTATCAGCCAATCAGCGAGGGAGTCTATCCCCTTTTCAATAGCGCTAGACCAAGAAGATTGTTTTAGCATCTGAGGTGGAGCGCCTCACCTACCATCAGCTCCTTACTTTACCGCACAGATCCCTGTGCTACTCATACGCTGAGTTGGCGAGGACCGGTATCGAACTAGGAACCTTGTGTTTCTAGCCGAACGCTCTACCGACTGAGCCAACCCGAAACCTTTGTTTATTTTTAGCAGTTAAAAAAAAAAGATTTAGGTTAATATTTTTTACAAATAAAAAAAAAAAATTTTGCAAATTCTAGAAAGATTGCCGCGGTACCTTAAGTCATTGCCGTGGTGCAATGTTTGAATGCCCATCTCTTAGGCTAAACTCATTACTGATTATATATATCTATTGTGAACACACAATAGTCATTTAATAATTGTAGTTACTCATTATTAATCTCCTTGTTACAATTCTGTGTTTGTCCTAGGTATGTTAAACTGCATCTTTCTTTCTTAAGATCACTAATTAGGACTGAGCCTATTCTAGTAGTGACCAAGGGCTCTTTAGACCAGTGAAATAGATCACTAATTAGGACTGAGCCTATTCTAGTAGTGACCAAGGCCTCTTTAGACCAGTGAAATAGACCACTAATTAGGACTGAACCTATTCTAGTAGTGACCAAGGGCTCTTTAGACCAGTGAAATAGATCACTAATTAGGACTGAGCCTATTCTAGTAGTGACCAAGGGCTCTTTAGACCAGTGAAATAGATCACTAATTAGGACTGAGCCTATTCTAGTAGTGACCACCCCCAAGCAGAGTTTAACAGGTTTGAATTCAGAGTTTTCCTTCTCCTAGACTGGTTACCCAACCAAGGTTAAAGAGCCCAGTCTGTCCTACTATTTACCCATAGCTGGAGGGAGAGTAGTTGGATTAATACCTTTTCCAATGGTATTAGCGCCATGTGAACTTTAGCTTCGGCCAGGATTTGAACTCAGGTCGACGAGTCCATTTCGTACGACTCTAGCCATTAGACCACGTACCTCCAACATCTAATGGTTAAGTTCTAATTTTGAAGCTCTGGGGAGTGTGGAGTACTCCTTCATCGCCATTACTCTCAAGTCCACTGACCCGGAGTGGTAGTACCTGTTAGGTTCCATCTATGGGTTAAATAGAACAAAATAAGTTTTTTTTAAATGTTCTTTAAAAATTAAATACCATCAAGAATAAATAAAACAAAACGTCGTCGTCGGCATAAAATAACCCAACAAGTGTTGACCAACCAACAATTCTGTGTGATTTTTGCAATGTCAGCGGCCGGTCATTTCCTATAATGGTTGCCTCCACCCTAACGATAGAGAAATGGTGGATGAGCTCAAAACATTATACTGGTCTAAAGAAAGAAAGAAAGAAAGAAAGAAAGAAAGAAAGAAATCTGTTCTTTTCACTTTTCATTAAAAATCTTCGGTAGATTTCTTGCTCTTTTAACTTTCGTTTAATTTCTATTTCGCTGCTGCTGCTGCTGCTGCTGTTGCTTGCCTCCGCTGCTCATCACGACGGAGTGGGAAATTGCCTTCACGTGATACCTCGTCATTCGTTGCTATAGCGACCAAAACAGGCAAGTGGCGGTAGCAGCGAAGAACAAGGAGAATTTCATGCTAACCCAAATCTGTTTTTGTTCCCAAACGGAACATGTTATCTAATCGAAATAAAAACGCTATAAGTGTATTGTTAACGAAAATTATTTATGACTAGAAGCGGCTACCCAGCGACGCCTGTGTAATGGGAGGGGGTAGAAACCTGGTCAATTGATTTGTTAACTTTTGAGATTTACAAATTCTGGACATTTTTAATTAGAATTTCAATGCTATTTCTATGAATATTTTAATTTTAAGTATCTTCGAATATAATTCAAATCTTCATAATTTTTGCGCAAAAAGCAAGAACTGGCGATATTCAGTGTGTATTTATATTTACTTTGTCAGTAATTGTTTTATTGTCGTAGTTTCATCCAGACATACATACATACATACATATATACATACATACATACATACGGGCTGCCCTTTATATATGTATAGATAGATGTTACATTAAAATTGATTAGTGAATACACAAACGTGGAAAACATTTCTTGATGAGCAAGGAAAGAACTCACCAACGAACACACTTGAGCGCGTGTATACATACAGCACACACACACGTACACACACACACATACACACACACACAATCAAAGTGAGCGGAATTATTTAAACGTAAAGAATTATCCACTAAACAAACTAGCAAACGTACACACATACGGTTATTTTGAGGGTCATCATTTGTATGTGTGAAAAACATAATGTCGTATTAAGTGGTTATTTACTAAGCTTAGCTAAGACCGCAAGTATGGGACACCCAGTGAGAATCAAACTCACTAACAATGGTTTACTAATTCAGCTTGCTAACCATTGCTAACCACGCGAGATGCCCTACTCTCTAGGTTGTAGTTATTTACTAAACTTAGTTTAGTTGTGGCACAAGGCTACAAGTATGGAGCACCCAATGAGAATTGAACTCACTAACAATGGTTTACTAATTCAGCTTGTTAACCACTACACTACGTGATGTTCCCTTTTTGAGTTAAATGTGTGTCTCAGGATTGTGATGGTGTTTAACACAGAATTATTACATTTGTGTACTTGTAAAATTCGATATACATATATTTGTATACATTATGCAAACGTATTCATATAATACTGAAATTACCATGGCCTACGTATAGTTATTTACTAAGCTTAGGTTAGATGTGGCACAAGGCCAGAAATGTAGGGCGCCCAATGAGATCTCATATATAGTTTAAGCTCCGTCGCCTCTATATTTTCCCCTCTTTATTTAGAAATCGGCTTTTTTCCAATTCTTTTCTTATCCTTATTGATGTCAATATCCCCCTATCTCTCTCTCTCTCTCTCTCTCTCTCTCTCTCTCTCTCTCTCTCTCTCTCTCTCTCTCTCTCTGTGAATCTGGAGCTGAAGCTGAAGTTTGGTCATTGTCATATCCCTCCTAGATTAATGGAAGCCTAAGCCCCCTCTTTTTATATATATATATTCTTTTTAGGTAAATTTGTGCTACATTTTTTTAACATATATTTATATACACAAGATATTTTATTATTTATATCTTATCTCTTGATTTCATTCCATCATAGTATCTACTCCCCCCTCTCTCTCTCTCTCTCTCTCTCTCTCTCTCTCTCTCTCCTCTCTCTCTCTCTCTCTCTCTCTCTCAAGGCGAAGTTGAGTCACTAGCATATCTTTCCTAGATTATTTAAGCCGAACCCTTTTTTTAAATTTAATCTTTTATGGTAAACTAGCAGCGGCTACTCGGCGTCGCCTGGGTAGAGGGGGATTTTTTTAAGTTAGTCCCGCAGATCCATTATTACTGAATCGTGCGTTGAATCTCGTGGGATGCCCCATTTAAATCCCTATGTAAGAAAAAAAAAAGACCTTGCATTGATCCAGCTACTCTGAAAAGAAATGTTAATGTCTACTATTTAAAATATTAAATGGAAAAAAAATCCATGCTGTTATCAAATCTTCATAATTTTTGCACAAAAAAAAACAAGAACTGGTGATATTTAATGTGTATATATATTTACTTTGTCGTTAGTAGTTTTACTTTCTTAGTTTCATCCGGACATACATAGCAATAGTATAATCTTTACAGATCACTGCCGTTCCCCATACTTGTATAACCGCACCACCAGAACCTTTCCTCTCATGAGCCCTCAAATGACTCATCAAACCTTCTGCAGATCCACAAAGTTTGATGCAAATATGACATAGGAAGGACGTCCTTTCCATTGTATCAGATGGATCAGATGATAAAATGTAATGCTTATGCACCACCATATGTCTCTAAAGACCAGAAGTTGACTTACACACTTTGTTACAGATTGCACAAAACACATACATACACAAACATGAATTTTCACGTACCCCATTTGTACAGGTCAGGCACAAGGCCCTATTAACATACACAAACATACATACATATACATACATACCAACTGTCCTTTATATATGTATAGATTTATTTATTAGACATAGGCACTTGCATAACCTTTTACTATTTTTGCATATTTTGTTAAGATTCTAATAATTATTCAAATAGTTTAACCTTCATAGCCAAATGTAAATCGCTGACCACTTAAACAACAGCAGGTAATGTAAGCAACCTAAGATAAGCTTTATCTATAAAAAAATGACTTGATTCGGCTTTGAATAACCCGAAAATGTTTTATATGCCGTAAAACAAAACAACCAATTAAATGTAAATCAGCAGGTAAGAAAAAAGATTCAATAATTCAAATTCAATAATATAAAGGAAATAAATTCTTTAATGTCAAATTTTTACTTATTTTATTCCAAAGAGACCCTCCAGCTATGAGTAAATAGTTGGACGTAATGGGGCTCTTTATTCTTGGTTAGGCAACCAGTCTAGGTGAAGGAAAACTCTGAATTCAAACCTGTTAAAGACTGCTTAAAAATTGACTTGTGTCACAACCTACGCGTGCGGAGAGGTTGGTAAATATATTTATGATAAAAATGGTTGGGGCTTGCTATAAGGGCAATAGGGTTGCGGAACAATCATATAGGTGCTAGTGCTTAACATAACCAGCCGATTAATCGGAGTGGGCCTCTCCGACCGCCAAGTAAGGTCAAAGTAGAATGTTGCATGTCATGGACTGCTAAGGGGTGCTCTACATTCCCCAGACCTCCAGAACTGGAACCACACCATCAGTTAGAGTTTAACATCATACCTAGGACATGAAGACCCTCAGCCACCGCCTTCTAGCATATATATATATTTACCAACCCTCCACACGAGTAGGATGTGACACAAGGTCAATTTCTTATGCGGAGTTTAACAGGTTTTAATTCAAAGTTTTCTTTCTCCTAGACTGGTTACCTAGCCATGGTTAAAGAGTCCAGTCTGCCCTGCTATTTGTCCATAGCTGGAGGGAGAATTGGATTCATACATGTCCCAATGGTATTAGCGCCATGTGAAATGCAAACAGCTTCGTCCAGGAATTGAACTCGGGTCGACGAGTCCATTTCCTACGACTCTAGCTATTAGACCACGCGCCTTCTAGCACATATATGATAAAAAGGGGTGGGGCTTGCCATAAAGGCAATATGGTAGCGAGACAATCATATAGGTACTAGGGCTTAACATGACCAGCCATTTGATCGGAGTGGGCCTCTCCGACCGCCCGTCTAGCCAAGTAAAGGTCAAAGGGGAATGTTGTATGTTGTGGACTGCTAAGGGGTGCCTACATTCCCCAGACCTCCAGAACTGGAACCTCACCATCAGTTAGAGTTTAACATCATACCCAGGACTTCTAGCACATATATATATATTACCAACCCCTCTACACGAGTAGGATGTGACACAAGGTCAATTTCTTATGCGGAGTTTAACAGGTTTTAATTAAGAGTTTTCCTTCTCCTAGACTGGTTACCTAGTCATGGTTAAAGAGCCCAGTCTGTCCTGCTATTTGCCCATAGCTGGAGGGAGAATTGGATTCATACATGTCCCAATGGTATTAGCGCCATGTGAAATGCAAACAGCTTCGTCCAGGAATTGAACTCGGGTCGACGAGTCCATTTCCTACGACTCTAGCTATTAGACCACGCGCCTTCTAGCACATATATGATAAAAAGGGTTGGGGCTTGCCATAAAGGCAATATGGTAGCGGGACAATCATATAGGTACTAGGGCTTAACATGACCAGCCAATTGATCGGAGTGAGGCCTCTCCGACCGCCCGTCTAGCCAAGTAAAGGTCAAAGGGGAATGTTGTATGTCGTGGACTGCGAAGGGGTGCTCTACATTCCCCAGACCTCCAGAACTGGAACCACACCATCAGTTAGAGTTTAGCATCATACCTAGGACTTCTAGCACATATATATATTTACCAACCCCTCTACACGAGTAGGATGTGACACAAGGTCAATTTCTTATGCGGAGTTTAACAGGTTTTAATTAAGAGTTTTCCTTCTCCTAGACTGGTTACCTAGTTATGGTTAAAGAGCCCAGTCTGTCCTGCTATTTGCCCATAGCTGGAGGGAGAATTGGATTCATACCTGTCCCAATGGTATTAACACCATGTGAAATGCAAACAGCTTCGTCCAGGAATTGAACTCGGGTCGACGAGTCCATTTCCTACGACTCTAGCTATTAGACCACGCGCCTTCTAGCACATATATGATAAAAAGGGTTGGGACTTGCCATAAAGGCATTATGGTAGCGGGACAATCATATAGGTGCTAGGGCTTAACATGACCAGCGATTTGATCGGAGTGGGTCTCTCCGACCGCCTGTCTAACCAAGTAAAGGTCAAAGGGGAATGCAAAGGGGTGCTCTACATTCCCCAGACCTCCAGAACTGGAACCTCACCATCAGTTAGAGTTTAACATCATACCCAGGACATGAAGACCCTCAGCCACCGCCTTCTAGCACATGGGTTGCCATAAGGGCAATAGTGTCACGGGACAATCATATAGATGCTAGTGTAAAGTAATTGGTGGTTGAAACTGAGAGGATGGCCAACAATCAAAAACATTCTTGGTCAATTATCTACTTAGAATGGGTTTTAGCGAGATTAGTTCAAGATCATTGGCTCATCAACAAATATCTCTGCTTTTCATTCTCCCAACTTCTGAACTGATTCTGATTATATTTACAGAATCTGTAATACTCGATGATTGTAGATCTACCGAGAGATTAATCAAATTGATTGAACCAACAAACATTTCCAGCATGAATATCTTATCAGCCTAAAAAAGAAAGAAAGAAGAAAGAAAGACTTAATACAAGTAACTGACTCAATTTTTTTTTTTTTCTGGAAGAGTTTCATTTCGTATACGTAAAAAAAAAAAAAGTAGTAGAAATTTACCCAAAAAGAATAAATTAAAAAAAAAAGGGTTAGGCTTCCTTTAATTTAGG
>CM042165.1:64949595-64962095 GCA_023376005.1 Doryteuthis pealeii
GTGCGTGTGTGCATATATTTGTTTATGCCCACACCGTTTTTCTTCTTGGATGGGTGAATGGG
Source organism: Doryteuthis pealeii (assembly GCA_023376005.1). Lineage (NCBI taxonomy): Eukaryota > Metazoa > Mollusca > Cephalopoda > Myopsida > Loliginidae > Doryteuthis > Doryteuthis pealeii. Next base: position 64,949,658 of record CM042165.1, read on the forward strand.
TGATGGGGGGTTGTTGTTCGGGGGGTTGGGGTTGGGGTTGGGGCGAGCACACTATTTTTTTTTTACATTCATGTTGTGCGCCTACTTGCTAAATTTACTACAGGTAAAAAAATAAAAAAATAAAAAAATGGGAAGTAAAAACATGAAATAAAAGAAAAGCAAAAGAGTTGTTAAGAAAAGCTGTTTATACTTCCTTTCCACTTTCTGAAAATAAACATAAATACAGTGGTGTCCCACTTACGAGTGTCTCGACTTACGAGTTTTCCGAGTTACGAGCTGTCACTCGGTCGATTTTTTGCATAGCGTAAATAGATGAAATTTTAGGTAAATTAGATCTTCGGATAAGTTAATGTTAAGGCTAAACTTGCCAATCGGTCGTAAAATTAAAACATATTACAGAGTGACCCAGAAAAAACAGAACCCAAGTTATTTATTTTCCCATTAAACTAACCCTAAATCCCAACTCTAACCCTAAACCCTAAACCCTAACCCTAAATCCCCCCTAGTTAAGATTAACAGTTTTATTACAAAATTTGTGGGTTCTGTTTTTTCTGGGTCACTCTAATTCTCCGACCGATTTGCAAGTTTAGCCAATGTTGATAAGTTCACGAAAAACATTTAAGTTCCCCAAATTATATTATTTATAAAAAAACAAAAAAACATTAAAACATATTACTGCACATAATTCATTCCATTCTATTTTACCATGTTTTTATACATTACATTGCTATTCTTCTTATTAAAAAAAACGTTATAAAACTTATGGTGTCTTTTGTAGGGCGGAGGAACGGATTAATGGCATTTCGATTTATTACAATAGAGAAAGTTGATTTGATTTACGAGGAAATTGAGTTACGAGCTGGACGAATTAAACTCGTAAATCAATGAACCACTGTGTTTATAGTTTTTTTTTTTGGGGGGGGGGTTCCTTTCCACTATAAACGCGTCCTTGTAACTGTGAATGCCCTTTTTTTTTATGTAAACTCTCTTCCTAATCCTTGCTTAGACCCTTACTTAGGCTAAACGGGCGGTCGGAGAGGCCCCTTCCGATCAATCGGCTGGTCACGTCAAGACCTAGCACTTATATGATTATCCCGACTCTATTGTCCTTATGGCAAGCCCGAACCCTTTTTATCATAAAGGGTGCAAGAAGGCAGTGGCTGAAAGGGTCTTCATGTCCTGGGAATGATAGTGAGGTTCTAGTTCTGGAGGTCTGGGGGAATGTGGAGTACCCCTTCATCACCATTGCTCCCAGGTCTACTCTGACCCGAAGTGGGTCCCATCTATGGGTTAAATAGAAAAACACGAGTTTATGAAAAAATTGAGTACCCATTAAGAATGAATTTATTTCAAAACTTTGTCGGCATTAAATGACCCACTGAGGCTGATATGCCGTAAAACAAAACTAATGTATTTCAGTAAGCTGCAAATGGTGAGGGAAGAAAAAAACTCCGGGACGCATGGATACAATTTTACTGCGTCCTTTCATATTTTTATGCGTCAGTGACACAGGATGCGTACCTATTAACATCTCTGAGTACGTCCTGGCAAACATAATTAAGTGCGAATTTAATGCCTAATGTTCATTGCGTACATTTCTAAATAAGTGTATACATTTACCAACCCCTCCGCACGAGCAGGATGTGACACAAGGTCAATTTCTTAAGCGAAGTTTAACAGGTTTTAATTCAAAGTTTTCTTTCCTAGACTGGTTACCTAGCCATGGTTAAAGAGCCCAGTCTGCCCTGCTATTTACTCGTAGCTGGAGGAAGACTTGGATTCATACCTTTCCTATGCTTAACCGAGTAACCACTTAAGCAACAACAGGTACTGTAAGCAACCTGAATCCTTTGTTTATAAAAAAAAATAGAAGCGCCTACCCGGCGTCGCCTGGGTAGAGGGGGCTTTTTTTAAGTTAGTTCTGCCGATCCATTATTATTGAATCGCGAGTTGGATCCTCGTTGTATGCCCTATTAAAATCCCTACTTAAAAAAGACCTTGCGTTGATCCAGCCAATCTGAAAAGAAAAATTAATGTCCCCTATTTAAAATATTAAATGCAAAAAAATTCTATGCTGTTACGATTTGTATTTTATTTTTTAATTATCTTCACTAATATAAATCAAATCTTCATTATTTTTGTTCAAAAACCAAGCCCTGGTGATATTTAATGTATATATATTTACTTTGTCGTTAATTGTTTTATTTTCAAAGTTTCCTCCGGACATACAGATACACACAACTGCCCTTTATATATGTATAGATGGCTTGGTTCGGTATTAAATGACCCGAAAAGGTTGATATGCCGTAAAACAAAATAACCAAACCAAACATATCTCCAGTTCTATATCCACTCTTTACAATCATTCTTTTTAGTTAGGCCCAAAATACACAGATGATGTCTTATATTATGACATGTGGTCCAATGGATAAAGGAGTCCCAGGTCCACTTTTACATGGAGTGAGAGTTTGGTTTGGTTCGGTTTGGTTTGGTTTTACGACATATTTACCTCAGTGAGTCATTTAATGCCGACTAACTTTTGAAATAAATTCATTCGTAATGGATACTCAATTCTTTATTATAAACACATTTTTTCAATTTCACCCATAGATGGGACCCTAACAGGTACTACCCCTCCGAGTCAGAGCGGACCTGGGTGCAATGGTGATTGAAGGGGTGCTCCACATTCCCCAAACCTCCAGAACTGGTACTTAGGGATTGGGTTAGGGTTAGGGTTGGAGTTTAACGTCATTCCCAGGACATGAAGAGCCTCAGTCACCGCATTCTAGCACCCATATGATAAAAAGGATTAGGGCTTGCCATAAGGACAAAAGGGGTGGAGTAATCATATAGGTGCTATGGCTTGACATGACCAGCCGATTGATCGGAGGGGGCCTCTCCGACCGCCCGTTTAGCCCAAGTAAGAGTCTAAGTGGGAGTGAGAGTACTTAGGTCAAATAGATCTGTTTTAGATAATGTTTTAAAATAATTTAATGTTATGTCTTCTCAGTAGGGTAGGTCGATTTTTCACTTTTTAAAATATCAAATTGTCCATCTATGCGAAAGTTGTGTGTTAGTATACTGAGTACTGATACCAAAAATTAGATCCCTTACTTTTACCATTGTTTGAGGAAATAGCATCAAAGATCGTCTGCAAAAATGCAATAAAAATCCTCGTTTTCTAAAGGCTAAATTTTGCGAAAGCGAGGATTTTCAGTGCATTTTAGTAGACAATCTTTGATGCTATTTCCTCAAACAATGATGCATGTAAAAGATCTAATTGTTTGTATCAGTATTCAGTATACTAACACACAGCTTTCGCATAGATGGACAATTTGATATTTTAAAAAGTGGGAAATCGACCTACCCTACTGAGAAGACATGATTGATACATTCTGATATTCTGAAATACTAAAAACAAATGTTTTTGTACACAATTCTTCGACATTTATTACAAAATTAAAAAAAAATCCCTAGCCTACTTATTGTCCTTTCTCAAAATGTGTTTTGAAAAATCAACAAGGTTGTTTTGTTAGCTTATCAGTTAGGGAAAATCTAATAATATATCTAGTTTAGATAGAAGAAAAAGAATTTGCAAATCTGGGACAAAAACTCCAGGATTTATTAATAGTGACTAGATTGGTGTTGAGACGGATAGTAAACAGAACGATAGTTTGGGGGGGGGTGATATAAGTAGTGTTGTGATGATGATGATGATGATCATCATCAGCATCATTATCATCATCCTCATCATCCTCATCATTCTCATCATCAACATCATCATCATCATCAGGGTTTGTTATGATAATGTTTATGTTCAATGAAATGATGATGATGATGATGATGATGATGATGATGATGATGTTTCTTATTATGGTATGTCAGAAGGTAGTTGGGATGATAAAAAGTGTCATGATGATGATGATGATGATGAGGAGGAGGAGGAGGAGGAGGAGGATTTGGGTAATGGTTTGTTATAATAATGTTTATGTTCAGTGAAATGACGATGATGATGATGATGATGATGGGATAATGTTTTGTACTATTGATGTTTACGTTTAGTGAAATGTTGATGATGATGATGATGATGATGATGATTATGATGATGTGATGATGATGATGTGATGATGATGATGATGTTGATGATGATGATGATGATGATGATGATGATGAGATAATGTTTTGTACTATTGATGTCTATGTTAATGAAATGTTGATGATGATGATGATGATGATGATGATGATGATGATGATGATGATGGATAATGTTTTGTACTATTGATGTTACGTTTAGTGAAATGATGATGATGATGATGACCGTTAGTGAAATGTTGATGATACCATAATTGCCATAAAAGCCGTAATTACTATAAAAGCCATCATCTTCTAAATCAAGGTGAAGGGTATTGCATCTCCTATTTACCTCATATTTATTTCAGTGATTCACTTTATTTAGAGAATTGGATATAATAAGGTAAAAAAAGAAAATCAAATTAAATTAAGCAACTGATTTATCAATGCAATATTTTATGCAGGGAATTTCAGAAGAGTTTTACAAATTGTCTGATGATAATTTTACAGTCTCCTCTCCCAAAAACATAAGTGATATTTTCTATATTATATATTACTAGAAGTGGCTACCCAACATCGCCTGGGTAGAGTGAGATTTTTTTTTGAGTTAGCCCTGCACATCCATTATTACAGAATCGTGAATTGGATCCTCGTAGGATCCTCCTAGGATGTCCCATTAAAATCCCTATGTAAAAAAGATTTTGCATTGATCCAGATACTCTGAAAACAAACGTTAATGTCTACTATTGGAAATACTAAATGCAAAAAAAATATTCCATGCTGTTATCATTTACATTTTATTTTTTAACTATCTACACGAATATAAATCAAATCTTCATTATTTTTGCTCATAAACCAAGCCCTGGCGATATTTAATGTGTATATATATTTAATTTATCATTTATTGTTTTATTTTCATAGTTTCTTCCGGACATACATATACACACAACTGCCCTTTATATGTGTATAGATTATTATTGCACAATTGTTGGTTGGTTGGTTGGTTGGTTGATTTTAATCAACCCGTCTGGGGTTATTTCATGCCTAACGGTTAGGAAGTAATATAAGTTGTGTTTTTATATTTGTACTTTTGTAGTAATTGGTTTTAACAATGTGTTAGCATCATTGGGGATTATGTTGTATGGTATTGATTAAGTTCATGTCTATATTCTATGGTATAATTTTATTTCCTTCAAAAAGGACAGAATGTCTTCTATGTTGACTTTTTCAAATAGATCTTTCGTATTATTTGCATTAAAATAATGGTTTCTGGTGTGAGCATCTATGAATAGGTGTTTAACAGTCAAAGGTGTTTTACATGTTTCACACTGTGGTAGTTGTTCTCGTTTGAGTATATAGGAATGCGTTAGTCTTGTCTTTTGAGTTGTCAGCACATGGCTACTTGTTCCGACCAACTGCCGACCAATCCAACGCAGTTATGCTGATAGCTTTTTGATCTAGTGTATCATGGGACGCACATATCTGCTTTAAATGAGTCCCCGGGAAAAGTGATGGTTCCCAACTAAAGTTTCTTCATAGATTTTAAGGTTTTTATTTATGATCTGGAGAAATAACTAAAGCCGTCTAACTCCTACCTTGTAACCTATCCTGTGGGATTCGTTTCTAAGAAACTATTGAAATGTATTTACAGTTAGCTTGAAATGGTGAGGGAAGAAAAAAGAAAAACACTGGTATGCATGGGTACGATTTTACTGCGTCCTTTTAAAATTTTTGTGCGTCTGGGATGCAAGTCGCGTACTTATCAGCATCTCTGTAACGAGAAAGCTCCGACAATTTGCGTCAATTCCCAGTTCTCGATGTCTTTGAAAACACAGCGTGGGCACAGAAGCATTAACAGAGCAGTTAGTCGGAGATACATGTGGTAGTCACGGAACAAGATTAAGTCACCTCATCAAGTACCGTGTCTATGATAGGCCCACATTCTTAGAGATCTTTGAGCCATGAACAATTTAATTAACTGCATTCTCTTGATCAACTGATACCAATCAATAGTAAATCAAATAATCTCTGTATGTAGTTCCTGCCTGTTTGTTTGATTGTTCACAAACAAACTCCTCGGGTTTTGGAGATCGACACCCATAACCATGTATATTCTGAAACATTACCCAGTGTACTTAACTTCATTTTAATCAAAGGGAATCCCTGGGGACACAAACTCCACCTGAAATTTTTTATTTCCCTTTGATTTATATGCAATTTAAACTATAGGTAAATGACAAGATATGATACTTATTTACTAAATTTCAGCAAATTTCAATAATACTGTTGTGAGTTTTTAAGGGGTCAAATAAGAACAAAACAACGGGTAACGAAAAGTAGAAAAATGTATTAACAGAAAGTACACAAATACAATAGAGAGATGTGGAAATTACGTCCAACGAACAGAGTTATTGGCACTCGCATTGGCTTGCTCCTAAGCCATGATTATCCCTGTTTATTTATAGTAGCCGTCGGCGCATTTCATTGGTCAATAGGGTGTATCACCTATAACAAATACTAATGGCGATTACCCCCAAGCCCATATTGAATATTCGCGGGTTTTATGTCTAGGGGTTTTGAAGTTAGATCCCATAATCATATATATTCTGAAACTACATCATCCATTGTACCTGGATAAGTATATTTCATTTAAATCAAAAGGGGTTCTTTGGGAGTACAAACCCCGTCCCGATTAAATTTTTCCCTTCAATTTATATGAAACTAGAAGCGAGGGAGACGGGGGTTGGGACAAAAAATGTTAATCTCACAGATTCATTGATTTTTTTTTTTTTAAGTATTCCATAATTGATTTGTTTTAATCACGAACGCCATCAATGAATTTTCTCTTTTCTTACTATTTAAGTTCTATTTTTTAAAATATCTTCATGAATATAAATAAAAATCTTCATTATTTTTGCACAAAAAGCAATCTCTGGTGATAATGAATGCGTATATACGTTTACTTTGTCGTTAATAGTTTTTATTTCGTAGTTTCCTCCGGGCATACAGACATACATACATACATATACACAATTGCCCTTTATATATGTATAGATAGATTTAAAACATAGGTAAATGACAAGCAATGATATTTATTAACAAAATTTCACCAAATTTCAATAATTTCAAGACACCCAAATTGAGCTTAAACCCCTCCTTTTGGGAACATTTTGGAAGCCCATAACTTGAGTTCTGAAACCTTTATTATCATGGGGTTTTCTATTAATTAAACGCAAAGCAACGAAGATAATTGTCTCACCTTTATGGTAAAACTTGGCAGATTTAGACATTTATCTATGGCAAAACATCACTAGAATTATGACAACAAAAATTATTAGCTAACTATCTTAAAAGCCGCTTTATCGGGCGGCAGTTAAGTTAGAGTTCAATAATTTTAAGAATTTAATTCTATACGTTGAATTTTTCGTCTTCGGTTTTAAATGAAACATCAAGATAAGTTGGTTGGTTGGATTTTATGGCATGTCAACCCTTGTTGGGTTATTTTATGCCGAAGACGTGTTTAGTTCATTTTTATTGGGTATTCAATTTTTTAACTCTTTTTAAACGCATTTCTAAACTAATATTTTATCTATTTAACCCATAGATGGGACCCTAACAGGTACTACCACTCCGAGTTAGAGTGGTCCTGGGAGTAATGGCAATGAACGGATACTTCACCATTCCCAGATCTCCAAAATTGGAACCTCACTACTAGATTCAGTTTAACGTCATACACAGAACACCAAGACTCACGGCCACTGCCTTCTAGATAAAAAGGGTTGGGATTTGCCATAAAAGAAATACGATCGGGACAACCGTATAGAACTAGGCGTGACCAGCCGATTGATCGGGAGTGGGGGGAGGGGCCTCTCCGACCGCCCGTCTAGCCAAGTAAGGGCCAAAGTGGAGTGTTGCATGTCGTGAACTGCTAAGCCACCAGGATTCCGTCTTACAGCATCACAATCGCTGCCTACGACCCATTGGGGTGGAAGGGTTACCTCTCTGCAGAGATTCTTCAACCCTAGCTGACAAGGCACATGAAGGTTAAGATAGAATTTACTTTTGAACCGTGCGGATTAGAGAGTGAATTTTGAAGCGTACAGATTAGAGCGGGAATAGTGTCAGAAAATGATCATTAATTGCTTTGTAAATAAGGATTATCTACGGAAAGGTTAATCCTTCCATTTAATTAATAATCTTAAATCTATTGTAGACAAGCAAAAATATTGATTTAAACCGTGTAAACATTTGTTTTCTAAATTAGATAATGTAAACTTTTATTTATAAATGATTAAAATTAATCTGAAATAAGATATCATTAGCTTAGCTGAAATATCTGTCTACGCCGAATAAGGGATCAAGAATTGGGTTATAAATGATTATCATTGTAAGAAAATGGACACGGCGAAAGAGTTCAAATCCTGGACGTGACTGTTAGGACATAGAGCCAGTACTCTTGGGAAAGGTATGAATCCAACTATTCTCCTAGCTATTTGTAAATAGTAGGCAGACTGGGCTCTTTAACCTTGTTAGGCAACCAGTCTAGGAGAAGGAAGGCTGTTTGCATTTCACGTAGCGCTAATATCCTTAGGAAAGGTATGAATCCGACTACTCTCCCTCCAGCTATGGGTAAAATCGTAGGGAAAACTGGGCTCTTTAACCTTGGTTAGGCAACCGGTCTAGGAGAAGAAAGGTTGTATGCATTTCACGTAGCGCTAATATACTTAGGAAAGGTATGCATCCAACTACTCTCCCTCTAGTTTTTGGTAAACAGTAGAGCAGACTGGCTGTTTAACATTGGTTAGGCAACCAGTCTAGGAGAAGGAAAACTCTGAATTCAAACCTGTCACTACTAGAATAGGCTCAGTCCTAATTAGTGATCTATTTCCCTAAAAAAATTTAAAAATAAAAAAAGTAATTGAATAAAAAATAGTTCAATTGAATCAAGAGAAAATACTTTTTTTCATCAATTCAAAGAAAAGAGAAAACCCGCTACAAAATTTTCTTTTTGAGTTTTAAGAAAATAACTTTTGGATTTTCGAATTTTTTGAATAAGGACAGACTGGGCTCGACATTTTACATATTGAACTATTTTGGAATAGCTCTTAAGTAAACATATCAAACGTCGTAATAATTAAATTATCATACTGTGGTATAACAACAGGTCCACTAGTTATATTCTTATTAACACACAGCTAAAAAAAAAAAAAACAGAAGAAGGGGTCGGGGTATGCCGACCAGCAAAACCTTACACCAACTAGCTCTGTTCAGATTCCGGATGTTGTGCAGAAGACCTGTCGGGGACGATGATCGATAGGAACGGTTGGCGAGAAAGAGTCATGAGAATCCATGTTGTCAACGTGACCTGATGATAATGATAACATCTCATTGTTATTTTGAATAGAGAAATAGTGACGAATTTATTTAAGAATTCCTTTTTGCACCTCAAAATGAAACCCAACCCATGACATGATCAATCAGCAAGAATTGAATCATCAACATTAATTAGAATAGATAACGTCACGTCACACGTCATTTATCACCTAAATATTACTAATCTTTCAAAATGATAACCGTGATTCATATTGATCGCAACGTCTTGTCAGGTGACTGCCACTCCTTCATTCATTGTTCGTTTGTGAGCTCGTTCATGACTTTTCAATCCTGCCAAAGTCCTGCATATCTTAGAACATATATGGCACACATAACGATCGATGTTGACTGAGTTGACAGGTGTATACTCATCACTGTTCTCATGTTGAGGATCATGCTAGGAGTGTGGCATGGTAGAGACAATAATTGCAGTCGGGTAGCTCTCATGTGATTGACCAAGAGTGCCGAAAATGTGAAACTCTGCCGGCTAATTCTGGTGAAGAGTGGATCTGTGAGGAGTGTGACCGGGTCCTGTTGTCAAAGGCAAGCTTGGTCAATCATATGAAATCACATGAGAGCTACACGACTGCAATTGTTGGTCAATCACATAACCGTAATTCATACCTTAATTGGTATCAACAAAGAAGGAAGTTAACTTCATAAGTAACGAAACTCACCAGAAAGCGAGCGGACTGTAGAATAGGGTAGGTCGATTTTTCACTTTTAAAAAAATATCAAAATAGTCCATCTTTGCGAAAGTTGTGTGTTACTATATTGAATACTGATACCAAAAACTTGTACCATTTTTTTAGGAAATAGCATCAAAGATCATCTGTTACAGCCTAATTAAGAAGGTAGAAAGCAGCATATCAGAGATGTCGGTGGTGATTGGGGGGACACATTTTCAATTTGAATTCTATTTATAATATTTAAATCGTTTAATTTTAATAAAATGAAATAACATTTCTGATTTAAATATTGAAAACGGTAAATTTTCTAATCAATTTCTAGGCTAAATTTCGTTTTCGAAAAAAATTTAGCATTTAGAAAACGAGGCTTTTTAGTGCATTTTAGTAAACGATCTTTGATGCTATTTCCTCAAACAATGGTGCAAGTAAAATATCTAATTTTTGGTATCAGTATTCAGTATACACAACTTTTTTGGTATCAGTATTCAGTATACACAACTTTCGCATAGATGGACAATTTGATATTTTTAAAAGTGAAAAATCGACCTACCCTACTCCTCGATCGATTAGCAAAACCAGCGAGAGGTTCAACTCAGTGTTTTGTGTTTGTTTTTTGTTTTTTTGTTTTTGGGTTTTTTTGTTGTTGTTTGTCTTTTTTATATTTGTTTTGGGGGTCATCAGGAGAGAATGTGCGCCGTTTTGGGGCCTATCTTTCAAGGGTTTTATTTGCACCCGCTCAATAATGTGAGGCCCCCACGAAATAGATATTACTAATCCTTTAAAATGATATCTGTAATGTAAAACGTCGTGATTCATACCTTAATTGGCATCGACAAATGTTTAAGGAGTTAGAAGAGTTAGAAGCAGATGACAAATATTCCTCTGAATACAAAACAATGATTTAATACAGGGTGAGGCAGAAATACCTTAGAGCGGGGCACACCTTGCATTTGCTGCTGAAACTTTTTTTTTATTTTTATTTTTTTGTTTTTGTTTTTTTAAAGTTTGGTGAATCAGTAATTGCTACACAAAGGACCTTTTGTTCTCATTTCATGTTACGTCAGAATTTTGTTGTTTCAGGAAGAAAATCGATACTGCTATGGGTTGAAGATTTCAAAGCCACATATTCATTGATTAAAAAAAGGCACCAGAATAAAAACTGTTGCCTTTTTTTAAAACCAGGGGTTGGTTATTTCCTATAACTCCAACCTAATAAAGGGGAACCACTCTGAATGAATTTTATCTGCTAATTAATCTACTTTTTCCATTAAACTAACCCTAAACCTTAACCCTAACCCTAACCCCGTCTTCTTTTTTCCTAGTAGATCAATAAATAAATAAATAATTTATAAAACTCATTGTGGTTCCCCTTTTTTTTAGGTTGGAGTTATAGGAAATAACCTAGGGGTTTTCAAATTATGGGTCCTGACCATGGCGTATCATATTCCAAGCTTACACATGGCGCAACTGAGAGCCAGAACTGGAGGCCTTTTTTTACATATTCGTTGATCCAATGAGAGAAGGGCATTTTAGTTTCACTTTCACTTTCAGTTTGAGCTAGCTACTCAAATGTTGTTGGCTAAAGAAATTTCGAGAAAATTTTACTTACATTTGGAAGATCATTTATCATTTGAATAAAGGGTTCGGTGTGACCTGTTTCATTATGTAGATCATATATTTTACCAGAAATCTTAATTACCTCTTTTTTTTTGTTTAATACTTATCAGTGTTCACAACAGTATTACATATTTTCATTTATTAAACTTTCAACACATGTCATGAGCAGGTGTGGAGAGTATTTTCAAAAAATCTTTCGCTGCCCGAAGATTGCTTCGCTTAAACAATTAAGGGTGCTATTCGCAAAATTCCGTCCCGGCCTCCTGCCTTAAAAAACGCTAGGCAATGATAGCTGAAAAAACAACCCTCCCTAAATGAAATAAAAATACCGAAAAAAATGTTTTGATTTTTTATTTGTAATTGATTGTCGGGAAAAAAATGAAAATAAAATGAAATAACCGAAAAAAAAAATTTTTTTAGCGGATTGAAGGCGTTTATATCGACAAATTATTATTTTTTTTTTTTTTTAGTGGTTTGAAGGCATTAAAAGTAAGCCATATTTTTTATCGACAAGTAAATGTAAATATTTAGCCCCCTCCCTTAAAATATTTTAGAGAGGGGAAGTGTTAAAATATTTACATTTACTTGTCGAAAAAAGATTGGAGGGGGTAAAATATCACATTAACTTTTCGGGAAAAACGCCTTAAGCGCTTCAGCAGGCGCCGCTTCAGCTAGGGACTTGATTCGT
>CM042165.1:64974595-65002095 GCA_023376005.1 Doryteuthis pealeii
CGCACACGTGTGTATGTGTGTGTGTGTGTGTGTGTGTGTGTGTGTGTGTGTGTGTGTACTTGTATTGATATACCGTTTATCATTATTTGTTAGTGTGTAAGATTTACATGAACGAATTGAGCCAAGCCAGTCACACTGACAGTGACCAACATCGGTAGGGACATTCCTTATACGGTATTTGTAGTAGAATGGCGTTTGACGTCATTACTACGAGCACAACTGATTTTCTCTCAAATAGGAGAACGCACTTCATTTACATAACTTAATGCGCATAAAGGAGACCAACCTTTCAAAACTTATCTGATAAGTCAGTCTATATATATCTCTAGAAAACTAATTATTTCCTTGTTTAGACATTGGTAAAAGGGAGCATCTAATTTTATGGAATTTAGAGAAATTAATATAGAATCATATGTACTATAAATACATACATCGATTTGCTCAAACCATGAGTATGTTTTGATCTTCATACATATATATATATATATTGGTTTGTTGGTTGGTTTTGAAGGCTATTACAATGCAAGTGTAAAGAAAAAAAGAAGGTAACTGTGGTGTTGTTTGTTAACCTGTGATTTATTTTCAATTCTTAATATTTCGGGATAAAAATCCCTTCCATAGAAGATTACAAGAACTGAAGTTGTTGCTAGTGGCTGTTCATTTGTTCTGTCTCATGTCTTCCAAATTCTGGGGGTGGGGGTATGTGTGTGTAAGTGTGTCTGTAAGTGTGTGTGTGTGTACATTTCCTTTTTTTTAAGTATTATGCCAGATTTGGGTCGCCCTTTAAGCATGTTTTTTTTTGTTTACAAAACCCTTTTATATATATATATATATATATATATATATATATATATATATATATATATAAAGGACAGTTGTGTGTATGTATGTCCCGTGGAAACTATGAAAATAAAACAATTGATGAAAAAGTAAATTTATATGCACATTCTCTATTAGTAAATATTGCTTTTTGAGCAAAAATAATTAAGATTTTATTTATATTTGTGAAGACAATTAAAAATAAGATTTAAATAATAACAACATTTTTTTCTTTGTTTTTTTGTTTTTTTTTGCATTTAATATTTTAAATGGGAGACATTAAACTTTCTTTCCAGAGTGTCTGTGCACATTTTTTTCCTGACGCAAGGTCTTTTATACATAAATTTTAATGGGGCATACTGTGAGGATCCAACTTCTGATTCAGTAATGATGGATCTGCTAGACTACCTTTTTTGCATCACCATTAACCAAACTCTGGCAGCTTCTAGTCTTTAAAGAAAGCGCTTAGACCAGTGGTTCTCAATCTGGGTCCAAAGTCCAATTCTACTTCAGAACAATTGTTATTACTGACAATTAAATTTCTACAATAATCTATGCTATATCAAAATACTAAAAGCAGAAAAAAATTCGTGTAGTTATGAAATTTTTTTATTGCAATCCAGGAAAAGAAAAAAAACTTTAAATTTGACAAAGTCGCTAAATACGTTAAGACTGTTGTTGGATTATTTCTGGATATACTTATTTACTAAGTTTAGCTTAGATGTGGCACGAAGCCAAATTATGGGACGCCCAGTGAAAATCGAACCCTCTAACAATGTTCAGCGAATCTAGCTTGCTAACCATTACACCACGTGAGGTGCCCATTATTTCTGGATATACTTATTTACTAAGCTAAGCTTAGATGCGGCACAAGGCCAGAAGTATGAGGTGCCCAATGAGAATCGAACTCACTAACAATGGTCTGCGAAGCTAACTTGTTAACCATTACACCACGTGAGGTGCCCATTATTTATGGATATTATGTGCTGAATCTCACAACTTGAATTTATAAACTCTTCCAAAAGAGCATTGGCTAAATCGGCCAATCAAACCGCTCAAACGTGTATTTGATTTACTATTTAAGGGCGTTGATAAATTATCACACAATTGCTCGTTTGATGTACAGATGAACTGTAGAGGATTATACAATTCTCTAAACACGAACCAACAGACGAGGATTATACAATTCTTTAATACAGATCAGCTGACAAGGATTAAAATTGATACTACATCTTTCTACTTCAAGAAAGGATCAAACTTTATGCCACAGGGGATCTCCACTGTAAAATTGCTTTCACCTACAGTCCTAAAATGGTCACACGAATCGTAACAGCAATATTTCATGCCTTCTGTCGCAGTTCACTTGCACCACATGGGTAGCAGTTTAAAATCTGGGAGCTATTTCTGCCGCATCTTGTATAAGGATGTTCGGGCTTTTCAGCGTGGTCTGAGGTCTAATTGGATAGGTGTAAGTAGTGTAAAAGTAAAGACGTTAGGGTGACCTAAAGTCAGTTTCAGCCAGACAGCGAGGGAGTCTATCCCTTTTTCACTAGGGCTAGACCAAGGAGATGATGGTAATCCCAACGGTAAGTAAAATAAAAGTCATCGGGGTGGACTAAAGTTGGTATCAGCAAGACAGCGATGGAGTCTATACCCTTTTCACTAGCGCCACAGGTAGTATGTGACACAAGGTCGAAAGTATGGGGTATCTAGTGAGGATTACTATAATTAAAGATATAAATGAAGTAACCTTTTTAAAAGTAAAGTCGTCGGGGTGGCCAAAAGTCAGTTTCAGCCAGACAGCGAGGAAGTCTATCCCTTTTTCACTAGCGCTAGACCAAGGAGATTGTTTTAGCGTCTGAGGTGGTGCGCCACAGTGACCATCATCTCCTTACTTTACCACACAGTTCCCTGTGATACTCACTGAGTTGGCGAAGGCCAATATCGAACCCGGAACCTTGTGGGTTCCTAGTTTGACGCTCTACCGAAGGTGTAAGTAAGTAAAGTCGTCGGGGCGGCCTAATATCGATATCAGCCAGACAGCGAGGGAGTCTATCCCCTTTTCACTTGCGCTAGACCAAGGAGATTGTTTTTATCATCTGAGGTGGAGCGCCACACCTACCATCAGCTCCTTACTTTACCGCACAGATCCCTGTGCTACTGATACGCTGAGTTGGCGGGGACCGATATCGAACTAGGAACCTTGTAGTTTCTAGCCGAACACTCTACGACGATGGCGTCACTCCATGTCTTCAACAGTTGTGGTCCCAATGGTGGCTCATTAGTCCAATTCTAGACTTGCAGATGCAGTCACACACATTGCAGGGGAAATTCGCATCTACATTTGGTTGTTCATGACGACGAAGACGTCGCCGCTCTGCGGTCCTGTTGATCTCGATATTGAGCTGCTTAGCTCCTGTGCGGCACGTGTCTCGCCAACCTTGTCTGCTAGAGGCCAGGTCTTCCACGCTTGAAGGTGTGATGTTACATTTCTTCAGCGTTGTCTTAATATGGTCTTTGAACCGCATTGGGGGAACTCCTGTCCTCCGCGTGCCATCTGTGAGTTCACTGTAAAGTAGTTTAATACAAAGGAAAAAAAAGAAGTTGATCATAACGTAAAAAATGTAGTTATTCACCCAACCTGTTCGCCACGGTTAGGATGTGACACAAGGTCGCAAGTGGGGGCATCCAGTGAGGGTCGGACTCGCTATTCAGTACTAATGGATCTATTAGACTAGCTAACCATTGTACCACAATGAAAAGCCTTTTATAACCAACCAGTTCGCGAAGGGTAGAATGTGGTACAAGCTTGCGAATATGGTGCATCCAGTGAGGGTCGGACTCGCTATTCAGTACTAATGTATCTATAAGACTATCTAACCATTGTACCACAATGAAAAGTCCTTTATAACCAACCATTTCGCCAAGGGTAGAATGTGGCACAAGGTTGCGAATATGGGCATCCAGTGAGGGTCGGACTCGCTATTCAGTACTAATGTATCTATGACTAGCTAACCATTGTGCCACAATGAAAAGCCCTTTATAACCAACCGGTTCGCCAGGGTAGAATGTTGCACAAGATTGCGAATATGGGGCAACCAGTGAGGGTCGGACTCGCTATTCAATACTAATGGATCGGTGATAAGATAGTTACCGAACCAGTTCACCACGGGTAGGATATGACACCTGGGCGCAAGTATGGGCATTCAGCGAAGATCGAACACGCTATTCGGTAGTAATGGATCGGTGATAAGGTATTTACTCAACCCGTTCGCCACGGGTAGAATGTGGCACAAGGTCGCAAGTATGGGGCATCCAGCGAGGATCGAACACGTTATTCAGAAATAATGGATCTGCGAGATTAACCTGTTAACTTTTACACTACGATGTGACGCCCTGATGTCCAAAAAGGTACACAAGAAATATTCGATGCTTTCATAGCAGCTCTCTCTCTCTCTCCCAGGAGAAATATTTGTTTATTCTCTTATATTATGTTATTTTTAATTGTTTTAGATTTCAATACATTAAGTATCCCCGTGGGATTTCATTCCACAAGTGTACTGACACACCTATACTCCGTATCCCACAATTCTTCCAAGAGATCATTTTTAATTTGTAGTTTTTTATAACTTTGTTAGTGCCATTCACATATGATTATTAAAGGCAGTAGGGTAGGTTGATTTTTCACTTTTTTTGTTAAGATATCAAATTGTCCAGGCACGTGAAAGTTGTGTGTTAGTATACTAAATACTGATACCAAAAACTAGATGTCTTACTTGCACCATTGTTTAAAGAAATAGCATCAAAGATCGTCTACTAAAATGCACCAAAAATCCTCGTTTTCGCAACATTTAGCCTAGAAATTGGTTAGAAAATATAGCAATTTCAATATTTAAAACAGAAAAAGGTTATCATTTTAAACGAAACGAATCGAATATTATAACTAGAATTCAAATTGAAAATATGTCTCCCATCACCACTGACACCTCCGATATGCTGATTTTTACATAATAATTAATCTGTAACAGTGACAACACTTTAAATGATTGAAATCTTTTTACTCAAACGAAAGTTTTGAGGAAAAATACTTTGTGAGGTAATTCTGTATGTTAATTTGCAAATTTTGCCCCATTGGATATATTATAGTTCCAAAATCGACCTACACTAATGGGCAGGTCATATAGCTAGAATGAAAGACCACTGCCTTTCGACCTGTTGTCTGGGGCTGTACACTTACCGTATTTGACGGCATATAGGACGCACCTTTTCTCCAAAAATTTGGCTAAAAAATTGACCTGCGTCTTATACATCTTAGCTGAAGTTTGAGACCTCCTGTAGGCCTAAGCTAATCTTCTGTATGATGCTCACTAACCCAGCTTACGCTCAATACCTTTACCTACCCTAAACTCCATGTATCCTTATTTTATTGCTGTTATTGTTATAATGAAGGTTAACAGGAGCGTATGGTGGCTAAGCAAAAACAAACCATTTTTCCTGAATCTGACCTGCTGAAATGATTAAAGAAAAGGTAGATGGTAACTAAACAAGGATGCGGGGTGCTGTCTTGAACAAATCTTGGAAGCAGTCCCCTCCCCTTAAAAAAACAACTTTACAGCCACTTACCTTCTATCATACAAACCATTCATGTAAGACGAACAAGACACACTGGAAACTGCTGGAGAAGTAAGGACGATTGTAAGGATAAAATTATCATACCGTGCTATAAACACGGTTCCAGCTAGTTCCTTAATGATATCCAATCTGATCTTCTCTAATGAATAAAATGGGAACTCTTCCAAGCTGTAGTCGTATCAATACTACTGTATGGCTGCACCACTTAGATTTTAACCTTATTGACATTTTGTTGCATAGCTCTTTCTTATTCTTCTTATTATACTCATCTTGATAAAAACTTAATTGTTTGAAAATATCGTTCACGTTTGATAAAGTTTAATATGTAATCAATGCATGAAGTATCATTGCTGGACTTATATGGATTACTGTCCAAAGCTAAGGAGCCCCATCTACCTTATTTGGGGATTTATTTGATTAGTAAGTATCCCAATCCAACTACTATCAATGTGAATGGTCATTGGCTACCCTGGAACTCATCCGCCTTTTAACAGCTCTTGTTCTTATTGGTGCTAGGTGCCCACACACCCACTTAACCAGACAAGCCGTGTAATCTGACGGGTAAAATTTACCCCCCCCCACACACACACACACTTATATCTAACACAATGAAACTTGAATAAGGTTAATATTATCTTCAAATTTTAAACAAAAGAGACATCTCAACTCTCGATGGCAAACTCCTAAACTCGGTAGAACAATCTAAGTACCTAGGCAGTAATATCTCATCCACAGAAAGCGATGTTAATGCATGCATAGGAAAGGCATTGACCGCTATAAATAAATAAATTATTAGTCATATGGAAATCCAAACTCACAGACAAGTTAAAGAGATAATTCTTCCAAGCCGTTGTCGTGTCAGTGCTGCTGTACGGCTGCACAACTTGGACCCTAACGAAGAGACTAGGAATAAACTAGATGGGAGCTGCACAAGAATGCTGCATGCAGTCTTAAGCAAATCGTGGAAACAACACCCCACGAAAAAAAGCTATACGGCTACCTGTCCCATATCACCCAAACCATCCGAGTAAGTCGAACAAGACACACAGGACACTGCTGGAGAAGCAAGGACGAAATCATAAGTGACATCCTCCTGTGGAAGCCAGCACATGGGCAGGTCATTGTGGGCCGACCAGCAAATGCATACATTGACCAGCTCTGTACGGATACTGGATGCTGTGTATAAGACCTCTTGAGAACAATGAGTGATAGTCCCTATCACTCATTGTTCTCAAGAGGCTGGAGAGAGATTGTCATGGATATCCATGCTAATAGCGCGACATGATGATGATGATGATGATGATGATGATGAAATCAATTGAAATTTAACGTAGCCAAAACCAAGTTACTACTGGGGGCTTTTTAAAAATTCTATGAAAAATTAAATAAGAGTTGATATTTATTCACCTGTTGTTGAAATTATGTATAAAATAGTTTTTTCCCAAAATAAATCAAAGGAAATATTTTTTTCCGGCGTCTCGCCTCTCCCATTTCATTTTTATGAATTCTGAAAAATGAACCGATAAAAACGATTTTTAATTTTTTTCTATAAAGATAAGAGTCTGAATGATTATATCAGAAGATTCGGTTATTTCCTATAAGTCCAACATAAAAAAGGGGAACCACTCTGAATGTATTTTATCTGTTAATTAATCTACCCATTATTTTCCCATTAAACTAACTCATAAACCCTAAACCTTAACCCTAACCCTAACCTAACCCCATGTTCTTTTTTCCTAGTAGATCAATAAATAGATAAATAATTTATCAGACAATCAGAGTCGTTCCCCTTTTTTATGTTGAAGTTATTGGAAATAACCGAAGATTCTATACGTGATTTTTTTTTAGTAAAAAAAAAACATGAATTCTGAATTCTGCTAAAAATGTCATAATCTTATTTTTTTCAAACTTTTACTTGCTTTTTTAATTGAATTACCTAGAAATGTTCTAATATATTTTCTACAGTATTATTCATAAGTAGATATATTTTAGATTCTCCTTGAAATAACCTTTTTATGTTCTCCTTTTTGCTGCTATAAACCTTTTTTTCCGCTTGCATCAAAAGGTATTCACATGTGACTACATTTATTTCTACACGGATGAATACGAGTCAGTATATGTATAACATGAATGTAAATGTGCGTTGTGTGCAAGGATGTTTGGGTAGTTAGTATGCGTATGTTTTGGCATATGTGTACGATATAAGTAGAAGAATGTACTAAACTTCAAAAGCTTTCTACATTTGTTTTCTGATATACGTTTTTGGCAGAATATCGAATCTACTAGAGTCTGTTAATAATGGCCATACTGTAGACAGTATCATCACCAAGACGAATCAGGGAACTTTGGCGGTTCTTTAGTTCATTATTTCAAATAACTTTGGCACAAACACAATAACAGTTGAAGAAAGATTATTCGTACCATTATAGTATGTGGCCTACCTTTTGAATATGGCCTACGAAATCATGTCTCTCTTATAGTATGTGGCCTACCATAAAAAGCATATTATAAGATTATAATAACTCCTAACCCTAACCCTAACCCTATTGGGCTAAGTTAAGTTCGTCGTGTTGCGTAATGGGGTTTTCACTGTACCAAAAGCGATATATGTAGAGGTCGCTTAATGAAATCACAACACATGCTGTATAGTAGGAGTTGACTTTATCTCTCTTCTCGGGTGGTGGGTGGCGAGCGTTGATAATGACTACTACTACTGCTGGGATGGTGAAGTAAAGGGTTGGCTGGTGGGTCCCACAGCCGTTGGCTGCAATGGACCGTGAGCGTCTGTCGCTCACTTGTTCTCCGCCCGCTGTCTCCTGTATGCCTCTCTAACTGACCTGGGATCCCTGACTTCCTTTTATATATTATATCAAACGCCTACGCGTTTTCTTTTGTTATCTTTATTAGCGGACAAATCTATTTCCGAACTTATTGTTACCCATCTTTCTTTGTTCGCTTTACCGGAAAAAGTCCTCTGTTATTCTTTTCGTCTTCTCCTGCCTCGATCCAACCGGAAGACCCTATTTCCGTTTTCACCTTCTTTTAAATATCTTCAATATACAACAGTCGGTACTGGTATCTTGACCCCAATAAAAGCTGGTTCTTTGTTCTTCTTGTGGGCTGGTCAGCTGAAATGGAACTGAGGAACGAAAAGGCACGAAAGAGGAAAGATACAAAGTCAAGAGGTAGTTTTATGATTCAGGCTTTATTGAACCGGAGTATAGTCGGCTGTAGCGAGGGGACATGCCCCTGGCTAGGAGGAAAACGACTACACTCTGTTGCGGCCTCAGTTCGAATGACCGAGTATCCTTTTTGGGGTAGGAGTCAGTCCTTTTTGTCGGACATGCGCAAAGGGTGTTCTTCCGACCAAGGCGCCATGGGAGTTTGTTGTTTTTTTTAATTTTATTTTTATTTTCGTATTTTTAATCCCCACAACCCTAACCCTATTTCAGAATTTAGAATATTTTAGAATTAAATGGATCTCTGATTCATTTAAATCATGGATAAATTCTTTTTTATTATTTTTAATTACTATATACAGCTTATGACTGAATTGCATTTCTTGAAATTGAATATATGTGAAAAATAATTAGTTTAAATAAAGTGCCTACTATTTATATCTATAAATATACTCATACTGAGGTAGGACACATTAAAACCGGGGTAGGCCACATACTATAAGAATCAAAAATGTAGGCCCCATACTATAACGGTACCAAATTATTATTATCATTACTAGCAAATATATGCACCTCCGGGTGCAAGTATTTAAGTTTTATATAATAAAATATTATATTAAGTTAGAAAGCCTAATGAAACTAAATGAGAATGCAGAAACAAGATTTGAAACTGAGGGGGATATAATCGAAAAGTAGAAGAACTGAAACTTACTCTTCCATCACCCCGTCTTTCATTGCTACATTTTCATAATTTAACTAAATAGTTAAATTAGGAAGTAAAGAATAAAATTACAATTGCATATTATTAGAATGTAGATATGATCAACAGTATTAATAATGTAAAGCAATTTTATTAATAATTGATGTTTAGATAAGAATAAAATCATGGAGAATGTGACGTAGATAACTAAAGGGAATTGTGACTTGAGTAGTAATATAGTTTTGATTACATACAGACAAACACACTATCTCCATTATAATAAGATTATTATTATTATTATTATTATTATTATTATTATTATTATTTCATTCCATTTGAGTTTTTCACCCCCGCCTTAGCCGGTTGTTCATTGGAGGCTGAGTGACAGCAAGTCTCCTCAGTCTCCTGGACTCTTCTGGGTATTCTAGCCGATCCCAACAGTGCTGTAGTTTGGATGGTCTCGATTCTTCCTCTGATTTCCAATTTACCCAAATTCTTTTCCAGTCCTTTGGGGATCGTTCCAAGTGTACCAATTATAATTGGTACAATCTTTATCTTCATGTTCCACAGTTTTCTCAGTTCTCTGGCAAGGTCTAAGTATTTGTCTATCTTTTCGCTTTCTTTCATTTTCACTCGGTGGTCAGCCGCGACAGCAAAATCCACGAGTTGACAGGTTCTCTCTTTCTTGTCAATCAATGGTTATCATCGTAGAAAATGGACTCTTCGACCCAAATCGTGGACGAGGTTGTTTGCATTTCCCACAGCGCTAATACCCTGGTGCAGGTATTAATTCAACAATTCTCCCTCTACTAATGGGAAACAGTTGGGCTCTTTCACCCAAGTTAGGCAATCAGTCTAGTAGAAGGAAAAGTCTGAATTCAAACCTGTTGAACTCTGCTTATATATTGTATTGTATATATGATTGATTGGCAACCTTCCGTCTATTTTAGACGATGGCGTAGTGTCCATTGTTTTTATTTTTTTATCTACAGCTACGTGAGTGGCTTAACAGACCGATCCTTGAATGGCAGTCTCTGGAGCAGTGATTGCAAACAAAAGGTGATGCTTTCTGTAGGTGTTGGGAGTGTTGTTGTCTCGCCTTCCTTTTAGCTCTCTTTACTGTGGCGGCTTCTTTCCTCTCTTTTTCACTTCTTTTTGTTCCTTGTTTGACGAGGAGGCGCCAGGTCGCACGGTCTTCTGCACAAGCCTCCCACGTGTTTATGTCGACGATTGTATTGTATATATACAGGGTGTCTATAAAGTCATATATATATATATATATATATATGAGAGAGTACACAAACAGTTTCTTTGAGATGGTGGTAGCCGACAATTAATTAGTTGATAATTATTGAATTGAACAGATATATTCGCCTAATTCATTAATTATCAACTAATTAATTTTCAAATTAGGTATGACTTCAATTAAGCACATATTCTCCCCCCACAAAAAAAATATATATATGTGTGTGTGTGTGTGTGTGTGTGTGTGTGTGTTTTCATGAGAGATTACTAAGAATTTGAGACGTTTTCTTTTCAACTTGGGTATCTTTTTATCTTTTTTCATAAAGAGGTCAGCTATTTTCGTGCCGAGAAAAAAAAAGAAAAGTATATAAGTCTCAACAGCCAAATATTTTTGTCTTCCAACATATATTTATCGCTTGTAGTCCTGTCGGCTGAGGCAGTAAAATACACCGACTGTGCCTTTGCAGTGGGGTAAAATCCCCTCAATGGGGCCACCTGTTGGACATTAGTGGCGACCCGTGATGCTTAATGATGGAATCCTGGTGGTTGAACAGTCCATATGCAACAATCCACTTTGACCTTAGGCTAGATGGACGATTGGAAAGGCCCCCTCCGATCAATCGGCTGGTCACGTCAAGCCCTATTACCTATATGATTGTCCCAACCCTTTTGCCTCTATGGCAAACCGCCAAACCCTTTTTATTATATATGTGTTAGAAGGCGATGGCTGAAAGTCCTAGTGTCCCGGGTACGACGTTAAACTGCATCTAATGGTGAAGTTCTAATTCAGTAGCTCTGGAGAGTGTAGAGTACTCCTTCGTCACCATTACTCCCAGGTACACTCTAACCTGGGATGGTAGTACCTGTTAGGGTCCCATCTATGGGTTAAATAGAAAAGGATGATATCAAAAAATGAGTTTAAAAAATATTTTTGAATAGCCATCAAGAAGGAATAAGACAAAACGTTTTTGGTTTGGCTTGTTTGGTTTGGTTTATCTTACGGCATATCAACCTCAATGGGTCATTTAATGCCGACAAAGTTTTCAAATAAATTCATTTTTAATGGATACTCAATTTTTTTATAAATACATTTTTCTATTTAACCCATAGATGGGACTCTAACAGGTGCTACCACTCCGGGTCAGAGTGGACCAGGGAGCAATGGTGATGAGGGGTGCTCCACATTCCCCCAACCTCCAGAACTGGAACCTCCCCATCAGATAGAGTTTAACGTCATTCGCAGAACATTTAGACCCTCAGCCACCGCCTTCTAGCACCGCTATGATAAAAAGGGATTGGGGCTTGCCATAAGGGCAATAGGGTTGAGGCAATCATATACGTGCTTGGGCTTGACATGACCAGCCGATTGATTGGAGGGGGCCTCTCCGCCCATCTAGCCTAAATAAGGGTCTAAGTGGAGTGTTGCATGTCATGGACTGCTCATCCACCAGTATTCCATCCTTAAGCATCACGGGTCGCCATCCATGGCCAACAGGTGGCCTTATTGGGGGAGTCTTACCCCTCTGCAGAGGTGCAGTCTGTGTATTCAAACGCCCCAGCCGGCAGGGCGGAAAATGTTTTCGGCAAAAAATAATACTACAAAGGTTGACATGCCGTAAACACCAACCAACCAACCAACCAACTCTTTTGATTCATAGTCACACATTTGTTATAAATACATTATATTTATGGACAAAGGCTGCATCCCCAAAGACCTACTGTGGCGAATTAGCAGAGGGCACCCGACCAGTAGGGTGGCCACCCCTACGCTTTAAAGATGTCTGTAAGAGAAATATGAAGACATGCCACATTAAAACCAACACATGGGAGGCTTGTGCAGAAGACCGTGCGATATGGCGCCTCCTCGTCAAACAAGGAACGAAAAGGAGTGAAAAAGAGAGGAAAGTAGCCGCCACGGAAAAGAGGGCCAAATGGAAGGAGACACAACAGCAACTCCAGCAAGCATCACTGTTTATTTGCAGTCACTGCATCAGAGATTGCCATTCAAAAATTGGTCTGTGCAGCCACTCACGCAGTTGTAGATAAAAAAAATTAAAATCTAAAAAAATGGACACTATGCCATCGTCTTTAGAAGACGGAAGGATGCCAACACATTATATTTATGCTATTTGTTTTAAAGATTTGCTTTTTTATCTTATGTCTTATGGGGGTTTTTTTTTGGGGGGGGGGTCTTAAGATCTATATTTATTTGTACTGCTAAATAATTTTGAACTCATAATAAACGAAGTTTATTGTTTTTACAAAAGTATCATGTTCTTGTATTGTTCAGATTTTTCGGACTATTATCCTCATCTTTATTGTTATATACACAAAGTTTCGGCCGATGGACCTATTCTTCAGGTTTTTCTTGTCGAATTCGGGAACATTCACGAACCGAATTTCATCCATTGGGGTAGATTGTTCTCATTCCGTTAAGAAGTTTCCTTAGTTCGATAAGAAACAGCTGAAGAAGGCCGGAGGGCACATCGGCCGAAATGTTATGTATATAACAATAAAGATGAGTACAACAGTCCGAAAAATCTAAGCAGTTCAAATTATCAAGCCTAATCTTAAAAATTCAGGCAAATATAATTTTCTTTACAAAAGCATCAATTTTCTCAATGATGTTTTTTAGATGATCACTAGAAGCGGAGTGGCCTATAGTTGGTATCATCCGGACAGCGAGGGAGTCTATCTCCTTTTCGATAACGCTAGACCATGGAGATTATTTCATGGGTATGGGGTGCAGCGCCAGCCCTACCGTCAGCTCCCTACTTTACCGCACAGAAGCTGTGCTACTCACACGGTGAATGGGCGAGGACCGTTATCGAACCCGGAAAAAAATTTAGTGAAATATATCACTATTTAGGACTGAGCCTATTCTATTAGTGACCACCCCAAGCGGAGTTTTAACAGGTTTGAATTCGGAGTTTTCCTTCTCCTTGACTGGTTATCCAACCAAGGTTAAAGAGCCCAGTCTGTCCTACTATTTACCCATAGCTGGAGAGAGAGTAGTTGGATTAATACCTTTTCCAATGGTATTAGCGCCATGTGAACTGTAGCTTCGGCCAGGATTTGAACTCAGGTCGACGAGTCCATTTCGTACGACTCTAGCCATTAGACCACGTACCTCCAACATTTAATGGTTAAGTTCTAATTTGGAAGCTCTGGGGAGTGTGGAGTACTCCTTCATCGCCATTACTCTCAAGTCCACTGACCCTACTATTCTGCCCTACTATTTACCTATAGCTGGAGGGAGAGTAGTTGGATGAATACCTTTCCCAAGGGTATTAGCGCTATGCGAACTGTAGCTTTGGATCAATAGCCTTTCACAAGGGTATTAGTGCTATGTGAACGACGAGGATTTGAACTCGGGTCGACGAGTCCATTTCCTACGACTCTAACCATTACACCACGGGCCTCCAACTAAATTTGTTGTTCCGAGGCGGACGCTCTTCCGACTGAGCTAAACCAGCCGCAGAGGATCCCTACTTCAGCTAAAACTAGTGGAACAGTGAAGATGGAAAAAAAAGTGTTGCTTTTTCACGCGTAGTGGGAGGATAAAGAAAACTTGGATATCAAAAAGTGCGGGAATGAAGGAGAATGTGACACTTCTTACTTCCTAAGTAACAGAAGGTGGGCCTCTCATGTTACCAAAAATCTATCTTTGAAGGTTCTGCCAATTTGCATTTAACCTAGACATGAAACTGGAAAAGGGCCAAATAGAATTCGTTTTCAAAAGCGTTATTTTTATTTCAACGCCTATCTTAAGGGGCGTTGAAATATATATATATATATATATATATATATATATATTCTTCCTCGATCTATCTACCTCTCCTTGTCTCCAGCTACTTCTCTCTCTCTCTCTCTCTCTCTCTCTCTCTCTCTCTCTCTCTCCATATCTCTTACTCTCTATATCTATCTACCTCTTTCTATCTCTAGCTACCCCCCTCTCTCTCTCTCTCTCTCTCTCTCTCTCTCTCTCTCTCTCTCTCTCTCAACAGGATTTTGAACATTACGAAGTGGATTCGAAAATTATCCGCGCTCTTTTTATATGGAAGATAATCGTGGATGATTTCATAGTCGGAATCATGACTAATCTGCAGAGAAGATACCACATCGATATATATATATATATATATATATATATATATATATATATATATATATATATATATATGTGTGTGTGTGTGTGTGTGTGTGTGTGTGCAATTTTATTTCTGATTACAAAGGTTCTGTAATTTATTTTTGGTTAAAGACTTTCAATGCTTTTTGTGCCTTTCGATATTTCCTTGCTGCCACAATCTCTAAAGATTTCATAGTTTGGCTTGTCAAAAATATTTTTTATAGCTTTTCAGTTGATAAGGGAAACGGGTAGACAAGATAAGGTTCTCAACTTGCCCTTATCAAGACTTTAATCGGAATCACACAGGATGTTCTCCGAACTCCTTCACATTTTGTCGGTGAATCCAATGCGTACACCCTCCTCGGCTTTCCAGGACTCTTGTAAGTATTTTTGTCGATCTCAGCAGTGCTGTGGTCTAGACAATCTCAATCCTTCCTCGGATTTCTAGTACCACATTCTCTTTTCTATGTTTTTAGATATGGTTCCCAGTGCTGCGACTATGGCTGGTATTACTGTCACCTTCATATCCCACACCTTCTAATCCAATTTATTAACCCTCTTCTGATCCCCGAGTCTCTTCAAGGAATTTTTGTTGATCTCAGCAGTGCTGTGGTCAATCATAGTGGTTCTCAACCGGGGTCCATATGGATCATATAACATTTTTGGGGGACCCAGGCAAGCAAAATATATTTAACTATAAAAATACAATGGGATTTTTAAACATCGAATGGCTATGGGAATGTCCACCAGAGTAAAATAGGATTAAAAGGGGCTCCTAGGTAAAAAAAAAATGGAGGGTTTTGGGAACAATTGGTCTAGACCAGTGCTTCTCAACCTTTATCGGCTTATGGACCATTTTTTATTCAAAAAATTCCCATGGACCAATCCTACTTTTACTTTTAAGCTCTTCCATTTTCACACTAAAATACTTAATGAAAAATAGCTGCTAGCACACGTGTTAAAGTAAGACAAGACAATTCATTTTCCGCCGATCATCGACGTGCGCTCAAATAGAGATTTTCAACTGGGGAGGGTCATTATAAGAAGCGCTAAATTAGTTAAATTTTTGTGAAATGGCTAAAACATTTTTGTGGCTTCGAACTCTCTGTGGACCACTAGAAATGTTCTGTGGACCACAGATGGTCAAGCTGGACCACGTTGAGAATCACTGGTCTAGACAATCGCAATCCTTCCTCGGATTTCTAGTTCCCCCATTCTCTTTTCTATGTTTTCAGGGATTGTTCCAAGTGCTCCTACTCTGATTGGTATCCCTATTCCAATGCTTTCTTTTTCTTTTTCTTTTTCAGTTCTCTAACAATTTCCTGATATTTCTCGATCTTTTCTCTTTTCCTTTGTTTTAACTATGTGGTCTACTGGAACGGCAAAATCTACTCGCTGACATATTTGTTTCATTACAATTAGATCTGGTCTTCTGGTCGGGATTGAATGATCCGCTTGTATTTCAAAATCTCAGATAATTTTGGGATTCACAGAATTCCAAGTGACAACAAGTCTCCTTAGCTCACCAGGGGTCTTCTCAGTGTTCTAGCTGATCTCAACAATGCTGTGGTTCGAAAGGTCTTAATTCTTCTTCGGATTTCTTGTTTCCCCAGTCTCTTTTCTATGTTCTTGAGAATTGTTCCCAGTGCTCCGACTATGATTGGCATTACTGTCACCTTCATATTCCACAACTTTTTTTAAACTCACAGGTAATTTCCAGATATTTCTCGAGCTTTTCACTTTCCTTTGTTTTAGCTGGAACGGCAAAATCTACTTACTGACTTGTTCGTTTCTTATTGTTTATTACAACAACTAGTACAAAATAAAAAAAAAAGATTTTTGAAACATATTGCCTGAGGGGTGGGAGTAAAAAAATTCAATGTCAGCGAGTTTGTACCCTAAGTAACTAACATCATCAAATTCTTTAAAGGATTAAAAAAATAAAACAATTTGAAATATAAACTTTAAATATATATTAAAATAAAACAAACTATATATATAGATATATAATACCAGTCATGTATTTATTAAAACTTGTTTTAAAAAACAATGAGGACTGTCTAATGTGGCATGTGCAAATTTTGAGTGTATTTATTCTATGTTATGACGATTTTGGGTAATGTGACGTAAGCAGTGGCGTTATTTTTGTTACAGACAAAAACCGGAAGCGAATCTCCATTATCAACAATAATGTCAGGTCTATTTCTTCTGAATTTCTATTTTCCGGTATTATTACATTACGAAGCAGTGTGATTATCTCGGTTGTATTCGTGTGCCTGAAACTAGAATAGCCAGCATTAGACGGATCACGACCATGTCCCCCATATTGGTCACTTGTCGATGATGACTCTCTGTTCGTTCATCTGAGTTCCGGGTTTATTTGGTTTAAGTTGTAACATTTTCAAGGGTAAGGGCCAGATTAGCTCAGTCGATAGAATGTCGGACTAGGAACCACAAGGTTTCGGGTTCGATACCGGCCCTCGCCAACTCAGTGTATGAGTAGTACGGGGATCTGTGCGGTAAAGTTTGGAGATGATGGTAGATATGGTGCTCAGTCTCAGACGTTAAAAACAATCTCCTTGGTCTAGCACTAGTGAAAAGGGGATAGATTCCCTCGCTGTCTGGCTGATATCGACTTGAGGCCAACCCAACGACTTATTTTATATTGTGTCTATACCAGACCCAGAGGTTGTTTATTACCTGTGCTCCTGTCACTTATTATTATTTTCACTCCTTTTGAGTTTTTCACATCCGCGTTAGCTGATGGTATTTCACTGGTGGCTGAATGACAAGTCTCCTCAGGTCTCCAGGACTCTTCTGTGTATTCTAGCCGATTGCAGCAGTGCAGTAGTCTAGATGATCTCAATTCTTCCTCTGATTTCCAGATCCTCCAGTCTTTTTTCCAAGTTTATTGGGACAGTTCCAAGTGCACCAACTACAATTGGTATCACTTTCACCCTCATATTCTACAGCTTTTTCAATTCTCTGACAAGGTCCAGGTATTTGTTTTCCTTCATCTTCACCCTGTGATCTGCTGGAACCGCAAAGTCCACCAATTGACACGTTCTTTTTTCATTTTTTTTTTTTTTTGTTAATCAACACTAGGTCTGGTCTCCTGGCTGGGATGGGGTGATCCGTCTTTATCTCGATGTCCCAGATAATTTTATGCGTTTCATTCTCAAGAACAGATTCTGGTTTATGCATATACCATTTTGTTGTATGATCAAAATTTAATTTTTTGTATAATTCCCAGAGGATCACCTTCCCAACCTTGTCATGCCTAGCTTTGTATTTCCGTTGTGCTAGTTTGCTACATTATTATCATTATCACCATAATTAGTAGTAGAAGTAGTAGTAGTATATGTATGTGTGTATGTATGTATGTATGTATGTATGTATTTCCTGAGTACCTCTGCCATTGGCAGGATGCGACATAAGTTTAACAGCTGATTGGAATTCATAAATTTCTAAATTCTAGACTGGTTGCCCAACCAAGGCTAAATAACCCAGTCTGCCCTACTATTTTCCCATAGCTTGAAAGGGGGAAGATGGAATAATGCCTTTCCTAATGGCATCAGCATGAAAGTGAACGCAAACAATCTCGTCTAGGATTTTCAATAAATTTTCAAGTATTCAATGAATGACTCCGACCATGTGCGAAAATGTGATAAATAAATGTGAAAAAGTTTAAAACATTTTTATCATCAAATAACCGAAAAGTTTTAAACGTAGACATTCATTTTCAAATATCAATAAATCATCCTAACGACTTTTAATTTTAAGTTTATTTATTACATTTCCACGTATAGTTGGAGTCATTTCCATTGCTTCCTACCATAACTATATATATATATATATGTGTGTGTGTGTGTGTGTGTGTGTGTGTGTGTGCGATCTTGAATTTAGAAAACACTCGAAAGAGTTATCATTTGCAATCCGAGTACTTTCGGTTATTCTCTGAAGGATTGAAAAGAAAAAGAAAAAAACTTCAAGACAACATGGATTCTGTTATTTTCAATAAGAATTGAATGCATGAAAAGATGCTGTCTAAATACACCTATTTCATATATATATATATATATAATATATATATATATATATATATATATATATATATATAAATACCTTATATATATATATAGGGTACATTATATATATATATATATAAGGTACCTTTTATATATATATATATATATATATATATATATATATATAAGGTATTTCATAAAAGTATCGGTATTGAAGCTGTATTTACCAAGATAGAAATGAACAATGAATGGAACATTTTTTTTTCAGAATACAATGTGTTGTCAAAAAGTGTCGAGTTTAAAGCTGTATTTACCAAGATAGAAATGATCACTCAATGGAACGTTAATTTTTTCAGAATACAAGGTGTGTCAAAAAGTGCCGAGTTTGAAGCTGTGTTTACCAAGATAGAAATGAACAATGAATGGAACGTTAATTTTTTCATAATACAAGGTGTGTCAAAAAGTGCCGAGTTTGAAGCTGTGTTTACCAAGATAGAAAGGAACAATGAATGGAATGTTAATTTTTTTTTCAGAATACAAGGTGTATCAAAAAGTGCCGAGTTCGAAGCTGTATTTACCAAGATAGAAATGAACAATGAATGAAACGTTAATTTTTTCATAATACAAGGTGTGTCAAAAAGTGCCGAGTTTGAAGCTGTATTTACCAAGATAAAAAGGAACAATGAATGGAAGTGCGGTCATATATTTGTGTGCATTTGAGACTGTAATTAAAACAAGTTTTTTAATTTTTGTTAATTTTTATTGCCAAACTTACATAGATGCATTTTCAAACCATAGGCATATCGAACAGACTGTTTACTTCATCTATGGCTTTATTGAGGAATTCCTTTTGATTCGTTTTGATAAATTCGTGGTTTGGTAAGAATTTCACGGAACGAAACTCACCAGACATTCCACTCTTAGCTTTTTCAAAAATTAAAAGTCTTGAAGTTTTCCACCATGCATTTAGTTTAATGTTGTAAATCTGAAACGAAAACAAAATTAACTCACTCACAAAATGTTCACAATTGAGAAAATACACAAATATTGTTCCTTATTTCATCAATTATAGTTATTTGTAGTTTTGTTACATAATTATTAGATACCTAATATTTATGGCAATAGTGTAGAAATCAAAATGGCCGTTATAAGCTACAGCCCACGGCCTTGAAGGATGAGTGACAAGGCTTGACCTCAGTCCTAACCTTCCGGTGGATACCGTGAGAACCGGTAGAGAGGACCCTCTCTTCCGGTTTAGATAGTAAGTAAGTTTCAGTCAGTTAGAAGGTAGGAGCCGAGCTCGTAGGATGTAAGTTTCACCTGCGCAGATGTCTGGGCTGGGGATTGAAAATAAAGTAAAATCAAAGTAAATCGAAGTCTTGTGTTTATTACCTAAAAACTAACAATGAAACAGGGCTTCTGATAAGGAGAAATCCCTAACAGAAACCAGACCCGAAGTCCCCAAGAAAGTCCAGACCTTAGAAGAGACCAGACCAAGATAGATGAAGAAATAGCAAAGCCGGCCAGAAGAAAATACGACCAGAAATAAGAAGTAAGAAAAGGGTATACAACAGTTTAAATATATAAAGTGAAGGCTGAAAAATCGCTTACCTTAACAGGAGGAGAGGGAAAAAGTGAAGTCAAACATAAGTGAATATTTTTAGATGTATCAGATCGGAAATGAGGATGATTGTGAGATCGTGATCGGAGTGACATGTATAAAAGACTAAGGAAAAAGACAGTCGACACCGTTTTTTTTATCAAAGGCGAACCGAGATAATTGCAGGCACAGAGAAACAGGACAAACTTGGAGTGAGAGAGAGAGAAAGAGAGAGATATCAGAGTGAGAAAGACAGAGAGAGAAAGAGAGGGGGAGAGAGAGGGGGGAGAAGAACGAAATTGTTGGAGAAAAACAGTTACCCCTCCTCCCACTCTCTCACTGTTTACAGTAATTCGTGAATGTTTCATTTACTGATACTACTACTACTACAACAATGGTTGTTTGGAATTTACGGCATCTCGACCAACCAACCAATCAACCATATTAATAGAGAATTCGAGTAAAGTTTTTATCTACTATGTAGATTCTAGATTCCATAGAATAGTATTGTTACGACTTTTGTGCCATACTTAGGCTTCAAGCAAGAGAACTCTCTCGCGGAGATCCCTTGTGTTAAGCAGAGTTCGATCCTTAATGAAGAAACTCCTTGGTGTCCCTTAGTGTTACGATTTGTGTGACCATCCTTAGGCTTCAAGCAAGAGCACTCTCCAGTGGAGATCCCTTGTGTCAAGCAGAGCGCGATCCTTAGTGAAGAAACCTTTGGTTGCTCCTGGTGGGTGTCCCTCAGTGTTGGGTATGATCCTTTGGTTGTTCCTTGGTGTCCCTTAATGTTGGGTATGATCATTTGGTTGTTTCTTGGTGTCTCTTAGTGTTGGGTATGATCCTTTGGTTGTAGGTCCGTTCGTCAATGTCAAATAACGTGCAAATGAACGGCTGTCGATATCAGCGATTAAATAGTTAACTAACCACGTATTCGGACTGTTGATTGGCTGGAGTTTAAACCACGTGACCTCGCCGTCTATAAGTTTAATTACAGCACGCCTTATATACAGAAAATGATTTCAATACTTATACCTCCATGAAGATTACCTGTAAAATGCTAATGAAACTCGTATTCAATTTTATACTTTCCTCAAGACATTTTATTTAATCTAATTTATTGTTTATTATACGTTGAGCTCTCTTTAGGGATTCATAAAAACCCTTGTATGAAATATATGTTTGCACCTACAAGAGCAGTATGGCCATACAGTGAGATTTTGAAGATCCCAAATAGAATCATCCCTTACTACCAGTCATTTGGATACCTTATATATATATATATATATATATATATATATATTCAATGAATAGATATATACGTACATACAGTTAGTTATACATTAGTACACATAAATACATATGCACGTACATATATATATATATATATATGTGTGTATGTATGTGTGTGTGTGTACGTGTATATGTATTCTAATGTATAACTGTATATACGTATATCTTTATTTATTGAAGATTTTTGAAATTTGTAGTAATACATATATTTTGCTGAATTGAATTGATACTTCTAGTTAATTTAAATACTATTAAAAATGGTATTATTTGGATTATTCGGACTATTGTCCTCATCTTTATTGTTATCTGTAAATAGTTCGAATAATCCAAATGATACTAATTATCAAGCCTCATCTCAAAAGTTTAGTGAAATATTAAAAATTGGTTGTAGAACTTTATGGGAGCTCTCTTCTCGTTAGTTGAACTGCTTAGAGAGCATACTTAAAAAATGCATCCCTTGTAATTTAATTTCTCTTCACCCCCAAACAAATTTCTTTCTTTCTAGATTATTTTTAGCCTTTTTGTTACATAATTATTAGAATCCTAATACTTACAGTAGTGTAGAAACCAAAATGGCTGTTATAAGTTCAACCGGCGGCCTTGAAGGATTGAATGACAAGCTTTGACCTCAGTCCTGATCCTCCTTCCGGTGGATACCGTGAGAATCGGTGGAGAAGACCCTCTTCCGGTTTAGATTAAAAAGAGATTTTAGTTAGATCGGCCAAAACCACGACGGTGGTAAGTCGTGTTATGCACGCTGCCGACTCAATCTGCGCAGGTAGTCTGGTAGGGATTTCAAAATAAAATATGATCTAAGTAAATCGAAGTCTTGTGTTATTATCTAAAAACTACCAATGACACAGGGTTTCCGATAAAGAGAAATCCCCAATGGAAGACCAGACACGAAGTTCCCAAGACGAAGTCCAGACGCTAGAAGAAGAACGGTAATATAGAAAAGATGAACAGAAGAAGAATAGAAGTAAGAAAGTAAGGAAAGAGAGTATACAACATTTTGATAAACGTTGCTAGAATGTTATCCTAACCCTAACCCTATAATTATTTTTCTTTTTACACATAAGGAAAAAAATTTAAATCAATCAATATTTGACACAAAAAAACTTTTTAAAAGTTTTGTTGTTTTTGTTTTTGTTTTTGCTTTTTGTTATTTTTGTTGTTCTGTTTGTTTTGTGGTTTTTTTTTTTTGTTTTTTGGTTTTTTTTCATATTTTCAAAAACAGAATAAAACAGCCTGATAACACAAGAGGAATATTTTGAAACGTAATTGATTTTTCTTCTTTTTTTAAGTAATTCTGGGTGAGTCCAAAAATAATACACGGGGGTAATTTTCTTATCTTTCTTTTTAGAGTGTTTCATTTTAACAAAGTGGAATAATATGAACATATAAAATTATTTAAAAAATCTTAAAACAGCCAAAGTCATATACACATTGACATGTAAAATAGGAAAATTTGCAAAAAGCCTAAGTGCAAAAATGTATAAATATACAAAAATAAAATGAAAAAATAAAATAAAAAAAAATGAAAATAAAATAAAAATAAAATAAAATAAAAAAATAAAATAAATAAAATGAAATAAAAATAAAAAATTTTTAAAAATTTTTAATAAAATATTTTTAAAAAATAAAATTAAAAAAATAAAAAATAAAATAAAATAAAAAATAAAATAAAATAAAAATAATAATGAAATAATAATAAAATAATAATAAAATAATAAAATAAAATTTTAAAAAATAAAATATTTATAAATATACAAAAATGTATATTAATTTATAAAAAAATGGAAAAATAAAAAATAAAAATGAAAAACAGTGTGAATTGGTTGTATAAGTTTATGGGAGTTCTCTTCTCGTTAGTTGAACTGCTTAGAGAGCTTCGCCTCATACTTTAAAAAAATGCATCCCTTGTAATTTAATTTCTCTTCACCCCCAAATAAATTTCTTTCTTTCTAGATTATTTTTAGAGTTTTGATAAACGTTGCTAGAATGTTATTCTAACCCTAACCCCAACCCTGTCACTGTAAGCACAAATACAAAATTAGTAATTGAGAATGGCGACAAGCACTCAGCACACTTTCCAATAAGAGAAGAAAAAAAAGAGTTATGTTAGTATCTTAAGATATCTGACACTGAGCGGCACTGGTTTGTTGAAGAGGGAAGAGGCATCGTACACTAAGATTAAGGAATGTAGTAATGTAAACAATTTTCACTCATGCTGTTGCCTAGCCTTTTTCTTCTCTTCTTATTTTGATAATATACTTATCTTCTTCTTAGCTGGTTGGGTCGTCTATCGTCTATCTGGGTATCTGGACTTGTCCTCTGTTCTTTCCGGGTCTTCTTGGGACTTCTCATCTTTGTGTCCGTTGTTGCTTTTAGTAACGAATACAAGTCTTGATATTATAAAGTTGTTTGGTAAGCTGCGGACGGACCTCCAAAATGCAGAACTAGAAGCCCTAACATCTGGCAAGCAACTGAGGGGGCTAAGGACCCTCACAAAGGAAAGGACAGGGTGGCTTCAAATGAAGAAGGGCTGAATGTGATGCATTGGCCTTTTCTTCTCTTATTTTTATAATATACTTTTCTTCTTAGCTGGTTGCGTCGTCTATCGTCTAACTGGGTATCTGGACTGGTTCTCTGTTCTTTCTGGTCTGGGACTACTTGGATCTTCTTGGGACTTCTTATCTTTGTGTCGGTTGTGGTTTTTACTAATATGTTTTTGATATATCAAGACTTGATATTGATTTTAGACGTCTTTATTCGGCTTAAGTTAGAACAACACGTGTAGAGACATGGCCTACAGTCGACAGACACTACTTGCACCTGTTCCGTTCAGTCACCCAGCCAAGACTAATTTTCTAACTATCTTTCTGTTCTCACGTTTCGCTCTGGAGAATCAGAGACCAACTACAATGTTAGTAAAAGTTTAAGTACTGTCGATTACATATACGGTTTTTCCATGATTCAAAATTACCATTGTTTTTAATGTCTACACTACCGTACATCATTTATAAGCAACTTATCAATTATGTAACATTTTTTTAGACGTCAATTATTCAGCACAAGTAAAAACAACATGCGTGGAGAAATGGCCTACGGAGGGCAGTCGCAATTGCATCTGTTCCGTTCAGTCACCCAGCCAAGTGTTGTATACTCTCTTTCTTTACTTCTATTATTCTTCTGCTCATCTTTGGTATCTTACGTTCTTCTTCTTGCGTCTGGGCTTCGTCTTGGGGACTTCGTGTCTGGTCTTCCATTGGGGATTTCTCTTTATCAGAAGCCCTGTGTCATTGGTAGTTTTTAGATAATAACCCAAGACTTCGATTTGCTTTAGATCATATTTTATTCCGAAATCCCCACCAGACTACCTGCGCAGATTGAGTCGGCCGTGTGCTTAACACGACTTACCACTTTCGTGGTTTAGCCGATCTGACTAAAAACTCTTTCTAATCTAAACCGGAAGAGGGTCTTCTCCACCGATTCTCACGGTATCCACCGGAAGGATCAGGATGAGGTCAAGCCTTGTCACTCAATCCTTCAAGGCCGCCGGCTGCAACTTATAACAGCCATTTTGGTTTCTACACTACTGTAAATAAGTTTTAGGTTATTAACAATTATGTAACACAAGTTTTTTTTTAACTATCTTTCTATTTTCACGCTTAGCTCTGGTGATTGAGAGACCAAAAGTCCTGTCAATCACTTATAAGCTTTTTTTCCAGGAATCAACTTTACCGTTGTTTTCAATTTCAATACTACCCTACAACAACAAACAAACAAACAAACAAACAAATAATTCAAATAGATCTTACCAAGAAAAATGGATTGTTAAAGTCTGGAAATCTTAAAATGGCCATGTCCACAACTGTTCGGTTTTCTCCTTCACGATTAAAAACGGAAGTTTTTAATGAATGAACACTAGCACCGACCGTACAGATGAGATCCGAGAGTTCATCGATGTCTATGTGGGCTTCAGATAAAATATCTTGACTTCCGACCAAATCGCCTGTACCAAGAGATTGCTGCAAATTTCTGACAGAAAAATAAATAAAAAAGTTGTTCACATGCTTGAATTTTTTTAAAGTAGAAAGATACATTTATTTTCTCGGGGACTCATTCAAAGCAAATATGTGCGTCCCGGGACACATTAAATTGAAATGCTATCAGCAACACTGCACTCGATGGTTTGTTTGAAGTATCTAAAAAAGCCAGATTCACTTAAATATCGAATACTCTTCTCATATTCAGACAGTTTCCTCAGTTTATTTTATCTACTTATGATGCATGTACTAGTGCTACTGTACGACTGCACTACTTGGACCCTGACGAAGCGCCTGGAGAATAAGCTAGATGGGAGCTACACAAGAATGCTGCGCGAAATCTTAAACAAGACGTAGAAATAACACCCCACGAGAAAACAGCTGTACGGCCACCTACCCCATATCACACAAACCATCCGTGTGAAGCGAACAAGACACGCTGGGCACTGCTGGAGAAGTAACGATGTACTCATAAGTGACGTTCTTCTATGGAAGCCATCACATGGGCAGGCCAGAGTAGGCCGTCCAACAAAGATGTACATAGACCAATTCTGCATGGATACTGGTTGCTGCTCAGAGGACCTCCAAAGGGCAATGAGTGATAGGGACGGTTAGCGAGAGATTGTCATGGATATCCGTGCTGCTAACGCGACATGATGCTGATGCATGTTCTTATGGGGAAATACCATCACTTCAGCAACTTTGCCGAAATGTAACTAGTTTGTCTTTTTTTCTAATCGCTACCTTTGTTATATATTGCGTTATACAAGAAATAGTGTAGCCTATTCATTTTATAATGTAGTGTAGAACTATTTGAATTTAGAAAGTAACATTTTTTATTTAGAAGGTCATGGAAATAGATTTTGAGTAGTCATAAGATACATCTTTTGAATGCGTACAAAGTGGTCGTCAGTGATGCACTATCTTCATCGCCAATTACGGGTTCTTGTGCATCATATCAGCTCCGATAGCAATCCCAATTTGAATCCGGCATCTTCAAGTTGCCACCCTGGAAGCTACGTGCTGCTAGTCTTGACATTTTTGCTACGAATTAAACTACACAAAAACTCGACCTCTTAAATCGAGAAACCACAGTCGGTGTGAGCCAATGAAAAAGTCCACACACCCCCTACTACTTATATATTATAGAATAATCTTCCACGGATTCCGCTTGTGGTAAGTTCGCCTCCTTCTATGAACTTAATTGATTTTATCTATTTTAACTTACCACCTTTTGTGCTCTTGCTAATATGATCACCAACCATTACGCAGTGAACCAGAAAAATTATTATTGTTAAATATCTACTCGTGATTAGTCAGTTAACAAACGAATATTGGGAGGCGCTCGTTGTGTAACGGTTATCGTCGTAGGAAATACACACAGTGACTCGAGTTCAAATCCTAAACGAGGCTGTTTACATTTCTCAGAGCTCTGATACTCTCTGGGAATACAACTATTCTTCCTCCAGCTAGGGATAAATAGTAGGGGAGACGGGGCTCTTTAACCGGTATAGGAGAAGGAAACCACTAAATTCAAACCTATTTGACTCCGCTTAAAAATTGGCCTTGTGTCTCATCCTGCTCATGGCGGAGGGTGTTGAGTAAATACGGGTCTAGTAAATCTAGGGTCAGGTCTAATACCGAATATCACTTGCCCGTCACAGTTATGCTGAAATAATCATTTCACTGAAGGGTCGTTTCTCTGAAAAATCAACAAGCTGAATTCTCTCTCTCTCTCTCTCTCTCTCTCTCTCTCTCTCTCTCTCTCTCTCTCTCTCTCTCTCTCTCTCTCTCTTCTTTTAGCAGCCAGTTAGCACACACGCGTT
>CM042165.1:65007095-65100603 GCA_023376005.1 Doryteuthis pealeii
GCTTGGGAAACAGCTCATCCTCTATATGAAACGCCCAGGCTACGTAGTTCCAATTTTTTTTAAATGGACACTACTCCATCGTCGCTCGTAGATGGAATGATGCCAACAGCAACAACAATTGATACATATAACAACTTACTTGCTTGACATTGGTAGATTACTGTCAACGACTTGCGAGTGTTCTTCGGGCACATTGATTTCCCAAGGAAATTATCGTTTGCAGAAGCACAACATTTTGTCTTCCTTCGCATCTAAAAAAGAGAAGAAAAAAAATCCGATTTGTGAAAATTGTTGCGTAGGGGCCAAGTCGGGTTGTAGTAGTAGTCGTTAGTAGTAGTATCCATCGTTAGTTCAGTAACAACATACGAAAATCGTAGAGTCAAAAAGGGGTTGTTTATTTCTTCCTATGCTCGTGGGTTCTTTTTCAGACAGAAGGAGAGTGAGAGTAAGGTCAAGCTGTTCTATCGTAAATCACGTTCATGCGCGCTGTTCGTTGCTACCCTAGACATGTCACGACGGATCCCCAATAAACACGTCCGAACCTTCTCGGATCCAGCGAAACTCTCTTTCGCCTAATTTTCTTTACTTCCGTTTGTGGTCCTGGGGGTGGTGGAAGATCACTTCCGCGTCCGCTCCAAATCTGAAACTTCCGTTTTAATTGGTCGGTCAATGGTTGGCACCCGTTGAGTGTTTACCCTTCCAAACTTTACTTGAACAACATGTGTGTTTTTCATATTTTTCCTTCTCCTAGACCGGTTGCCTAACCAAGGTTAAAGAGCCCAGTCTGTCCTACTATTTGCCCATAGCTGGAGGGAGAGTAGAATTCATACCTTTCCCAATGGTATTAGCGCTAAGTGAAATGCAGTTACCACGTCCAGGATTTGAACTCGGGGCGACGAGTCCATTTCCCATGACTTTATCCATTACACCACGCGCTTCCTATGGTGGTATTCGGTTATGTTTGGTCAGTTTTGGTGAAAGAATCGGTTTGGTTAGATCTTGTTGAAAAGTAGTATTATTTGGATTATTCAGACTATTGTCTTCATCTTTATTTTATCAGTACAACATTTCGGCCGATGTGCCCTCCGGCCTTCTTCAGATATTTCTTGTCGGACTCGGAGCCTTCTTGAACTCGGTACCCTTCTTTTCGAACTCTGGAACCTTCTTGTCGTAATCGGGAGCCATCATGGAACTTTGAACCCAACCCTTTATTCAATTTACAGGGGTATCCTGTTCTCATTCCGCTAACCATGGCTCGTGTACAGATGTTAAGCTGTGTTAATTATTATTCTATGTTACTATCGCCCTTGACTAGGATTGAACCTGCTGCCTATAGATAACTGTCACTTAGAACTGTCTTAACCCAACGCCTTTATCCACTATGCTATGTGTCCAATTGAACTTTTCAACCGACCCTACTATACAATTAACATGAGTTATTAACAGACTTGCTGATGTACTCATTTATACTTTATATATATATTTACCAACCCCTCCGCAGAAGCAGGATGTTTCCAAACAGGTTTGAATTCAGACCTTTCCTTCTTCTAGACTGGTCACCTAACCAAGTTTAAAGAGTCCAGTCTTCCCTACTATTTACCCATAGCTGGAGGGAGAGTAGTTGGATTCATACCTTTCCCAATGGTATTAGCTCTATGTGAAATGCAAACTGCCTTATCCAAGATTTGAATTTGGTCAACAAGTTCATTTCCTACGATTACACCAATCACCTCCAATATTATACTTTATAAGAGGTTAAGCTTAAAAATCGATCTGCTCGTAGCGGAGTGGTTAGGTAATAGGGTAGGTCGATTTTTCACTTTTGTTAAATATCAAATTTTCCATCTATGCGAAAGTTGTGTGTTAATATACTGAACACTGATACAAAAAATTAGATCTTTTACTTGCACCATTGTTTGAGAAAATAGCATCAAAGATCGTCTACTAAAATGCACTAAAAATCCTCGTTTTCACAAAATTTAGCCTTTAGAAAATGAGGATTTTTAGTGCATTTTAGTAGACGATATTTGATGCTCAAACAATGGTGCAAGTAAAAGATCTAATTTTTTGTATCAGCATTCAGTATGTTACATAATCTATGCGGTTGCATAAGATTATTGTCAATCCCCTGTATTTCTGAGGGGATGACCCTTTTCATATCATGGAAAATTACAGAAGCCCGCCAAATATGTGAAGTCACGTGGGACCTTTTTCAGAGTCCCCAGTTTGCAGTTGGACGTCAGGCAGTGAAGATGTACTGCTGAACTGTGACTCACTCTGCATACGCGCGCTATGTTAGTTAGCAGATGTCTGGTGGGGATTTAACAATAAAATAAGATCAAAAGTAAATCGAAGTCTTGTGTTTATTATCTAAAAACTAACAATGACACAGGGCTTCTGGTAAGGAGAAATCCCTAACAGAAAACCAGACCCGAAGTCCCCAAGTCAACTCCAGACGCTAGACCAGACCAAGTCAAGATGATAGAAATACCAAGACGGCCAGCAGAAGAATAGATGTCCAAGTAAGTGAAGAAGAAGAGGTATGCAACATTATAATTATTTAGTGCCATTGAGGAAGGGCTATGCAACAAGTATATTAACACACAACTTTCGAATAGATGGACAATTTGATATTTTAAAAAAGTGAAAAATCGACCTACCCTATTGGGTAAATACATACACTGTGTAAGAAGCCAAGACTTGGATCTCAGCTTTTACAATTACAAATTTACACTGAACGGTTAAACACGTCAATAATGACTATAAAATATTAATCTAATTGAGCACCAAAAAATGGAGATTATCTGTCTGCCTTTAATTTATTATCAAATTCTTTTCTTGACATAATTCTAGTGATGTCTAATATCTGTTTTAGGAAACCAGTTACAAGATTTTTTTTTTATTATTTTTGCCCCAATACTGGGTTATTCCATAATAATTTAATCTGCATGACTTGAAAAAATATATACCATGATTTAATCTAGTTTAAGATATAATGAAGCCAGAATGTTCAGCTACTAAAGACAAAAAAAGGTGTATGCGTCTTATCTCTTATTAGTTTATTTACTGCTAAAAAAAATCCAGGTGAACAGCTTAGGGTGCCATAATTATAACATTATTTTATAAAGTTGAATAATGCTGAAAAACTATTTTTTTAAAACGTATGAGAAAGAAAAAGAGATTTTAATACGCACTCCTGGTTGAGCCTTTCTTGTGTTGTTATGCTCCAGCAATCCATATCAACGTTTCCATATTTAGCAGAGACGATTTGAATGACCTGACCCGTTTACAAGCCAAATCCAGCATACCATCTTGGAAAACGATGAACTTTTTGGTATCTTTCACTGTGGATTTTAGAAGTTGAAATAGCATTTAATTTATTGAAGATTTTTTGACAAATACGTGGTAATCGCAAAAGTAAGGTCTACAAAATATTTAGAAATCACAGAAACGTTTATTGTTTATTGTCAATAATGTTTAGATCATTTTAAAGTTTCAACATGTATCTATCTTAAAAACAAAAGTGAACAAAAAACTTTTTTTTTAATATAATGCAACGTGCCTCAGTCCCAGATGAACACATTTTACGAGGGTAATCCCAAAGGTAAACAAAGTTCAGTTGAGGGTAAACCAAAAGGTAAGGTCTCCAAAATATTTAGAAATCACAGAAACGTTTACTGTTTATTGACAATGTTGTTTAGATCCTTTTGAAGTTTGAATATTTATCAATTTTTCTACATAATCACCACTTCGGTCGATGAATTTTTCTAGGTGCTGTGGTAGTTTTTGTATGCCCATGTTATACCAGCTCGCTGTCATGTTATTGAGGAACCGTTCAACATCGTCATCGTTGCAATCTCTCTATAATACTTGCGGACATTTTTTACACCCATTCATGACTCGCCATACAGTTATTGACGATGAATTTCAATCGGCTAATTCGTTTTTTTTTTTTAACACAAAATGCATTAACTGTGCGATCTTCATACTTGGCGATAGCATTAAACGGGAGCTCTATTACAAAACGACTGTCAAGCCAAAACTGAGCGTGTGAGAGGCAGGTGTAGGCGCATGCAGAATAAACGTTGTTGCCAGTAGCCGCACGAACAGTTTCCTGCGTCCCCGGCTCTTTGCAGATTTTATTTTTTGAATACTTTTGTATATACAATCTAATGACACATGATTCACAAAAATAAGAATTAAATCTTTCATTGCTTTTTTTAGGGGGTGGGTAGAATCTTTATCTGAAG
The DNA here is from genome assembly GCA_023376005.1 of Doryteuthis pealeii. NCBI lineage: Eukaryota > Metazoa > Mollusca > Cephalopoda > Myopsida > Loliginidae > Doryteuthis > Doryteuthis pealeii. Next base: position 65,011,346 of record CM042165.1, read on the forward strand.
ATGAAACCAAAGCGAATCATATTCGTTGAAATATTTCAATAAAATAGTGATTGTTACATTTATAGAATCCGGAATTTATGAGCTAGAAACGATGCCAAATGCATCCTCCAATCTTTTATCTTTCTTGTCAATTTTGGAAGCTTTTAATAAGATTGTCGTGAGTTTGAATATCTTTGATTAGAAAAAACACAAATGAACTGTAAAAATTATATGACACGAGAATACAGTTAACTCATTTGACTAATTTGATTTTATGAATCAAAATTGTTCAGTCTATCTGTTGTTAAAAAACATTTTATAACATATTTATTTCGATTCATCAGAGCTTGTTTATTCAAGTCAAAGTTACTATTTATAAAATCGAAATATTGATATCAGTTATATGTTTTACTTTATTTTGTGGCGTGTTTCATGTATATTTTGCAATTTAAACGAGGAATTACATCAAAGTAGTCACAATACCACAGTTAAAAATGTATTTCTCATATATATCGCTTTTTCATTAATTAATCATCCTTGTATAATGCATATATACATATACCAGAATATGAGGTAAAGCCTTTTCTTTACTAGGATATAGGACTATATCAATTTTAACATTATTGTTTTATTAGGCGTCTACATTGACGGACGCGTACACATTTCCTACAGTAAAATGACCATATATGTAACCTGTGTGGCAGGGTTGCCTGCCGAGTGTATTTCTCGTACGGTCGATGCGAGAGGAAGCCAAGAAAGGGATCGTGTGTGACAGGGAACATAAAAAAAATTGAGCCTCTGCATGTCACAAACGAATTACATGTAGAAATGACTTTCTTCTGCGAAGAAGGGGCAATCACCAAGTATATATATATATATATATATATATATTATATATATATATATATATATATATATATATATATATATATATATAAAGTGTTTTGTAATTTGCTTGAAGCACCACAACAAACAATACCATAGTTACCTTCTTTTTTTCTTTACACTTGCATTGTGATAGCCTTCAAAACCAACCAACAGACATATATATATATATATATGTATATATTGTGTGTGTGTGTGTGTGTGTGTGTGTGTGTGTGTAAAGAATTATATATATATATATATATTCTTCATATATATATATATATATATCTTATTATAATGGAGATTGTATATATATTACTATCATATAATGTTATTGACATCATTAATGATTTTATTTCATTTAAACTTCAATTATCAACATCATTATATATCTACATACTAATATATGCAATTGTATTTATATATATATAGTGTGATTATATATTGATATGGATTTCAAATATCTTAATGAATATGATATAAATCTTATATTATATGTAATATTATACTATTTTAACTAAATAGCTACATAATCTGTTTCAAGCATTCTTAGTCAGTTTCATTAGCCTTTCTAATTTAATGATAGTTTATTATGTTCATATATTTGCTCCGCGATTATGTTTTTAAAAAAAATTATTATTATTTTACAATTTTCTTACAAGCATAATCCATTTTGCGGACCTTTTTTAATAAAATATTTCATTTTCTCCCGTTGGACCCATAACAACACCATATATATATATATATATATATATATATATATATATATATATATATATTAGCGTTAAATAACCAATCAACAAAATCAACATTAGAATGGTTGAATGTCAGTCAGCTGCTATTATTGATATCTATTTTGCTCTGTTTCATACAAGGTCAAATAGGGGAATTTGACAGTCGGTAGAATAGCCCAATTGAAAGGTAATCCACATGAGTAATGGCTTGTCTATCTTGGTAATCCTCACTTTCACCTGGTTTTGACCTTTGGCACTGCTTGGAAATATGTAAGTATTTCACTAAAACTGTCACCTCTGTCATTTACATACGATAATTAAAGCAATTCCTGATCTTATTTACACTGGTTAATCACCTAACATCATTATTTTATACACTTTTATGTAATGTAGTCAGGCAGAAATAATGGTTTTGTCTTTGTGCGTGGGTGAGTCTTGCCACGCCACGTGTCCATTCGTCACGTGATAACTGAAACTTCTTTCTTAATTTCCTTTTTTTTCTTTTATTTTCTTTTTTTTTTTTTTTTTTTTTTTTTTTCCTGATTTTGAATTGAGAAGACTATCTTGATAGCTCTGTTCATTGAACAGAAGTGAGTCTTTGTCTCAAACTCCAGCGAGGTATTTCGTTGAAAGGAAAAACAACCGAAGAAAAGTAAGACTTTTATATTCTTATTGTGTATATCCATTTAGGCACCGCTTATTCATTGAGTAATGTGTGTGTGTGTGTGTGTGTGTTCGTGTTTCTGTTTTGGGACACGTTGTTTATTATTTGTAATTGTTTTTTATATGTAGGAATACAATTAAACGTCCGGTTTAGCTCAGTCGGTAGAGCGTCCGACTAGGAACCACAGGGTTCCTAGTTCGATACCGGCCCTCGCCAACTCAGCGTATGAGTAGCGCAGGGATTTATGCGGCAAAGGGAGGAGTTGATGGTCGGTGTGGCGTACCCCCTCAGACGCCAAAACAATCTCCTTGGTCTAACGCTAGTGAAAACGGGATAGACTCCATTGTTGTCTGGCTGATACCGACTTTAGGCCCCCGACGACTTTACTTACTTACCTTATTATCCAATATCCGGTATCACTCCGCTTTTAGTAAAAAATATACCAATAATTAGTGTCATTAATTCCAGGAGAGAAATATGTAGTACCTTGGGTATGATATTTACTCCAAAAAATTGACCTTTTGTCACATCCTTTCACATGTCTAAATGGTTGGAAGAGAGAAAGGTGTCTTAAAAACAGGTGGTTGTAAATTGGGGCACTTGTATATTGTATGATTGTTGTGTTAAAGATGATTATGAAAGCGGCCATCTTGAGAGTTACACGTGTTTTCATTGGACGAGTCCAAGAGTTAATCTATAGACATCCTTAATGAGAATAGAAGATATTACCTAATATATTATCAACATATTTAGAATTTCAAATGATAGGAATTGGATAATAATATGACAAAATTGTATACAAATATAAAATAACAAAGATATCAATGAATAGTGTTTGAAAATATTTTGGTCTTTCATATCTATCTATCTATCTATCTATATCTATCTATCTATCTATACATATATAAAGGGCAGTTGTGTGTATATGTATGTCCGGAGGAAACTTCAAAAACAAAAAACAATAATAGAGATTTGATTTATATTCATGAAGATAATTAAAAAGTAAAATTTAAATGATAACAGCATGTTTTTTTTTCATTTAATATTTTAGATAGTAGACAAAAACATTTCTTTTCAGCGTAGCTGGATCAATGCAAGGTCTATTTTTTACATAGGGATTTAAATGGGGCATCCAACGAGGATTCAGTAATAATGGATCTGCGGGACTAACTTTAAAAATCCCCCTCTACCCAGGCGACGCCGGGTAGCCGCTGCTAGTACATATATAAAGGGCAGTTGTGTGTGTATGTATGTCCGGATGAAGCTATGAAAATACTACGATTAACAACAAAGTAAATGTATATATAACATTAAATATCATCGGTTCTTGGTTTTTGTGCAAAAATTACGAAGAATTTATTTATATTTACGAAGATATCTGAAAATTAAAATATGCATGATAATAACACAGATCTGCAAGACTAATTTGCTAACCATTACACCACTTTTTGTCCCTCCACCCTTTACCCAGGTGATGATGGGTAGCCGCTTCGAGTTTGAGATAAAGGATTCATCAATTTTATAAAAAATGAAATTTACAAAACAACCAAAAAAATAATGAAAACAATATACAATATACAAACCATTACACCACTTTTTGTCTCTCCACCCTTTACCCAGGTGATGCTGGGTAGCCGCTTCAAGTCTGAGATAAAGGATTCATCAATTTTATAAAAACAAACCAAAAAATAATGAAAACAATATACAAACCTGCGATACAACTGTATGCCACTTCGAGTCTTCTTTGTCCACGAAGGCAAAAATTCATGAAATATTGGGAAATGTCTCCGGGGAAAGAACATTTATTTTTTGAAGAACACCTGGAAATAAGAATGTCATATCGTTAAAAGCAAATATGAAATTCTATTTCTCTGAATGTTTGAGATGAGGCTTGAAGATTAGTATTATCTGCGTTATACGGACTATTGTCCCCATCTTCATTGTTATTTGTACAACGTTTCGGCCGATATACCCTCCAGCCTTCTTCAGGTATTTCTTATATACGAATACGACAAGAAAGTTCCCGAGTTCGAAAAGAAGGTTCCCGAGTCCGAGAATGTTCCCGAGTCCGAGTAGATTCCCAAGTCCGACAAGAAATACCTGAAGAAGGCCGGAGGGTATATCGGCCGAAACGTTGTACAAATAACAATGAAGATGGGACAATAGTCCGAATAATGCAGATAATACTAATGAAATTCTATGTTTTATTGTGCGGGTTATACATGAATTGCAGCTGGGAAAATTTGTCTCAGGACCGCCTCGTAGAGGACTGTTCATGTCATAAGTCACCCTGACGCAATACCATGAAGCTAAGAGGTCCAGAAGAGAGCAGCGGCAACAAAGCACCGGCACATCAACATCTTCAGGGTCAGTCTTCACATGCGACATCTGTGGTCGAGAATGTTTTTCAAACATTGGACTTCACAGTCACAGGAGTTGCTGTAACTTCAGGGGCACAAAAACTATATTATGGTCTTCCGAGACTGAAATGCCAATATAAATTAATTAAAATCATCCATCTTTTACTGTCTATAATTTTGGAATGGTCATTCGAAGAATCTTTATGACAAACTTCTTGCTGCTGCTGCTGCTGCTATGATGAATGATGATGATGATGATGATGATGATGATGCTCTTGTTGTTGTCGTTGTTGTTGTTGTTATTGTTGTTGTTTGACGTTGCATTCTGAGGAAAATAAATCTATGTATCTATTATTATTTATTATTTATTATATCTTTTTAAAAAAGGGGGTCCGGTTTAGCTCAGTCGGTAGAGCGTCGGACTAGGAACCTCTGGGTTCGATACCGGCCCTCGCCAACTCAGCGTATGAGTAGCATACAGGGAATCTGTGCGGTAAAGTAAGGAGCTGATGGTAGGTGTGGCGCTCCACCTCAGACGCAAAAACAATCTCCTTGGTCTAGCGCTAGTGAAGAGGGGATAGACTCCCTCGCCGTTTGACTGATACCGACTTTAGGCCACCCCGACAACTTTATATCTAATTACTACCTGTCCATGTGGAGTATTTACTTCAAAGTAAAAAAAAAAATGGACACTACGCCATCGTCTCTAGCATCTTGTAATTTGCTGAAAATTGGATTTGACTAATCTTTATTCACTGGGGAGCAAATACCAACCAGTTATGAGTTTACAAGTTCCATTTCCTGTATTGCCGTTTGATATGCGAAATATTTCTTACCAAGGTGAACAACAAAAACAAGGAGTTTAATTATATGAATAATGTGTTTGTTTATTTGTTTGTTTGTTGTTGTTTTAATGGAGTTTTTGTACCTATGACCCCTCTGGTTTCAATGCACCTGAAATATCATATGAAGGTCAATCATACTGTACCGAAAGACCTGGATGTCGTCTGATGAAAAAGTAAAGCAAAACGAGACGAAAAGATTTTCGGCCGCTTTTTCTCTCCGGTACCAAGGGAGATATATTTCTCCGACACTGCTTTATATATCTCTCGACTGGTTAGTTTTTCAGTATTAAGAGGTTAACTAAAAAGTTTACAAATAGATACCTACGATTTTGTGTAAAATGTATGTGTAAAATATTCAAAATAATTATTTAATTAATAATTAATAGATATACGCAACATTCTATTTGAGGGAGACAGAACTAAGTTTCCATTTCAAATTGTTTTATATTTTCTTCTTTTTTTTTTTTTTTTTTTTTTTTTACTCCTCTGATAAATTTGATAATTTTACTTACTTATGTTACAAATAATCTAACTTTGAATTGTGAACTCCTAACCCTCTCAGACAATATCTTTAAAAAAATAATTTTTACACCACCCGGAAGGTTTTTTTTTTTTTTGCTAGTTTAAATAACAATATTATACCAAGACGCCGCCACAGAAAAGAGAGCCAGAAGGAAGGAGAGACAACAACAACTTCAGCAAGCATCACTTTTTGTTTGCAGTCACTGCACCAGAGATTCCCATTCAAAATTTGGCCTGTATAGCCACTCGCGCGGATGCAGTTTTTTTTTTTTAATGGACACTACGCCATCATCTCTAGCAAACGGAAGAATTTTATGAAGTAAAAATTTACTAACTGAATGTTATGTATGAAATCATATTTACCTGTCAATGACGGTCATTTCAGCCAAAGGATCAAAACATTGTCCGGTTCCACTGGAATAATTTGCAGATTGAATATGTATCATGTAATCACCTCGGCATTGTAAAGACAAAGATTCACCTTTTATAGCTGATACTACATTCACTGTATCTGTAGCAAAAATAAGTAAATTAATTGTTTACATATTAGTATAAGATTAAGTAAACAAACAAATGTGTTTATATATATAAGTGTTTTATATGGCTTTAAGCCGACAATCTTTGGAGGATATGTGCATAATTGAAGTCATACCTAATTTTGAAAATTAATTAGTTAATAATTAATGAATTTAGGCGGGTATATATGTTCAAATGTAAGGCTAAACTAGCTTTACATTTGAACATATATGCCCGCCTAAATTCATTAATTATTAACTAATTAATTTTCAAAATTAGGTATGACTTCAATTAAGCACATATCCTCCAAAAATATTAGTATAAGAATAGCAGTTGTTCTTATAATACGTTAAAAGGCTCAGATTCATTGTTTTTACTTTTTTCTCCAAATACTTATTTAGACTATCTCACGGCATATCCCTTCGAAAACCAACTGTTATTTGGTCAATCTACCCCTATTATTTGAAAAATGCCATACACTGAAGAAACTTAAGAGAAGTTTGTGCTGGCACTTTTTTAATGAAAAATACTGTGATTTGTAGGCCTGGTATGACTGTAGATATTGATGAAAGTTTTTGTTTTTTTTGTAAGGCAAAAGTATAATGGGGTAGATTGATCAAATAACAGTGGGTTATCGGAGGGATATGTCGCGAGACAAGACAAAATAAAAAACAGTCTGGCATTCAAGCAGATATACTAGATTCAAATCTTTGTGAATTCTTGTGGCGAGAGAACAACAAAGAAAGTAACTATAGCGGCTGCCCCGGTCTGGATAAATGTGAAGGCATGACAATTCTTACTGATGTAATTAATTTTATTCAATTAACACCGTGAAACTGTAAGAAAACAAATAGCATTTAATAACAGCGAATACAACAAAGAAGAACAATTTAAAAGAATCTTAAAATACAGAAACTTTAACAAATAGACATATCAGCAGATAGAAACTCACAGCTTGTTGCCTCATTCCGACCAACCTGGCAGCGATAATCTAACTAAAGGTCCCCTTTCCACTTTTGGTTAGGGTTCCTAGACCGCAGAAACTAGTGCTCTTCACCAAATGATGTTAACTCTTAAACTACCATAAATTTAATTCTCTTGGTGGTAGTTAATTTATACAAACAAAAATATTCATACAAAAATAAAACATAATTAAACTGGTCAGTTTTTAGCGGCAGCTACAGTAATACTTTCAATGAAATTCTTAATGAGATAGTTGATTAACAATAAAACATTTTTCGCCTTACAAAAAGGTTTTTTTATAAATCTCTACAGTCATACCAGACCCAACAATTACATCATTTTTTCTTTTTAAAAAGTGTCAGTAAAAAAAAACTAAAAAAAAAAAACTTCCTTTTATAAGTTTCTCCAGGGTACGGCAGCTTTTTTTTTTAATTGTTTTTGGAGCGGTGTTCAGTAAATTGTTATACTTTGAAAAGTGAGACCATTAAGACGCGACTTACAGGGAGTAGCCTCATAGGACAGTAGGACTACTTTAGTTGGTAAAAATGAACATAAATGGCTGTAGTCCGTGGGGAATAAAATCAAATTAAAAAGGTTAGTTTTTTTAAATATCTCATAAACCCTCAGACAGGAAGAACACTCTGAGCATGCGCAGGAAAAAGGATGAATAAAGTCTGAAACATAAAACTACCTTTTGTAATTGTTTCTTACTTTTCCTTCCTTTAATTCCCTTTCAGCTCGACGATCACAAGAAGGAAGAACCACAAAATATAATGGGGTTAAAAAAAGAAAATCTGCGAACACTCACCAGAAATAACCAGCGACCTTAAACCAACATACCTTAAAACCCCATACCGGTTCTCCTCGATTAAGAATCTGGTGCAACACGATCTTCCCAATTTCTTAGGCGTACATTCATATACTTGCAAATCCAGTAATATCATAATCTAGTAGCAACCTCTAACTCCAGTGAACCTGGTGCATAGCGTGTAACCGACAGAAAGGGATTAATCACGGGAACTCCCACGTTGGGTGCAAGAAATGGTCACCCGAGTGTTGGGCTATTTTGAAAGAAGTCTCTCTTTAATTTATTAACCGTAGTAATTTACTATGTAGTTCTGGACACGCGACTTACGAGCAGTAGCCTCATATGCCAGAGGGACTATTTTAGTTGGTAAACATTTAACAAACATAAAATGATACAATTATAAACTTACAGTTTTGGCATGTATAATCGATTTCCATTGTATTGGTGGTTTGTTGACATTTCCATTTACCAGGTATCGATTCGAAGTCGACTGTACACGATCTCTTGTAGCGACAACTAAATAGAAATAAATTAAAAAAAGAAAAGAAGGATTAAAAAAAAACACATGTTTATGCCATTATATGTTGGTTATTACCCTATTTGAATTAAACATTTTGTCTCAGACATATGTAATTTTGTTGTATCGTCGAGGTGAAATGATACACAGAAGAAAGACCGTAGCACAAGCCAAAAAACGGCTTCGTGATAGTGTGAAGGAGTGTCTTGTGTGCTTTGGTATTCCCGTCGATAATTGGGAGTCCCTGACATCTGATCGTGGGCAATGGAGGGCTGCGATATACAAAGGTGCATAATTGTTTGAAGCTGCAAAGGTGGACCGGGCAAAACTCAGGAGAGCGTGCCGAAAACGTGAAACTCTGCCAGCCAATTCTGGTGATGTGTGGATCTGTGAGGAGTGTGACCGGGTCCTATTGTCAAAGGCGGGTTTGGTCAATCACATGAAATCACATGAGAACTACCCGACTGCAATTGTTGTCTATACCATGCCACACTCTAAGACCCAGCATGATCCCCAACATGAGGCCAATGATGAGTATACAACACCTGTCGACGCAGACAACACCGATCGTTATGTGTGCCAGATATGTTCTAGGATATGCAGGACTTTGACAGGATTGAAGAGTCATGAACGAGCCCACAAACGGACAGTGGATGAAGGAGTGGCAGTCGCCTGACAAGACGTTACAATCTGTAACAAAGTTTGTAAGTCGGCTTCTGATCGCAAGAAACATATTGTGGTGCATAAGCATCAAATTTTATCATCTGATCCATCCGATCCAGTGGGAAGGACGTCTTTCCTATGTCATATTTGCATCAAACTTTGTGAATCTACAGCGGGATTGAGGAATTTCATGAGAGGAAAGGTTTGGTGGTGGGGTTGAAGGATTGTGAGGGACGGCAGTGATCTGTAAAGATTATGCTATTGCTATGTATGTATGTATGTATGTGTGCGCATGCGTGTAGTGTGTGCTTACGTTCAACTTTAATACAAAATACGACAGCAAGTTATGTAAAAATTTAAATACAATTCTTTTGATTTTTATCTTAAACCTACCTTTCTTGGATAAATTCAAACGCCTTTGTGTAAAGGCAGTTTTCCGCCGCGTCGTCATGTGTCGCCTTCATCATACGAAGGCTCGTGTCAAACGGACAAGCCATGGTCAGTTGCTGAGTGGGCGAGAAGGGGGCCATACGGACAGTTAACTTACCTAAAAGCAACAGAAAACAAGAACATTTCAGTCAACGTTTACGAAATTAATTGTTCACTAGGGTAGGTCGATTTTTCACTTTTAAAAAATATCAAATTGTCCATATATGCGAAAGTTCTGTGTTAGTATACTGAATACTGATACCAAAAATTAGATCTTTTACTTGTACCACTGTTTGAAGAAATAGTATCAAGGATCGTTTACTAAAATGCACTAAAAGTTCTCATTTTCTAAAGGCTAAATTTTGCGAAAATGAGGACTTTTAATGCATTTTAGTAGACGATCTTTGATGCTATTTCCTCAAACAATGGTACAAGTAAAAGGTCTAATTTTTGGTATCAGTATTCAGTATACTAACATACAACTTTCGTATAGATGGACAATTTGAGATTTTTTAAAAAGTGAAAAATCGATCTACCCTAGTGTTCACGAGCAGTATGTTTTAGCAATCTTTTTCGCTTGTGTGGCGGTTTTTTTTCGACGGTGGTCGCGATTACCAATTTGAATGTGTGCCAACCCAAAGGATACACGAAAGTTTTCCCCGAGGAAAAATGTGTGTTGGTGTTCGTCAGAAACATTTGACAAAGAAGTTTAATCAAAATCGTCAATCTTAAGTAAAACGTATTGATGTTACATGGGCCGCTTTAGCTCAGTCAGTAGAGCGCCCGCCTAGGAACAACAAGGTTCCTGTTTCGATACTGACCCTTGCCAACTCAGCGTATGAGCAGCACAGGAATATGTGCGGTAAAGCGAGGAGTTGATGATAGGCGTGGGGCTCCACTTCAGACGCAAAAACAATCAACTTGGTCTAGCGCTAGTGAAAATAGGATAGACTCCCTCGCTGTCAGGCTGATACTGACTTTAGGCCACCCCGAAAACTTTACTTTATTGATGTTACATAAAACATTTTGGTTTTGACAAAAAATCATTTTTACGAATATTATCAAACCATTTATGCTATTATCTAATTATAATGGATATTATGTATCTGTCTATCTGTAACCAAAACTTCGTCACCACCAACGTCACGATTCCCTTAGTTACATTATATTCTCAATGGTTATTCAATAATCATAATTCAATCTTTATTAGTATCTTATTTATCAACAATGTCTGGCTGAGACAGATTTGCCTCAAAACAGCCCATGTAACAGAAATAAAGTAAACAAATAGTAACGTTACAATATGACTGTTGTGAAGGAAAGGTACAAGGCAAATATAGCGTGTATATTTGGGTTAACAGTTTATTCTGGGTTAGTAGTAATGTGTTAGAGTGTATACATTTCTTTTGTAAATGTCTTTAAGAGTAGACTAATTGTCTTTCAGAGTTGCCAGAGGAATTTCTCCTGGCGGGGATATATTTATAGGTAATACAAGGGATTCAAATACACTTATCTTAATTATATTAATCTTTGCAATGTCTCTACGTTGTCCGGTAAAGTCGCGGTAGTTCTATTCTTCTGCTAGTACTGCCCCTGTTGCCTGTCGGGTCTGTTCTCTCGAGTCAGGGTTCTTACCTCTGTCCCCTATTGTCCGGGCTTCTGGTGCGGGTAGATAACCCAATTTCCGATACATGTTACTGATATATTCAAAATCATGCAAGTGTGTTACATATCATTAAGAAATAAATGTTTCCATAATATTTGATGTGAATAATTTTCATACCGGTTTTAATAAAACCGTGTTTAACAAATAATTACTTGGTATTTAGTTAAATTAGGAAGTAAAGAATAAAATGACACTTATTTCTTCTTGTTAATGGATTTCTTTTAAGATTTATCTCTGAGATTTTTGCTCATATTTATTGAAATAAAACCAAACAATTAGAAATCAATAATACCAAGCACGTATTTATTAAAAATTCATTTTCAAATCAATATGCAAATTAGCCTTCCCGTTCACACTGTAAACCGCTATTTTGTTGTATATATATATAAATACAATTGCATATTAAAACAATTTTTATTAATAATTGAGGTTTAAATAGAAATAAAATCATAGAGAATGTGACGTCAATGACGAAGGGAATTGTTATTTGGGTACTGATAGAGTTTCGGTTACAGACATACAGGCACACTATCTCCATTATAATAAGATCTATTAAATCAGTTTATTTTTATTTTTGTTATTATTGGTCTCAAAATATTTCTTTGATCTGATCAGCAGTAACGAATAAATGATCAGCGCATGAGTAGCACAGCTTGGATCTTCGCAGTAAAGTGGGAGCTGATAGTAAGTGTGGAACTCCATCTCAGACACAAAAAGAATCTCCCTGGTTTAGCGTTAGTGAAAAGTGGATAGATTCCCTCGCTGTCCGGCTGATACCATCATTTGGCCACTGTCTATTTTATTTACTACTGTTCTTTTTCAAGAATGACATTAGCATTAAATAACCATCAATAGTTGATATGCCATTAGATAAAGAAACCAGACCAGACCAAACCAGACAGAATTATTTTTGTTTGAATTGAAATAGATCACTAGGTAGGCCTGAGCCTATTCTAGTAGTGACCAATCCAAGTGGAGATTTAAGAGGTTTGAATTCAGAGTTTTTCTACTCCTAGACTGGTTACCTAACCAAGGTTAAAGAGACCAGTCTGTCCTACTATTTACTCATAGCTGGAGGAAGAATAGTTGGATTCATGCCTTTCCCAAGGATATTAGCGCTATGTCAACTGTGGCATCGTCCAGGATTTGAACTCGGGTCGACGAGTCGATTTCCTACGACTCTAACAAGTACACTACCGTGCTCATCCTATTTTACTTTCTACTGTTCTTTTACAAGAATAGTATTGGCATTAAATAACCCTCGAAAGTTGATATGCCATTAAACAAAGAAACCATACTCCCCCCCCAAAAAAAAAACAGGCTGAATTAAAGGGTTGAATTAAAGGATTTTTTTTTCAATCGAAAATCATTTCCTTTTTTTTTTCAATCGAAAATCATTTCCTTTTTTTTTTTTTCAATCGAAAATCATTTCTTTTTTTTTTTCGAAAATCATTTCTTTTTTTTTTTTTCAATCGAAAATCATTTCTTTTTTTTTTTTCATTTTTCAATCGAAATCATTTCCTTTTTTTTTTTTTCAATCGAAAATCATTTCCTATTTTTTCAATCGAAAATCATTTCCTTTTTTTTCAATCGAAAATCATTTCAATCAAAATCATTTCCTTTTTTTCTAATCGATACTCATTTCCTTTTTTTTAAATCGAAATTCATTTCCTTTTTTTTTTAAATCGAAATCATTTCTTTTGTGATGAACTGACCGTGTACGCATTTGTATCTCAATTTCACTGTCGAGTCACTTCGTGCACGGCAATCTTCATTCACTAAACCTTCGGATCTGGGAAGTTCACATCTGCGCTTGAATGTACATCTGAAAAAGAAAAATGTATATATATTTCTTCTATAGAAAATCATAAAGAGTAAACTTTTTAAAAAAATGTATTTATTTCTTTTTCATTCATACGACCATATGTTGAATTTTCATGCCCCCATACTTTCTTTCATTCACGTTGTGATTGTGTTTCATTTCGTAACAGGCAAATATTTTTTGTCCAACTAACATTAATATAAAAACTGATCGATCACGTAACTTAGTGTCCATTAGGGACCTTCAATTTAACGTATCAAATTCAGCCCCCCCCCCTTATATTTAACACAATGAAACTTGCATAAACGTTAATATTATCTTCAAAATTTTGGGACCAGTCAAAAGAAGAAACATTTTAAAAAACTCATGACTTTTTTTTTTAAATTTCAGCTTACGGAAATAATTAAAATTATGAACGGAAACAATGTTTACATTTTCGCACCGTTAAATCAATTGAAATTTAACGCAGCCCAAAACAAGTTATGACTACCGGCTTTTTAAAAAATTATATGAAAAATCAACTAACAATCAAATTTTCACGAAAATTTCGATAATTACTTACCTTTTGATGAAATTATGTCATAATATTAACTAGGGACTGGCAAACTGAGCCTAAAATGCTTTTTTGACAAAATGACTTTAGCTCCCCTACAGAAAATAATTGACCAAAATTCAGGAAATTATCGGATTTTAATGAAATTTTCAGTGTTTATTTATCAATGAACGGTCTTTATAATGCATTATTTATTTTATTTCAAAACTTTCTCATTTTTTTCAGGTCACTTAATTTTGACCCCACTTATGTTGGGGGCGTAAAATGTTTTTCAAGTTGGTCATATATTGTACTAATATGAAAAATCAACTAACAATCAAATTTTCACGAAAATTTCGATAATTACTTACCTTTTGATGAAATTATGTCATAATATTAACTAGGGACTGGCAAACTGAGCCTAAAATGCTTTTTTGACAAAATGACTTTAGCTCCCCTACAGAAAATAATTGACCAAAATTCAGGAAATTATCGGATTTTAATGAAATTTTCAGTGTTTATTTATCAATGAACGGTCTTTATAATGCATTATTTATTTTATTTCAAAACTTTCTCATTTTTTTCAGGTCACTTAATTTTGACCCCACTTATGTTGGGGGTGTAAAATGTTTTTCAAGTTGGTCATATATTGTACTAATTACAGTATAAATAATGAGATAAAAGACCGAAGTTATGAATAGAAACAAAAACAAAATTTTTACGGTTGCGCTTCTATGAGAAAATAAGTACCGAAAATCAAAAAATTAAATGTAAAAAAATAATAAATAATTAATTTTTTGGAGATTTCTTTTTTATTCATTTCGATAATTATTTAATTGGCTATTATTTTATAAAAGAAAAAATTATACATCAATGTTTTTTTCTGCTTAAAAGGGGAGGGGGTACATTTTCAATCGAGTTTTTCTTCAAAACTTATTACTTTTGGCACCTAAAATAAGGTTTGCATTAAGTAGATATTTATTTTTAGAATCTAAAAATATAACATTTTAAACTTAACATCGGGATTTTCATATTTTAAATGAATTTTATATATTAATTGTTCATAGCAAAAATACTAAATTAAAGTTTTGAAATAAAATAACTGATGCATTATAAAATTCATTAATTGTTAAATCAATACTGAAAATTTCATTAAAATTGGATAATTACCTGATTTTTCGTAATTTTTTTTTTTTTTTTTTTTTTTTGTAATCGCGAATGTTACAGTAAAATTGTAAACAAGCACTTAAAACCATCGAAAAAGAGGTTAAATGGCGGATATCGTCAAAATTGACCAAAACAAATAGTTTTAAATCTTTTTCAAATAAACTGCATATGTAATTATATTTTTCTTTTTTTTAATGTTGGTTATTATGCTACTACTTATCGATTTAGACAAAGTTTAACCTTAAATAATAGATTTAATTATTCTTAATTCGCTTTTAAAACTCGTAGTATCCGATTTTTTTGCTACTCCCTAATATTAACCTTTATTCAAGTTTCATTGTGTTAAATACAGTGGGGTGGGGGTAAATTTGACACAGAAGATTGGAGGTCCCTAATGTCCATTGATAGTTTCTTGCTCATTTTATTTATTTATTGTTTTCGCTTGACCACATTTCCCCATCCTGTCGGATCGGAATGTAGAATATCCGACTGCACCTCTGCTGAGAGCTAAGACGTGTATTTAAGGAGATCTTGGCTAAGACCCCTCAATAGGGCTGTGGGTGGTGACCAGTGATGCTTAAGCACGGAATCCTGGTGGCTGAGCAGTCCATGGCATGCAACAGTACACTTTAATCCTTACTTGCACTAGACAGGCGGTCAAAGAGGCCCCTGCGGATCAATCGTCTGGTCACATCAAACCCTAGCACCTATATGATTGTCCCGACCCAATTGCTCTTATGGCAAACCCCAACCCTTAATATAATATTTGTGCTAGAATGTAGTGGTTGATGGTGTTAGTGTACTGGGTTTGACTACATCTAGTGGGGAGGTTTCAAATCTGGAGCTTTGGGGAGTGGGGAGTACGCCTTCATTGCCATTACTCCCAGGTCCACTCTGACCTGCAATGGTAGTATCTGTTAGGGTACCATCTATGAATTAAACAGATAAAAAAATGAGTTTTTGAAAATGTGTTTAAAAAATGCATATAAAAAATATTTGGGTTATTTGCTATAACTCCAACCTAAAAAAGGGGAACCACTCTGAAATAATTTTATCTGTTTATTAATCTACCCATTATTTTCCCATTAAACTAACCCTAAACCCTAACCCTAACCTCGTCTTCTTTTTTCCTAATAGATCAATAAATAAATAATTTATCAGTCAATCAGAGTGGTCCCTCCTTTTTAGGTTAGAGTTATAGGAAATAACCTATATTTGAATACCCTACAAAACGTCTTTGGTATAAAATAACCCAAGGGTTGTCATGCCGTAAAATCCAACCAGCCAACCAGCCAACCAACCAACCAACCAACCAATCTTGACCCCATTTATAACTATTTTACCACCTGGCTACATCACTTATCATCTCACTGATAAGATAAAGCAAACATTCTTCGAAGCTGTAGCTGTGTCAGTGCTACTGTATGGCTGCACCACTTGAAATCTAACATAACGCTTAGAGAAAGGGCTAGATGGGAACTATTCAAAGATGCTGCGTGCTGTCTTAAACAAGACTCGGGAACAGCACCCTGCAAAAAGCAGCTGTACGGCCACTTACTGCCTATCACACAAACCATCCAAGTAAGACAAACAAGACATGCCGAACATTGCTAAAGAAGTAAGGACGAACTCATAAGTGACGTTCTCCCGAGATCACATGGGCATACCAATGTCCATTACGTTGATCAGCTCTGTACGGATTCTGGATGCTGTGCAAAGGACTTGCCAGGAGCAATGGCCGATAGGGACGGTTAGCAAGAGGATTATTGGAATCGGTGCTGTCAGCACAACTTGATGATGATGATGATGATGATGAGTAAAAGGTGTTATTCCGTAAATATGCGGCACCGTTTTGCTATTGTATATATTAACCCAACCCCTCCGCACGAGCAGGGTGCGACACAAGGTCAATTTCTTAAGCGGAGTTTAAGAGGTTTGAATTCAGAGTTTTCCTTCTCCTAGACTGGTTATCTAGCCGAGGTTAAACAGCCAGCCCAGCCATAGCTGTAGGGATAATAGTTGGATCATTGGAAGAGTATTGGCGCTATGTGAAATGCAAACGGCCTCGTCCAGGACTTGAACTCGGGTCGACAAGCCCATTTCCTACGACTCTAACCATTGCAACTCGCACCTCCGTTTTTCTATTGTAAGTTTGTTCAAAAAACCTACAAGTATAAACAAATCACCTGTGCAAGCAGTTTAGCGGTTCCGGTCTTTAACTGATTCATTTGAGGCCTTATTCTACGTGTGCAACGGGAAAGCTACTATGATGATTAGTGGGGGTGAAAGAACTGACTCGGTAGCCACTCCAATCCTACCGTAAACCGCGAGGGTGCGTATATTTGACAGTAAATATAATATAAGAGAATCAGTTCCTCATAATAATCTTACTGACCTTCGACTGACATAAAACTCGTAAAAGTCATTGTTGCATTCATTGATTCTTTCTGAAGGGAAATCCTGAGAGAACAAAATCGTAATCCGACTTTGGCCCGGACATTCAATTGTCTGTCCAATACCTTCTCCTACAACAATTTCACGGGTACGAGGATCTGAAACGATACAAAACGATACAAATTCAGTAATTATTCAGTAAATAACACTGTCTTGCGTTTAAAAAAAATTTCCGAATGTCAAAGGTTTACCAAGTGATATATGATCGTCATTTTATTCTGAATTCAAAAATACTATAAGAATAGGATGTGTGGTTCTTATAATACGTTAGAAGGCTCAGAGTAACTTTCCAGCGTAGGTACATGTATGTACATAAAATAATCCGAACAAAGAGTTACATATAATAACAAATACAGACTTTATTGTCTGAGCACGTGGATATGACATTATACATGACAAGATACAATACGATACAAAACAGATAGGACTAAAGTCCTAAAGAAGTGATAAAGAGTTCATGAAGAATAAGTGAGTCCCTTACTCTTAGGTGGGGAGCAAAGCCCCCCACTTAAGAGACAGAGACACCGCGCGTCTATCTCATCAAGACAAAGAGAGTGAGAATTCCGGGGCTGTTGTTTAAATACCCAGCCACCTTTTGGCGAAACCCTCGCAGCAAGGGAAGATAACGCTTTTGGACCCAAGTCCATCCCAGCAGGGCCAGACAATCGTTACAATACCATTCATTGTGTTTGGTCAGGTCTGGTTTTTAAGATGCGCTTGAATACTTCACAACAAATTATATCTGATTAGAAAAAATAAGTATTATTTTTGGATTCAGCGTAAAAAAAACTTCTTTAAAATCAGCTATTATATATTCGACCTTGAAAACATCACAGGCCAGTGTAATCTATACATATATAAAAGGGCACTTAGTGTGTATGTATGCATGCATGTATGTATGTATGTATGTATGTATGAAATTACGAAAATAAAACAATTAACAACAAAGTAAATATATATATATATATATATATATACACACTTTAAATTTTTGTGCAAAACTTAGGAAAATATTTAAAAATTAACATATACATAGAAATAGCATTGAAATTCTACTTAAAAATCTCCAGTATTCATGACTTTCAAAAGTAAACAAATCAATACACCAGAGTTTTTTTTTTTTTTTGTCACCTCTTCGACTCATTTGACGCTGGGTATCCGCTTCTAGTCTTTAATAAAATCGGATTTTCCAGTTTTATGATGCAAAAATATTACATTTCAATTCTGATAAAATGAACACATACTTTTTATTTACCTATTTATCTTTATTTCCTCTCTCTTTTCTTTTTTTTCTTTTCTTCCTCTCTTTTCTTTTTTTTTCTTTTTCTTCCTCTCTTTTCTTTTTTTCTTCCCCTGTTTTCTTTTTCTCCTTTTTCTTCCTCTTGTTTTTCTTCTTTTCTTCCTCTCTTTTCTTTTTTTCTTCTTTTCTTTCTTTTCTTTTTTTTCCTTTTTCTTCCTCTCTTTTCTTTTTTTCTTCCCCTGTTTTTCTTTTTCTTTTTCTTCCCTCTTGTTTTTTCTTCTTTTTCTTCCTCTCTTTTCTTTTTCTTTTTCTCTTCTTTTTCTTTTCTCTTTTCTTTTTCTTCTTTTTTCTTTTTCTTCCTTCTTTTTCTTTTTTTTCTTTTTCTTTCTCTTTTCTTTTTTCTTCCCCTGTTTTTTTCTCCTTTTTCTTCCCTCTTGTTTTTTCTTCTTTTTTTCTTCTTCTTTTCTTTTCCTTCTTTTTCTCTTTTTCTTTTCTTCCTCTCTTTTCTTTTTCTTTTTCTTCTTCTTTCTTTTTCTTCTCTTTTCTTTTTTTTTTCTTCCTTTTTTCTTTTTCTTCTTTTTCTTTTCCTCTTTTCTTTTTCTTCTTTTTCTTCCTCTCTTTTATTTCTCGTTTCCTCTCTATCTTCCTCCCAACTCTCTTTATTCTCCACGTAAATTACAGCCTTTCATTTTCCTCCTTGAAAACCTGAAATCTGGTCAATTTTTTTTAGCGGATTTTAACTGATTTGAATTCAGAGTTTTCTTTCTTTCTTCCGATCTTTAATTTTTTATTTATTTTTATACTTTTTCTATTTTCTCTTCCCATTGGCAAATGATTTTTGTAATTCGTCTCTCTTTCTTTTTTTGTTCTTCTTTCTCTCTTTCTTCAACTTATTCCTCTCTTTATTTCTTTCTTCTTTTCTTCCTCTCGTTTTTTTCTTTCTTTCTTTCTTTTTTTCTTCTTTCTATTTCAGCTCTGTCTTTTTTAGTCATATCACCCTCTGTTCTTTCTTTCTTTCTTTCTTCTTTTTCTTCCTCTCGTTTTTCTTTTCTTTCTTTCTATCTTTCTATTCAGCTCTGTCTTTTTTAGTCATATCACCCTCTGTTCTTTCTTTCTTTCTTTCTTTCTTTCTTTCTTTACTATCCCGCCCAATCGTGATGAAAGCGAGGATCCTGTTCACAACTTAATTCAGTGACCACTTACTCAACCGCATGTATTGTAAGCAAACAGAGTCCTTATTTATCAAAATGACTTGATCCGGCATTAAATGACCCGATAAGGGTTGATATGCCGTAAAACAAAAACAACCAGCATCGTGGTGTAATGGTTTAGTCTGGCATATCCATTACTACTGAATAGTGAGTTCGATCATCGCTGGATGTCCCTTGTGTAACATCCTACCCGTAACGAACGGGTTGGGTAAATACCTACTACTTTGCTATGGGTGTTTCACAAGGAGGGAATGCCGAGAAAACCCAAACAAACTTGTATTTGCTATCAAACGTGTATTTGTGCATATGTTGGCCTCCACTGAAAAATTGTCGTATCCTGCCCGTTAGGGTAGGTCGATTTTTCACTTTTTAAAAATATCAAATTGTCCATCTATGTGTGTTAGTATACTGAATACTGATACCAAAAATTAGATCTTTTACTTGTACCATTGTTTGAGGAAATAGCATCAAATATCGTCTGTTACAGCTTAATTAATGAGGTAAAAAGCAGCATATCAGAGGCGATGGTAGGGACACATTTTCAATTTGAATTCTATTTATAATATTTAATTCGTTTCATTTTAGGAAAATAGAATAACATTTCTGATCTAAATATTGAAAACGGTAAATTTTCTGACTAATTTCTAGTCTAAATTTGGCGAAAATGAGGATTTTTAGTGCATTTTAGTAGACGATATTTGATGCTATTTCCTCAAACAATGGTGCAAGTAAAATATCTAATTCTTTGTATCAGTATTCAGTATACTAACACACAACTTTCACATAGATGGTCAATTTGATATTTTTTTTAAGGGAAAAATCGACTTACCCTAACGGCAGGATGCGACAATTTTTCGGTGGAGGCCTTCATATGCACAAATACACGGTTGGGTTTCTCGGCATTCCCTCCTTGGAAACGCCTCGGGCATCAAGCAATAAACCACGTTACTATTATTGGGGAGGTTGGTGCTAGGAATGGGATATTTAGTCGAGTCCCCACTCACCAAGGTCCAACATTATCATTAGTACTGTTTCATAATCTATGTGGGGGCATAGATAATTGGCAACACCCTGTAATTCTGCAGGGATGGTCTTTTTCATATGGAAAGATACAGTAAAACCGGAAATCTTGCATGTCACGTGATTTTGAATTAGATCCTCAGTTCCAGGCAGGATGTTAGGTAAGAGAGACGTCTCTTGCTTTAGCTGGACTCAACTGCGCGCTGTGTTAGATAGTTAGAAAAGTTAGTTAAGAATAAAAGTTTTTAAAAAAGCAACATGCTTTTAAAAAGCAACATGGCGTTGTTGGTCAATCGATGCCTTAGTTAGAAGATCGGCCAAACAAGAAGTAGAAGAAGAAATAGACGTAGACATCACGCCGAAGTCGACTCGGAGAAAGAATAGAAGACGTAGACGATCACAAATGGCCAGAGAAGAAAGAAAGAAAGAAGTAAGTTATGCAAGTTATGCATCTGTGTAAATACCCCCACTCTCTCTCTCTCTCTCTCTCTCTCTCTCTCTCTCTCTCTCTCTCTCTCTCCTCTCTCTCTCTCTATATATATACCGGCAACATGTGTGGGTATTTAACAGTACATCCAGTGATACACTAAAACTGAATAGACGGAAGGAGACAAGATAAGCTCATTTACATAAGGGCCAGGTTAGCTCAGCCAGTAGAGCGTTCTTAGTTCGATACCGACCCTCGCCAACTCTGCGTATGAGTAGCACAGGGGTCTGTGTGGTAAAGTAAGGAGCTGGTGGTAGGTGTGGCGCCCCACCTCAGATGCAAAAAAAACAATCTCCTTGGTCTAGTGCTAGTGAAAAGGGGACAGACACACTCGCTGTATGGCTCATACCGACATTAGGCCGCTCCGACAACTTTACTTACATATATAAAAACATTTAGTACATACATTAAGTATAAACAAGAATACGCAAACGTGTCCCAACTGATAAAATGTGTCCTGATTTAAACAGCGAATGTGGAATTAACAAGAGTTAGAAACAGGAAATACATGAACACAACATGGAATTTCAAATAACACTGTATTAATACATTTATACATACAAGAAAATACACTTGAAATAATTGTAATTGCTTACGATAGTATTGTCTGCGGGAAATATCAATTATATAAATATAATGAATACAATTCCACTTAACTGAGTCCTAGGAATGTTTATGGTAAGTCGTCGTACTTACGACAGTCCTTTTCTATCTCTGTTGAATTATTGGAAGCGGCAATTTTTACGTCCGACTCCAAGAGATGCTGGTACAAAGAGCAGAAGATTTCTTATCTTCAATTTTTGGCGCCGAAAATTGCGAGCCTGTGATTAGTTGGTTTGAAAAGGGTTACGTCGACCAAGGGAGATAACCCACCTACCTTATATATACATTTTTTGTAGGAAGCGCGTGGTGTAATGGTTAAAGTCATGGGAAATGGACACGTCGCCCTGAGTTCAAATCCTGGACGTGGCAATTGCATTTCACTTAGCGCTAATACCCTTGGGAAAGGTATGGATCCTACTCTCCTTCCAGCTATGGGTAAATAGCAGGGCAGACTGGGCTCTTTAACCTTGGTTAGGCAACCGGTCTAGGAGAAGGAAAACTCTGAATTCAAACCTGTTAAACTCCGCTTAAGAAATTGACCTTGTGTCGCATCCTGCTCGTGCGAAGGGGCTGGTAAATATATATATATATATACATTTTTATAAATGTGCACATATTGTTCCATGAACAAGCATTATATGAAAAGGGTACAAAACGGTAAAAAGTTTTACTTGAGTTCTGTGGGTATCCATAGTTGCGTTGGCTTTACATTTCCATGACAAAATGAAACAAAGTCAACCGCCGGTATGGGAGACAAAGTATCTCTTCGGTACAACAAATAGAGATTTCAAAAAAGTACGAAAAAGGACCGATATGGATTATGGGATTGTCACATGTCCTATGGTCACGCCCACATTATCCAAGGGAGATAATTATCTATTGTCTCCTTAACCTTTCTTTGTCTTTGGACCTTCTTATAAATTACGTATCACCTTATGTATACGATTTATTTGTATATGAATACACATATATCACTGGCTATTTTGTTAAAAAGTAACATGGATTTTATATTGTAAAAAATTGCATTACTAATTACCAAACCCCTCCGCACGAGGACACAAGAGAAGGTTCCCGTGTCCAATAAAAAATACCTGAAGAAGACCGCAGGGCACATCGGCCGAAACGTTGTGCAGATAACAATAAAGATGAGGACAATAGTCCGAATAATCCAAATAATACGGGTTTTACGGTTGCATTTTCTTTCATAAATGTCAGTTTTTTTCCATTTTTTTATCCAAATAAAACAAATACATGGTAAGCAACAATAATTTGGAAGAACGCTACGAAGGATTTCATTTGAAAAAGAAAAAAACACAAAAGACAGCTTTCGCGAATAACTCTTTTAAGGCAAGGTTGGATGAACTGTGGAAAGAATATAAATATTCAGAGGAAATAAGATGAATGTTTTAATTATAAGGAACAGTTGACAGGTCTCAAACCTAATATACTAGCTGAAAATTATTATTATTATTTACTCCTTTTGAGTTTTCACATCAGTGTTAGCTGATGGTCTTTCACTGGAGTCTGAGTGACAGCAAGTCTCCTCAGGTCTCCAGGACTCTTCTGAGTATTCTGGCAGATTGCAGCAGTGCAGTGTTCTGAATGGTTTCAATCCTTCCTCTGATATCCAAATTATTATTATTATTATTATTATTATTATTATTATTATTATTATTATTATTATTATAGTTATTCACACCAGCGTTAGTTAGTATTTCACCAGAGCCTGAGTGACAACAAATCTCCTCGGGTCTCCATGACTCTTCTGAGTATTCTAGCAGATTGCAGCAATGCAGTATTCTGGATGGTCTCAATTCTTCCTCTGATTTCCAGATTCCCCAGTCTTTTTTTCCCAATCTTTTGGGGACCGTTCCAAGTGCACCAACTACAATTGGTATCACTTTGACCTTCATATTCCATAGCTTTTTCGGTTCTCTGGCAAGGTCCGTGTATTTGTTCATCTTTTCGTTTTCCTTCATCTTCACCCTGTTATCTGCTAGAACTGCAAAATCCACCAGTTGACAAGTTCTTTCTTTTTTGTTAATCAACACTATTATTATTATTATTATTATTATTATTATTATTATTATTATTATTATTATTTTTATCAAGTTTTTATTATTCAATTCAAATGTTAATGACAATATTAGACGAAATGATATAAATATAAACATTTTTGGGTAATTTATGAGGAAGTGCGTCCCGGTCCCCTGCCTCCGAAATTGCTGCCCGGTGAATTTTAAAATAACGATCCCAAGCTTCGGCCACATCTGTGTTACTTGAAAGAAAACAACCAACTTAGGGCGTTAAATGTATTTTTTGGGGGAGGGGTCTCTTTTTGTCTTAATTCTTGTTTATTTATAGAAATTTGTCGTAATTCGTGTTTATTTATCGTAATTTGTCGTAATTCTGGTTTATTTACCGTAATTTGTCATAATTCTTGTTTATTTATCGTAATTCGTGTTTATTTATCGTAATAAAAGAAAATCTTAGTATTTAATAGATAGATAGATAGATAGATAGATAGATAGATAGATAGATAGATATGAAGATGGATAGTTTCGAATAGACTGAGATAGATAGATAGATAGATAGATATAGATAAACAATAGGCAACACCTATTTTACCTCGTGAAATTTACCCCCCCCCCCCTATATTTAACACAATGAAACTTGCAGAAGCTTGGGGTCATTATTTTAAAATTCACCGGGCAGCAATTTCGGAGGCAGGGGACCGGGACGCACTTCCTCATAAATTACCCATTTTTGTTGTTCAAAAAAACTTAGTTACACTATATCATTTTAAACAAATATGTTTCAGAAATGAAATTTGTAATAAAAAATAAATTGCTTTACCATCGGGCAAAATGTACGAAGTTATTCCAGCAATGAAAAATATCTGGCATATTGTAACCAGAATTACACGTGTTCCGAGCGTCATGCTGCTCACTGTAAAATGCTATGCATTGTGCGAGCGATCTTATATAGCAGGTCTGCGATGGGACGTATTGTTAGAAAAGATACACTCGTTGAATTTTAGCGTAACTGTATATGTGATAATGAGCACATGGCTTGAATCCTTTCAGATTTAACGATTTCATTGATCTGGTTTGTTAGGTAAAAGTGCATATATATATATATATATATATATATATATTATAGAGAGAGAGAGAGAGAGAGAGAGAGAGAGAGAGGGGGGGAGAGTCGCCGTGGATCGGCTTTTATTCAGAGTAAGTTAGATGTCGTGGATATCGTGCAGTACTGTAGCCTAACAGAAAGTCGATAGAGAGTGTATATTAAATTATAACTAATAATTATATGCGCCCTCCAAGTGCAAGTATTTAAGTTTTAATGTAATAAAATATTATATTAAATTAGAAAGGCTAATGAAACTAAATAAGAATGCAGATAAAAAGATTTGAAACAGATGGGGGTGTAATCGAGAAATAGAACAACTGAAAGTTACTCTTCCATCACTTCCGTCTTTCATTACTAAATTTTCCTAATTTAATTATTTAGTTAAAATAGGAAGTGAAGAATGAAATTACTGTTATTTCTTCTTGTTAATAGATTTCTTTTAAGATTCATCCCCGAGATTTATTGCTCATATTCATTAAGATAAAAACAAACAATTGGAAATCAATAATATCAAGCACATATTTATTAAAATCAAATTAACATCAATATGCAAATTAACACTGTAAACCACTATTTTATTATATATATATATATATATATATATATATTATATAATATATATATATATATATAAAATTGCATGGCCAACAGTATTAATAATGTAAACAATTTCATTAATGATGGAGGTTTAAATAAAAATAAAATCATGGAGAATGTGACGTAAATAACTAAGGGAATTGTGACTTCAGTAGTGATATAGTTTCCGTTACAGATAGTTAAACATATAATCTCCATTATGATAATATATAACATATTTATAGATGAAGTTCATTGTCCTTAATTACGGTCATGTCACGCTAAACATTTTTATTATTTGTCTGGTTCCTTTTGGAAAATTACGGTAGTCAAGCTAAAAGCACCGGTTCCTGCTAGATTGCTGAAGTTAAGCAGCAATGAGCTTGTTCACTACTTAATTGGGTAACCACTTAATAAACAGTAGGTATTTTAATGAACCTGAGTCCTTAGTTTATCAAAAGGGTTCGGCATTAAATGACTCGAAAAGGGGTGATATGCCGTAAAACAAAACCAACCAAAAAGTCCTTTGTTTATCAAAATGACGATTCAGCATTAAATGACCCTAAAAGGGTTGATATGCCGTAAAACAAAACCAACCACCCATTGTCCTACCAGGAGATTGAAATTTCAATATAGATTAAGGTCATTCTGAAAGCACCAGTTCCTGCTAGATCACTGAAGTTAAGCAGCAATGAGCCTGTTCAATACTTATTTAGATGGCCACTTAATAAAAAGCAGGTACTTTAATGAACTTGAGTCCTTAGTTTATCAATCGACTGCCCACATTAAGCCCTAGCACCTATATGATTGTCCCAATCTTTTTGTCCTTATGGCAATCCCCAATCCTTTTTATCATATATGTGCTAAAAGGTAGTGGCTGAGGGTCTTAGTGTGCTGGGTATGATGTTAAACTGCCTCTGTTGGTGAAGTTCCAATTCTGGAACTGAAGCATGAGGAGTTCCTCTTTATTACCATTAACCCCTAGTCCACCCCGATTCGGAGTGGTAGTACCTGTTAGAGTCCCATCTATAGTTAAATAGATTTTTTTTAATGAGTATCAAAAATGTGTTGTAAAAAAAGTGAGTTTGAAAAAAAAAATGAATCCCCATTAAGAATGAATAAAACAATGTCTTTGGCATAAAATAACCCAACAAGGGTTGATATGCCGTAAAACCCAACCAAGCTGAACCAAACACAATTAAGTGATAAGCTATGGATATGACTCCATTCAAAACCATCAAGGGAGAGGTGAGGACATTTTTGAAATAATATACTTATTCACTCAATTTTCTATGTATTATTTTTACTTTGTTGTTTTATATTCTTTCGTCGCCTTTCAGTTAAGCTACTGCCCAATAGGGTAGGTCGATTTTTCACTTTTTAAAAATATCAAACTGTCCATCTATGCGAAAGTTGTGTGTTACTATACTGAATACTGATATCAAAAAATTAGATATTTTACTTGCACCATTGTTTGAGGAAATAGCACCAAAGATCGTTTACTAAAATGCACTAAAAATCCTCGTTTTCGCAAAATTTAGCCTTTAGAAAACGAGGATTTTTAGTGCATTTTAGTAGACGATCTTTGATGCTATTTCTTCAAACGATGGTGCAAGTAAAAGATCTAATTTTTAGTATCAGTATTCAGTATACTAACACAAAACTTTCACATAGATGGGTGCAATTTGATATTTTAAAAGAGTGGAAAATCAACCTACCCTACTGCCGAATTTCTCCGCACAAGTTAGAAGGCAGAATAAGTTTTTTGTACATGAACCAAATAAGTGCGAAGCAAATTCAGGGATTTGATTATTCAATTCAATGTCAATAGTAAAAAATGATTTAGCCATCGCCGTGTGTGGCATGGGCTGGCAGCCCAGAGGTAGAGTTTCGGGTCTGCATTCTGTGGTCGCTGGTTCGATCTCAAGTGACTGATATCGGGGTATACACTGCTGAGGAGACCAAATAAGGTCGAAATAGACAGCTGTCCAGTATTCCGCTTGTCGTACACGGTTTTTGCCGAATTTTCTGGTCATGGTAATTAATTATGAAATAATTCTTATTAGTAACAGTGCAATCGTTTTCGAAATCACCGACAATAACTTTTTTTTTTTTTTTTTTGGCAGCCTGGATTCTGCCACTCCCAATTCAAAAATAATACAAACAAATGTATAAAATTAAGGAACAAGCGTATTAATATAAACATTGTTTTATATTCTTTCGTCGTCATTCAGTTAAGCTACTGCCCAATTCCTCCGCACAAATGAAAAGACAGAATAAGTGTTTTTATACATTAGGTACCACCAAAATACGTCTCGTGATCAGTTTAGGCAAGATTTAGGAAGAAACATAAATATTTTTAACTTTTTTTTAAAATCCTGCAACAACAAAAAAATAACGAACATAAAGAGTTGTTACAAAGAAAAACAGTTAATTCAAAGATCAGATTATCCGATTAGGGAAAAATTACGTTATCTTGAAAAGTAAGTAAAACAGTCCGGTTTTTTTTTACAACTGGGTCAGTTTCTTTATTGATAATTTTAAACAGAATTCTGCATCCATGTTTTTTTAAGTAAAAAAAAAAAAACTCCCGTAGAGAAACTTATAAGAATCTTCTGATATAATTATTCAGACTATTATCTTTATAGAAAAAAAGTAAAAATCGTTTTTGTGTGTTCATTTTTTCATATTTCATATTTTTTAAAATAGGGCGGTGTAGATCTCGTAAAAATATTTCCCCAAATATATTTTTGGAAAAATCTAACATATTTTCATCAAAAGGTAACTACTTATGGCAATTTTCGTGAAAATCGGACCATTAATTGATTTTTCATATAATTTTTTTAAAAAGCCTATAGTTGTAACTTGTTCTTGGCTACGTTAAATTTCAATTGGTTTAACGGTTTGAAAATGTAAACATTGTTTTTGTTCATAATTTTCATTATTTCTGTAAGCTGAATTTTTTTTTTAAATCATCAGGAGTTTGTTTAATGTTTCGTCTTTTGAATGGACAAAAAAATTTCAACATAATATTAACTTTTATGCAAGTTTTATTGTTAGATATTGGAGGGTAAATTTCACGGGGAAAATTGGTGGTACCTATTGTAAACCAAAACCAAAAATGTGAAAAGCAAATTCAGGAATTTGATTGTTCAATTCAATGTCAATAGTGTAAAATAATTCTGATTAGTAACAGGGCAATCGTTTTCTAAATCACCAACAAATAACTTCTTTTTTGGGGTGGGGGGGTTTGGCAGCCTGGATTCTGCCACTCCCAATTCAAAAATAATACAAACAAACGCATAATACTTTGTATATAACTGGACCGGCTCCAGATAGAGTCAACCAAAAAAATCTGGCAAGAAACGCCATTACTCACATCGGTAGGAACTTGCCAAATGCCTCGTGACTCAAATACATGAAAACATAATACGAAATATGTCACGTAAAATAGCAGAGGTTTCCGACCGCTGAACGACCAAAAATTATTCACTAGAAGCCACGCTCAACCGATATAATGTGAACAAAAGTGGTGTTCCCCACTGAAGGACATGCAGCACTCACCTAGGTCTCCGCCCTGTCGGCTGGGGCGTTAGAATGCACCGACTGCACCTCTGCAGAGGGTTAAGACTCCCCCAATGGGGCCACCTGTTGGCCGTGGGTGGCGACCCGTGATGCTTAAGGATGGAGCCCAGGTGGATGAGCAGTTTATGACATGCAATACTCCACTTTGGCCCTATCTTGGGCTAGACGGGCGGTCGGAGAGGCTCCCTCCGATCAATCGGCTGGTCACGTCAAGTCCTAGCACCTATATGATTGCCCCAACCCTATTGCCCTTATGGCAAGCCCCCAACCCCTTTTTATCATATGGGTGCTAGAAGGTGGTGGCTGCGGGTCTACATGTCCTGGGAATGACGTTAAACTCTATCTGATGGTGAGGTTCCAGTTTTGAAGGTTTGAGGAATGTGGAGAACCCCTTCATCACCACTGCTCCCTGGTCCACTCTGACCCGGAATGGTAGTACCTGTTAGGGTCCCATCTATGGATTAAATAGAAAAATGTATTTATAAAAAAATTGTATTATCCATTAAGAATTGATTTATTTCAAAACATTATCGGCATTAAATGACCCACTGAGGTTGATATGCCGTAAAACAAAACAAACAAAACCAAATCAGCTAGGTCTGCTACAAAACCTGGTCAAACTGGTACACTAAACCTGAAAAATGCTATGCGAACTTTTATCCACAGTCAATACACCGTGTTTCACCATAACTTTATTTCAGAATATGTTTAAGAAATGTAGTGTTCAAACGGTACCGTGTACAATGCGACACGGGATTGTTGGGGTCTGTGTTCCGAGAGATTAGTGTCAGGTTTGTTTCAAGGCATTGTCTTGCACCATCGTTTGAGGAAATAACATCAAAGATCGTTTACTAAAATGCACTAAAAATCCTCGTTTTCTAAAGGCTAAATTTTGCGAAAACGAGGATTTTTAGTGCATTTTAGTAGACGATCTTTGGTGCTATTTCCTCAAACAATGGTGCAAGTAAAAGATCTCATTTTTAGTATCAGTATTCAGTATACTAACACAAAACTTTCGCATAGATGGTACCGTGTACAATGCAACACGGGGTTGTTGGGGGCTGTGTTCCGGGGGATTAGTGTCAGGTCTGTTTCAAGGCATTGTCGAGGTCGAAAAGGAATTTGACTTTGGCGTGCTCTTCTTTTATATGCAGGTTTGACCACGCCACCTATCAGAATTATTTGGCAAACAAGGTAGGTAATGGCCCTTTGTGTCATCTAGCGCTTAATAGCAGAACTCTTGGGCAAACAAGAGATGTAATCCGCGCAGTAGAATTGTTAATTTATAGTGAAGTTAATAATACGTCCATTGACGTTTGTTATTGTTGGGATTGTCTGCCCTTTGCCTGGAAGAGTTATCTTCCCGCTGGGTTTCCATTTCCGATTACCAGGGGTCTGCAGTATTTAAGCACCGGATTCAAACTCTCTCACTCTCTTTTCTCGTTCTTCTGGGACTGGAAACATTAGTTAGACATTTGTGTCTACACCCCACTCTCGTGCGGGCCTCCTCCCCCACCCCCATGTACGGACTAAGTCAGTAAGTGACTTCAACCATATGGACTATCTTTAACTACTATATTTTATAGGTACATTTAGGTATCTCTTTTATACCTAAATATTGTATTTCCATTCATGAATGTGTCCTTTTATTATATCTTATTTGTATTCTCTACTATGTATCTTGTATTTTATGATATATGTTATTCTATGTGCTTTTGATTAAAGTCCATCTTGTTTAACACCCGTGTCGGAGTTTGTTCGTTTCAACAAGTTATAACATTATTATAACCTTGAATCTTACATTATGAAACGAATACAATTTTTCGTGAATTTTTTACTTTGATATCAATGGGAACTGCGTCTTTCAAATCAAGGATAAAAACAATAAATAATCAACCCACCAAAAGGTCGGTTAAAAAATTCGAATAGTATTCAAAAATCGAATTTTGAAATGTTTATAAGGTTGCTGCTGATTGCCCGGATGTAGTAGAGAACAGGTTACTTAACAGTTAAAATGATTATCACAATGCAACAGTTATCTTCATTTGTAATGATATGAGAAGTGTAATTTATTGAAATGTAGTGTGAACTTGGTTGACACCAGATCAAATGGAACTTATATGATTAATTAGCCTTTGGCGATCCTGACAAGACAAAGAGGCCGATTCCACATATAAGAAACTTGCATTTTCATCGAATAGACAAAGTTGGAAAGTTCGTCAAAGCGTCAAAGCGTACGGACTAACCAGAGTCCCTTCTGAGACACTTGTTAAGTTTTTATGTGCCATCCTTTAGCCTTAAAGCAAGAGCGCTTGTCCAGCAGAAATCCTTGGTAATACTCTGGTAAAGAATCCTCAGTATTGTAAGTTCCTCCGTCAATGGTCGCAAGTGGATTATGAAAAGATCAGTGTTTAAGTAGTTAATCAGCCGAACATTATGGCTGTTGATTGGCGAAGGAATAGACCACGTGACCTCGCCTTGTCTATAAATTCAGGTGGGGAATTGGAGCACACCTTATATACAAACATTCCAACAACTCTTCGCCGCCCCCTCTATATCCCAAATCTGTACTACTGATATTCATTGGCATTGCAGTCTCGGAAGACTATAATATAGTTCTTGTGCCCCAGAAGTTACAGCGCCTCCTGTGTCTGTGTCTATGTTTAAAAAAAACATTCTCGGCCACAGATGTCGCATGTGAAGGCTGTCCCTGAAGATGTTGATGTGCCGATGCTTTGTTGTCGCTGCTTTCTTCTGGACCTCTTGGCTTCATGGTGTTGCGCCAGGGTGGCTTCAGACATGAACAGTCCGCTACGGAGAGCCTGCCGTCACCGAGGGCGGTCATGGGCCAAATTTTGCCAGCTGGAAGGGGTAATGCCAAAGCACCTGTGATCATTCTTGCAGACATCCTTGAAACACAGCTAGGGCGACCAATCTGTCTCTGACAATAAAACTATATTTACTATAATTTGTCGTCCGAGACTTTTTCTTCTGTTTTCTTGACGATTTCGGCCATTTCATCTGATTCTGTGTCCAGCTACAAACTGCATCTGCAAACCAACCAGTTGCTGGTCTTAGCCACGATGCTACGCACTCCGAGCCTATCAGTTGCCATAAGAAGGAAGAATAAGTTAATCAAAGTTAGGAAACACAGTGAAGGCGATAAGGCACATTAAGCAGCAAGTAAACAACGCCCCCCTCTCTCTCTCTCTCTCTCTCTCTCTCTCTCTCTCTCTCTCTCTCTCTCTCTCTCTCTCTCTAGTCCCCTAGACTGTTTCATTAGTCGCTTTCTCTCTTTCCTTCTCTTCTTTCCATCCTTCTATCTCTATCTCTTTGTCTCTGAACATATAGTAAAGAGCATAAGTTGTCATAGTGAGAAAGCAAAAAAGTGTGAAGATAATTCTCTCTCTCTCTCTCTCTCTCTCTCTCTCTCTCTCTCTCTCTCTCTCTCTCTCTCTCTCTCTCTCTCTCATTTCTCTCTATCTCTCTCACTTAGTCCCCTAGACTGTTTCATTAGTCACTTTCTCTCTTTCCTTTCTCTCCATCCTTCTATCACTGTCTCTTTGTCTCTGAACATATAGTAAAAGAGCATAAGTTGTCATAGTGAGAAAGCAAAAAAGTGTGAGGATAATTCTCTTCTCTCTCTCTCTCTCTCTCTCTTCTCTCTCTCTTCTTCTCTCTCTCTCTCACGCGCGCGCGTTCGTGCGTACGCTTTATGCTAGTGCAGTAAGCAGTCAGCATCTTGAACTTTCTACTTACCGGCCAATTACTTTGTGTACAGACACACACCTACACGCACGCACACAAATACCAGAAACATTTTAACGCTCGAATAACTCTCTGCCTTATTTGATCATTAACATCAACGAACCGAATTAAAAATCCAAATGAACAAAAATTGCTTTCTTATTTCTACCATGTTCTTTTCTGCAGCTGTATAAATATATTGTTATTAACTCTTTGCCTACCAAATTTCGGCTGAACTTGCACAACGATCGGAAAATTAAAACGGAAAGGTTTTGGGGGTCCCCCATGACAGTTTAACTACAGTCTATGAATGAACTTTTTGCGAATTGGGTTTAGGGGTTTGGGGATTAAGGCTGTTTTTTTATTACGTATTGCTTAAAAAAAACAATTAACAAAAAAAAACAAATTACTATACATTTAATGTTGAAAGAAATTGTTTTAAACCAGGTTTAATTGAAATTATACATTGCAATACTAACACAAACAACTGAGACTAATGTGTCTACGGTTGGGTTCAATAATTAATTTCAATGGTTAATTAACTGTATAGTAATTTTGAGTTTTTTGGGTTTTTTTCTTTCTTAAGCAATACGTAATTAAAAACAACCTTAAACCCCAAACACCTAAACCGTAATCCAATTCGCAAAAAGTTAATTCATAGACTGTAGTTAAACTGTCATTGGGGACATTAAAAAAACTTTCCGTTTTAATTTTCCGACCGTCGTGCAAATTCATCCCAAATTTCTTAACTGCATGATGGGATATTTCACTATCTATTCATCTCAGGACTCATTCTATTCAAACAAGTAAGTAAGTAAAGTAAAGTCGTTGGGGTGGCCTAAAGTCGGCATCAGCCAATCAACGAGGGAGTCTATCCCCTTATCACTAGCGCTAGACCAAGGAGATTGTTTTTGTGTCTGAGGTGGAGCGCCACACCTACCATAAGCTCCTTGCTTTATCGCACAGATCCCTGTGCTACTCATATGCTGAGTTGGCGAGGGCCGGTATCGAACTAAGAACCTTGCGGTTTCTAGCCGAACACTCTACCGACTGAGCTAACCCGGTCCCTTCTATTCAAATAAAGCCATATTATTATTATAATCTGAGTCCTTCGTAGTCATTTTTCAGTGTAAACTAGTAAAAGTATTTACGGATCGAAGGGGCTTTTATTTCCCCGTAGTCGTTGGCAAATTGTCGGACAAAGAAGAACAAACACAAAAGTAGAATGCAGACACTTGTATTACAAAATTTACAAGGATTTACATAAAATGGTTAACAACAAAAAGGGTACAAGGATTTACATAAAATGGTTTAACAACAAAAAGGGTACAAGGATTTACATAAAATGGTTTAACAACAAAAAGAGTACAAGGATTTACATAACATGGTTTAACGACAAAAAGGGTACAAGGATTTACATAAAATGGTTTAACAACAAAAAGTGTACAAGGATTTACATAAAATGGTTTACAAAAAAAAGTGTACAAGGGTGGGTACAAGGATTTACATAAAATGGTTTAACAACAAAAGGGTACAAGGATTTACATAAAATGGTTTAAACACAAAAAAGGGTACATAAAATGGTTTAACAAAAAAAAGGGTACAAGGATTACAATAAAATGGTTTAACAAACAAAAGAGTACAAGGATTTTACATAACAATGTTTAACGACAAAAAGGTAATAAAATGGTTTAACAACAAAAGTGTACAGGATTTACATAAAATGGTTTAACAACAAAAAGTGTACAAGGATTTACATAAAATGGTTTAACACAAAAAGGGTACAAGGATTTACATAAAATGGTTTAACAACAAAAAGGGTACAAGGATTTACATAAATGGTTTAACAACAAAAAGGAAGGATTTGCATAAAATGGTTTAAAACAAAAAGGGTACAGGATTTACATAAAATGGTTTAACAACAAAAAGGGTACAGGGATTTACATAAATGGTTTAACACAGGGATTACATAAAAGGTTTAACGACAAAAAGGGTACAAGGATTTACATAAAATGGTTTAACGACAAAAAGGGTACAAGGATTTACATAAAATGGTTTAACAACAAAAAGGTACAAGGATTTACATAAAATGGTTAACAACAAAAAGGGTACAAGGATTTACATAAAATTGTTAACAACAAAAAGGGTCCAAGGATTTACATAAAATAGTTAACAACAAAAAGGGTTTGCAAATTAGATGGAATTCGTGACCAGACTTACGTTCTAAGGAGCTGGTACAGAGTTTCTGCAGGAATGTCACTTACTGATAGCTCGTTGGGGGAAAGGGACCCACTTAATGGTAAGAGGCCAAGCGTCTAAACCACGTGAAGTGGTTGTCGATCCCAGAAGAAGAGAATTAGAATTTCCCGGACTACTCTTTAAATACTCAAGCCCTCTACTGGCGAAAACCTGGGAAAATAACTCTACTTGATCCCACATCGATCCAAACAGGGGCAGACAATCGCTGCAGTACAATTATAAGGAAGAAGTAAATAAGAAAAGGCAGATATTAACAATAACAGAAGTTCTATAAAGCTATAAATATACAATTTTTTTTTAATTCTGAAGAGAAAGATAAGAAATATTTTGGAATAAAGTTTCTTAAACAGCAAAAGTCATTGGAATATGTATTATTTGGATTATTCGGACTATTGTCCTCATCTTTATTGTTATCTGTACAACGTTTCGGCCGATATGCCTTCCAGCCTTCTTCGGGCATTTCTTGTCGAACTCAGAAGCCTTCTCGACTCGGTAACCTTCTTTTCAAACTCGGGAACCTTCTTGTCGTAATCAGGAGCCATCACGGAACTTGGAATATTTGTATGTGTATATGTGCGTGTATTTGTAAATATTTCAAGGTAAGTGGGAAAGTAGAGTAGGTCGATTTTTCACTTTTTTTAAATATCAAATTTCATGAGAGACCGAAAGTTGTGTATTGGTCTATTAAGTACTGATACCAAAAATTAGATCTTGAACTTGTACCAATTTTTGAGGAAATGGCATCAAAGATCGTAGACAAAAAAAATCGAACTATCCTAGAGGAAAGTAACATACAGCAGTATTTAAGATTCTGTTGATGTGTAAGGCACTGGGGTAAGTGCGGTATGAGGTGAGGGGTCGATAAGGTGGTAGGAGGTAAGAAGTTGGTAATGTGATGGTGTAGTGTGAGGTGAAGTGTCGGTAGCGTTATCGAATGACACTCACTCGTCCTGTAGTCTGAAACTCATCTGTCTTAAATTAAAACAAGGAATATTTTTTATAGACACCGCCGAATCAAAGTTGATCAGCTTAAATGATTTTGTATTTGGACGCAAACACTTTTGATTGGTTTTAAAAAAAACTCTTTTGTGTTCACTAGTATCTGCGTTATTCGGACTATTGTCCTCATCTTCATTGTTATCTGTACAACGTTTCGGCCGATATGCCTGTTGTATTTCTTCTTAGTAGAATTATTAAAAGAAAATACAAAATGTTGATTTAATGAGGTTTTATTTTTGGTTTGAGAAAATTTAGGCTTTTACATGAAATTGTACTAAGCTTGGTTGTAACCTCTTAAACTTTTGTGTGGATCCAGGAGCTGAAGGCTGAGTAGGTTCACCGGTGACTCTCATGGAAGCTGGTGTGTCCCTTCTGGGGTCTAGTCGTCAACTGACCTCTCCCATGTGTCCCTTTCAGGACCCTTACAATTACTACTATATCTACCTCCTACTCCTATTACTATCTACCTCTTACTGCTACCTCTCATATTCCCATTTAAAAGAAACGGTTCCTTATTTTACCGCCCAAATTTGAATTCTTGGTGCCAGTGTGTCTACATTTTTCTATTTTTAGAACACTAGCCAAACGCCATTGTATCAACCATTACATGCCCTCCAGCCTTCTTCATTTTTTCCCCACTAGGCCATGTGTCCAATTGGACAATCCAGTGTGTATTTTGAGAACTTATAAACCTAATGTCTTGTTTTGACTAGAATATCTACCAATTCACTTATGTATGATTTTTTACCTAGACTCATATTAGGTGTTTGGCCGAAACGTTGTACAGATAACAATGAAGATGGGACAATAGTCCGAATAACGCAGATAATAGTAATCATCAAGCCTCATCTCAAACATTCAGAGAAATTTTGTGTTCAATTATTTAACCGCAAGGCTGCGTTTCTAAGATTTTTTCAAGGCAGCACGCTGCATCCTTGTGTAACTCCCATCTAGCTTTTTCTCTGGGCGTTTTGTTTGAGTCCAAGTGGTGCAGCTGTACAGTAGCACTGATGCGTCTACAGATTTGAAGAAATCTCATATAAATAATACATCCTCCGAATATTTTGCTTTTTTCATATTTTATAGTTACATACCAGTTGTCGTACCAAGGTCAAGGAGCTCAGTCTGTCCTATTATTTACCCATATCTGGAGGGAGAATAGTTGGATTCATACATTTTCCAAGTGTATTAGAGTTATGTGAAAGCAAGCAGTCTGGACTAGGGTTTGAACTCTGTTCGCCGTATCCATTTCCTACGATGGTAATTATTACACCATGGGCACTTGTTTAGTGATACTTAATAAATTGTAACAACCAATTTTTTTAGTAAATATCTTGTTATCTGAGCTGACCTACGATTTTTGGCTAAGCTCAAAGTGTAGTCTCAATTTTCAACCTTCTGGCCAAGATGCACCAAAGGTTTATGGTTTGGTTTAAAATTGTTTATCGTGAGTACCAATATCTCAGGTGATGGGTATTTTTAATTGTTTGTTTTTTGTCTTGTCTTGTTTTTTTTTTTTTTGGGGGGGTTACTTATGTAAAAGAATTGTGACTACCCATTTCTTGTACATCTGAGCAGGCACACGATTTTTAGCTATGATCAAAGCGTAGTCTCAGTTCTCGGTCAGAAAGCAGAGAGGCACCAAAGGTTTATGTTGGAGATGAGTGGTGTAATGGTTATAGTCGTAGGAAATGGACTCGTCGACTTGAGTTCAAACCTGGACGAAGCTACCGTTCACATAACGCCAATACCCTTGGGAAAGGTATGAATCCAACTACTCTCCCTCCAGCTATGGGTAAATAGTAGGGCAGACTGGGCTCTTTAACCTTGGTTAGGCAACCAGTCTAGGAGAAGAAAAACTCTGAATTCAAACTATTAAACTCCGCTTGGGGTGGTCACTACTAGAATAGGCTCAGTCCTAATAAGTGATCTATTTCACTGGGCTAAAGAGCCCTTGGTCACTACTAGAATAGGTCAGTTCTAATAAGTGATCTATTTCACTGGGCTAAAGAGCCCTTGGTCACTACTAGAATAGGCTCAGTCCCTAATAAGTGATCTATTTCACTGGGCTAAAGAGCCCTTGGTCACTACTAGAATAGGCTCAGTTCTAATAAGTGATCTATTTCACTGGGCTAAAGAGCCCTTGGTCACTACTAGAATAGGCTCAGTCCTAATAAGTGATCTATTTCACTAATTTTTTTTTTTTTTTTTTTAAATGATTTGGTTCAAAGCTCCCTTCCCTCCGGCAGCACTTCCTCCCACACCTAAAAGGGTTAAGGGCTGTGTTTATTGCCCAGTGCCAATGAATTTTAGACAATTCTTAAACATGTTGTTGCGAGAGGTTATATTCTCCACATTAAAAAAAAATGACCTTGTGTAAATTCTAGCTTGGCGGGAAACTTTTTTTAAAATCCGGCCTACGATACAAGCTGTTGCTCAGGTCTCAGTAGCCCCGTGCCGAGAGAACCATAAGTGAATTTGATTGTTTTATTTATTTTTTTATTTGTTCATATCTCTCTCTCTCTCTCTCTCTCTCTCTCTCTCTCTCTCTCTCTCTCTCTCTCTCTCTCTCTCTCTCCGCATGAGCGCTTGTGTTTGATTTATTACGACAGCTAGTATCCCCATATCTAACTTTACATTTCTTTCACTATTTTCTCTCGACCCATGAAGTGGGTTAAGGACAAGGCACAGTTTCGTTCGTTTTTTGTTTGTTTGTTTTCCCGCTTTCTTCTTTCTCTACTCATTAGTGAGTTAAGGACAGGCAAACCTTTGGTTTTTCTTGTACTAAGCATTAACATCCATTTTTTCTTTCTTTCCTTTTTTTCCTTTTACATAAACTTAATATAAAAATAACATTTGTACTCAGAGCAATACACAGCAAAAAATAAACTTACTACGCACAATTTTGCCATGCATGTAACACGTTTCTGTTTTCCAACACTGCTTTATAAGGTAAAGAAGAACAATTTCCTCGTATATTCCTACCATGAAATAAACTGAACCCTCATTTTATGTCCGTGTTTTTGCAATAAATGTTTTATTTTTCTTGCATCCGTTATTTTGCAATACTAAATATATTTTCTTTATTTTTTATTCTTTAACAAATAAAGAAAATATATTTAGTATTGTAAAATAACGGGTGCAAGAAAAATAAAACATTTATTGCAAAAACACGGACATAAAATGAGGGTTCATTTTATTTTATGATAGGAATTTACGAGGAAATTGTTCTTCTTTACCAATATATCTATCTATCTATCTACGAGAGTCATTCAATCTAAGGGGAATTCATCTATCAATCTATCCATCTATCTACAAGGTTCATTCAATATATGAAGGGAATCTATCTATCTATCTATCTTTCTATACGATGTTTATTCAGTAAATAAGGGGAATCTATCTATCTATCTATCTATCTATCCAATGTTTATTGAGTAAATAAAGGGAATTTATCTATCTATCTATCTATCTAATGTTTATTCAGTAAAGGGAATTTATCTATCTATCTATCAATCTATCTATCTATCTATATAGCTACGGTGGTCATTCAATAATTAAGTGTAGGTATGTGCAAAAATATTAAAGGAAGGTAATTTTTTTTTTTTTTAATTGTCCGATATTAGTGACTTGATTTATAATGAATAGTTTATTTTATTTCATTAAAAATTGAAAATAAAAATCTTTTTTTTATCAAATCAGATTGAAGGGGGTGTCAGTCTTTGGTCATTTCCAGTCACTAATTTTTACATTTCTAGAAAGATCAAATTCTAAAGACCATATAAAAAAAATTAAAAAATAAAAGTAAATAAAAATTCAATACCCGAAAAATTATTTGAAAATTTTAAAGTTATTTTCTTAAAGCATAAAAATTTTTTTTTTTCTTTTTTGTTTTGTTTGTTTAGTGAATGGGAAAATGTATATTAAATTTATAAATTCTAAAACATCTCTAAATAAAAAATAAAGTAGACAAGTCGAACTTTTAATATCACATTTGTAATAGTTCATGAGCTGTAGATTCTTGTTAGGGCAGGTTTGAGGAACAAAGAAAAAAGAATCGTATTCTAAAAATAGACAAAGTCAGACTGACTGACGCCAAATTTAAAACTCCCGCCAACTAACGGACATTTTGAGAGCGGGGGAAGGAAAGGGTTCTTTCTAGTAGCAGAGGCAGAAAGGCAGTGGCAAGCGGAGGGACAAGTCACGAGTACGATCCTATTAGAACCGGGTGAGTTGAAATACAAGTAAGCTCTAACACTAATAAGACTTTATAAAAAGGAAAAATTCATTAACTAAATTACATCTTTTTAACTTGTTGTTCATGTGATACAATTTCTAATACATATATAAGGACAAATTTTGTTACGACTCAAACTTCTTTGTTCATTACTTGTATTGTCTTGCTTGTTTCTTTGATGTCACATTTCACATAAAATTACCACCAACCAACATACGACATACCATGAAGGACACCAGTTCCACAAATGTGTTCGGGTTAAGAAAAAAACGACTTGGTTA
Source organism: Doryteuthis pealeii (assembly GCA_023376005.1). Taxonomy (NCBI): domain Eukaryota; kingdom Metazoa; phylum Mollusca; class Cephalopoda; order Myopsida; family Loliginidae; genus Doryteuthis; species Doryteuthis pealeii. The sequence continues at coordinate 65,052,234 of CM042165.1, forward strand.
TGTAATAAATAAAGAAGGGTTAAGTCTTTACGACAAAAGATGACTCCATGTTCGTTCCTGACAACGAAATCGAACAGGGTCTGCGAACAAAAGATAAAACACAACGTAGTATTCAGAAGTGTCGACCCACGCCTAAAGAAGAGGTTAGTATCTAACAGTAGGGAGCAAAAATAAAAATGAATATGGAGGCATTGCTGAAGGAGAAGAGGTTGTGGTTCACAAAACTCCAAGTAATGATGCCCGCATTTTAACTTCTCACATACCATTCTCAAAATGGGATTTTTGAATAGTGTCCAATTCTTTTCGCCTGCAAACTCCGTGACTGTTGCGTCTGCAGAGCGGAGCTATAGCTCATAAAATTGATAATGGGTGTGTTGTTAGATTGTATGCAGCGATGGGAAAAAATCATATATATATATATATTCTGGAATTTGTTTTTCAAAAGGACAAAATGGGAGTAATATATGGAAATGATATACTCCATGTATTCTAGAATATACTTGTACGTCGGATTTATTACCATATTTTACTCCCATATATATATATATATATATATATATATATTATATATATATAGAGAGAGAGAGAGAGAGAGAGAGAGAGATAGAGAGAGCGAGAGAGAGAGAGAGAGAGAGTATTGGCCAGAATAGATGACTCGCATGATTTTTCCTGTACTTTTTGTGCAAGTAAAAGATCTAATTTTTGGTATCAGTATTCAGTATACTAACACAGAACTTTCGCATAGAGGGACAATTTGATATTTTTTTAAAGTGAAAAATCGACCTACCCTAATGGGCATGTCCCCGTTATACGTACATGTCCCATTGTATTACATGTCCTGGCTTCAAAGTGAGAAGACCTGAATTGATAACTCTGTCATTGAATAGATGTTGGGCTTTGCCTCAAATTCCAGCGAGATATGTTATTTCACCTCGCTATTGTAATGAAAACCATAGAAGAAAGAGCAATACCTTTATATTCTCATTTGTGTGTCTCTTTTTATACACCGTTTGTTCATGGAGCAATGTGTGTAATTTATCTGTTTGGGGCACGTTACTTATTGTTGTAATACTTGTTATATATGTCTACTAAATATCTTACATGTTAACATGCCTGTAGTATCAAAAGTACTCTATGTACCACCAAAATACGTCACGTGATCAGTTTAGGCAATATTGAAGGAAGAAATTTAAATACTTTTTAACTTTTTTTTAGATTTCGCAAAAAGAAAAAAATAATAACGAACATAAAAGAGTTGTTACAAAGAAAAACAGTTAATTCAAAGATCAAATTATCCGATTGGGGAAAAATTAGTCACCGTTATCTTGAAAAATAAGTAAAACAGTCCGGGTTTTTTGTGTGCGTTTTGTTTTTGTTTTTTTTTTGTTGTTGTTTTTTACAACAGGATCAGTTTCGTTATTGATATCTTTTTAGCAGAATTCTGTATTCATGGTTCTTTTACTAAAAAAGAAAACTCACGTATAGAGACTTATAAAAATATTTTGATATAATTATTCAGACTTTTATCTTTATAGAAAAAAGGGGAAAAGAATGTGTTCTTAATACCAATTAAGTTCATTTCAAATAATGCGCAAGCACAATTAAGAACACATTTTATGATATTTTTGTGTTAAAACATACAGTTGTATTGCTTCGAACAAATTTGTTATTTTCAGTGTAGATTTACGGTGAAATGAAAATGGCCGACCAAAACATAAGGCTTCCTCGAAGTGATAGAAACAATGGAAGGTTACTCTCATATATGTAGCTAATGTTCAGATTACCTAACCAGCGACCTTAAACCAACGTTAAAAACCTTAAAACCCCACAGGTATATCCACAGGTCCTGCTAGTATTAAATTATTTTAGTAAGTTTGTCACCAATCTGACCTCTCGATTCAAACCACATTTGATTCCAAGTAATAAATGCTCGTTAACGCCCGTCCTTGCATACTACGATCTACTAAGGAAAACATAGGCAACCCTTTTTCGCGAAGTGGGCTGTGTACTCACCGTTATCTTGAAAAATAAGTAAAACAGTCCGTTTTTTTTGTGTGTGTGTTTTCTTTTTTTTTTTACAACAGGATCAGTTTCGTTATTGATATCTTTTTAGCGGAATTCTGTATTCATGGTTCTTTTACTAAAAAAAACTCACGTATAGAGACTTATAAAAATATTTTGATATAATTATTCAGACTTTTATCTTTATAGAAAAAAATTTAGTTTTATAGTTGTTTTTTTGTTTGTTTGTTTTTTTGTGTTTTTTTTTTTTTGGTTTTGTTTTGTTTTACGGCATATCAACCTCAGTGGGTCATTTAATGCCGATTAAGTTTTGAAATAAATCAATTCTTAATGGATAATACAATTTTTGTTCATGAATACATTTTTCTATTTAACCCATAGATGGAACCCTAACAGGTACTACCACTCCGGGTCAGAGTGGACCAGGGAGCAATGGTGATGAAAGGGTGCTCCACATTCCCCAAACCTCCAAAATTGAAACCTCACCATCAGATAGAGTTTAACGTCATTCCCAAGACATGTAGACCCGCAGCCACCGCCTTCTAGCACCCATATGATAAAAAGGGATGGGGGCTTGCCATAAGGGCAATAGGGTTGGGAAAATCATATAGGCGCTAGGGCTTGACATGACCAGCCGATTGATCGGAGGAGGCCTCTCCGACCGCCCGTCTAGCCCAAGATAGGGCCAAAGTGGAGTATTGCATGTCATGGACTGCTCATCCATCTGGGCTCTATCCTTAATCATCACGGGTCGCCACCCACGGCAAACAGGTGGCCCCATTGGGGGAGTCTTACCCCTCTGCAGAGGTGCAGTCAGTGCATTCTAACGCCCCATGCGACAGGGCGGTTTTATAGTTGGTTCGTATTTATTAGTGTCTAGACTCCAATATAGTTGGTTTTTCCTTCTTGTTGGTTCGTAAGCTGGAAGGGAATTTAGGAAAAGAAGCGAAAGGAACAAAGATGAGGATGACTTTACAGCAGTGGTTCCCAACCATTTTAATACCATGCCCCACTTTTTTTTTATCACAAATTTCTTCATGTCCCCCACCCGTTAATTGTTTAGTATGATATAACAATATCAGTTTTGAAGAAGTATAACATAAAAAATTGTATCTTTCAAATAGAACTAAAAGGTTTAACTACAAATTTAATCAAATAAAATCCATTTTATAATGTTTATAATTGCGGGGGAGGGCAACAGATGAAGAAGAACTGAAAAGTTAAACAAATCAGAAGCCCTGCATATAGCTGGTACCAGATGCACGATGATATTAGTGGGTGAACACTTGACTAGATTTGCACAAGCTGTTTTATTCAGCTAGGTTATTATTACAATTTTACCCTATAAATTTATAATTTTTACCCATATAGGGCAAGATAAAAAGAAAGTTGATATTACTATATTTTTCATATTGCCCCCCTATTATTATTGAATCGCCCCCACCCCCACCCCCAGTGGGGCGTAGAGTATGACTTTTATTAGTTGATTCACACTATTTCTTTGAGGGGACATATTTTCCCGAGCAAGTCAATAGGTGTTTCTTCTTCGAAGTCCTGGGGTAAAAAGGGGTGAGAGTTATTTTTGGCGCGAAGAATTTGGAGTCTTTCTGCTCATGCCTCGAGGACTCTTCCGGTCTTCCTGGGAAATTGTTATTTTTTGTGTCTTTTTATTAATTTTTATATTTAATTTAATTTTGTTTTATTCATGTTTTATCTATTTTTATTTGGTTTAATTTTATTTTTATTAATCACCACAGCTGCATGAGAGGTTATTTCCTATAAGTCCAACATAAACAAAGGGGAACCACTCTTGACTGATAAATTATTTATTTATTTTCCCATTAAACTAACCCTAAACCCTAACCCTAATCCCGTCTTCTTTTTTCCTAGTAAATCAATAAATAAATAAATAATTTATCAGTCAAGAGTGGTTCCCCTTTGTTTATGTTGGACTTATAGGAAATAACCGCATGAGAAATGGCCTATAATTAGGTGGGCCGGACTACTAAAAACTTCGGTAATTTATGAGGAAGTGCGTCCCGGTCTCCTGCCTCAGAAATTGCTACCCGGTGACTATTAAAATAACGTCCCCAGCTATGTCGGTGTTACTTGAAAGAAAACAACCAACTTAGGGCGTTAAATGTATTTTAGAGGGGGGGCTTTCTCTTTTTGGCGTAATTCTTGTTCATTTATAGAAATTTGTCGTAATTCGTGTTTATTTATCGTAATTTGTCGTAATTATTGTTTAGATATGAAGATGGATATATAGTTTGGAATAGACTGAGATAGATAAACAAAATAATATAGATAGATATGAACAACTGGAGATAGATAGATAGATATTTTCTACAAGTAAATGTATTTGTGGGGTGTCGCTTATTTTTTGTCGTAATTCTTGTTTATTTAAACTAAAAACAAGACATTAAACAAACATGAATAAAAGAAAATCTGAGACGACATAGCTGGGGACGTTATTTTAATAGTCACCGGGTAGCAATTTCTGAGGCAGGAGACCGGGACGCACTTCCTTATAAATTACCAAAACTTCAAGGTAATTTTACATTGATGATACCATAACCATTTTCACTACGTAAGACCATACGCGTAAACGTGACAAGTATTTTAATCTTTTGGTTTAAAGATTGCTGGTTATTTCTGGTGCGTGTTCACAGGTTTTCCTTTTAACCCCATCTTATTTGGTGGTCTGTGGTGATTTTTAAAAATACGAAAATAAAAATAAAATAAAATAAAATAAAAAACAACAAACTCCCATGGGGCCTTGACCGGAAGAACCCCTTTGCGCATGTCCAACAAAAAGGACTGACTCACTACCCCCAAAAGGATACCTCGGCCATTCGAACTGAGTGTGGTCGTTTCCTAACCAGGGACATGTTCCCTCGCTACAGACGACTATGCTCCGTTCAATAACGCCTGAGTCATAAAACTACCTCTTGCCTCTTTCGTGCCTTTTCATTCCTTAAATTCCATTTCAGCTTTCCAGCCTACAAGAAGTAAGAATCAGCTTTTATTGGGGATAAGATAGAAAGACGAACAGAACCAAAACTTTTTTCCCATAGGTCGAGCTGAAAAAGAATTATAAGACAGAAAAAGGAAGAGACAAAGACAAGAGGAAGTTTTAGGATTCATGGGTCATAGTTACCACGTGGAGAGGAAATTTCTTCCTGGCCAGTAATAGTGTTTGGTCCCAGTTAAGGCCCCAGTTCGAATGACGGAGATATTATCTTGGTAGTCGGAACTGTGTCCTTTTTCCTGCACATGCTCGGAGGGTACTTCCTGTTTGAAGGCTCGTGGGAGATTGTTATTTTTTTAATCTTATTTTAATCCCCACAAATGTCTACCTTGGAAATTAAGAAAAGTTGATTTTTTTTCTTTTTGGTTTAATCTTCTGGTCGTGTATATATATTTACCAACCCCTCCACAAGAGCAGGATATGTCACAAGGTCAATTTATCAAGCGAAGTTTAACAGGTTTAAATTCAGAGTTTTCCTTCTCCCAGACCGGTTGCCTAACCAGGGTTAAAGAGTCCAGCCTGTCCTACCATTTACCCATAGCTGGGGGTAGAGTATGATTCATACCTTTCCCAAGGGTATTAACGCTAAGTGAAAATGTAATTTCCACGTCCAGGATTTGAACTCGGGGCGATGAGTCCATTTCCCATGACTTTAACCAGTACACCACGCGCTTCCATTTTCTGGTCGTGTATGTCTGCTGAGATAAGAAAATATGTCGAAGCCTGTACCATTCGTGTGATGTATGTAGATCAGCTTGCATAATTCTTTTTTTAATTGAAATAGATCACTAAGTAGGACTAAGCCTATTCTAGTAGTGACTACCCCAAGCGGAGATTTAAGAGGCTTGAATTCAGAGTTTTCCTTCTCCTAGACTGGTTGCCTAACCAAGGTTAAAAAGCCTACTCTGCCCTGCTATTTTACCCATAGCTGAAGGGTGTGTAGTTAGATTCATACCTATCCCAAGGGTATTAGCGCTATGTGAACTGTGGCTTCGTCCAGGATTTGAACTCGGGTTGACGGGTCCATTTCCTACGACTCTAACCAGTACACCACCACGCATAACAAGATTGTGACAACAGATTAAAACTCACCTTCTATTATAGAGTGTGTAATAAATAGGGTTAGTATGAAGTGTATGTTGACAAGAAAAAACAACACAGATTTTAAGTTTAATAATGTATTAGCAAAACACAAAAGGTTATACGGTTGAAAATGGTTTAAGAAGAATGTCCGATATTTGGTGATATTCTTTTGTCGTGCGAGTAGCAATGTATGCAGCGCTTGATGTTCGGTGGTTGAGTCAGTTGTAACGGGGAGTGGTGATATATGCAGAAGTCCCAGTGGTAGTGGTCAGAAGTTGGTTAATGTGGGCAGAAGATCCGATGTTTTAGTAGTCGTAGCCGATAGCGGGTTAGTAGTCGGGTTTTCTGATGATAGTCGCCGTCAGTTTGGTAAATTGATGGTATAGAGTTTCGTAGTTGTTCGCCCCCTTAAGATTGTCGGTCGGTCAGTGTCATGAGGTTAGGGGGTAGGTGAGAGATATAGGTCGGCTGACTTGCGGTGTAGCGTTTCGTGTCGTCGGCTTCCTTTGTGATGTGAACTGTTCTGTCGCCCTGTTGATGTCTCTGGCGTGGTCTTCAAAAGCCTGGTAGTAGGGGTCAGTTTGGTAAATTGATGATATAGAGTTTAGTAGTCGTTCGCCCCCTTAAGACTGCCGGTCGGTCAGGGTCATGAGGTGAGAGATGTAAGTCCGCCGCCTTGTGATGTATGTTTCGTTTGCGAAGTCGGCCTTTGTTGATGTTCTCGGTGCTGTCGCCAGGATATCTCTGCTGTCGGCTCTTCAAAGCCGACTTATATATGTTGTCGTGTCCAAAATCGGATCAACTCAACCCTTTTTTTAAATTTCTGCTGGTAATGATTTTGATTGGACGAAAATGCGAGTTTTAGTTATAATTTTATTTTTTAATTCTAAGATTGCCCCATGCGCGGAACCTGGGTACGCAAAGACGAAATTTCGTCATTTGATTTAACGCCTAGGCCTGTTTACATCCGGTTGGCATTCTCTTTATTGCGGTGTGTGGGTGAATTGAATTGTTGAATTAGTGAATCAGGAGATATCTATATTTGTGTATATAATAAGTGGAAAAGAGTATCTTGCCACAGCGGATGAGCACAACGAGGTTTTTTTTTTGTTTTTTTTTTTTTTGTTTTTTTAAGCTAACAAACACACCACACCAACACCAAAAACAATTATTCAATGCATAACGACCTGGGCGTAATCAGTGAACTAAAATTACCATGGCCTGCGTATAATTAATTTCTAAGCACAAGACCAGAAATTTAGGGCGCCCAGTGAGATCTCATATAGTTTAAGCTCCTTCGCCTCTTTATTTTCCCCTCTTTTTTTAAAAATCGGCTTTTTTCCAATTCTTTTCTTATCCTTATTGATGTCAATATCCACATCTCTCTCTCTCTCTCTCTCTCTCTCTCTCTCTCTCTCTCTCTCTCTCTCTCTCTCTCTATCTATCTCTCTCTCTCTCTCTCTCTCTCTCTCTCTCTCTCTCTGTGTGTGTGAAGCTGAAGTTTGGTCACTTTCACATCCTTCCTAAATTAATGGAAGCCTAAGCTTTTTTTTTTTTTATTCTGTTTGGGTAAATTTCTGCTATTTTTTTTTTTTTTTTTTTTTTACATATATTTATTTACGCAAAATATTTATTATTTCTTATTTTATCTCTTGATTTCAGTCCACCATAGTATCTCTCTCTCCCTCTCTCTCTCTCTCTCTCTCTCTCTCTCTCTCTTCTTTTAGCAGCCAGTTAGCACACACGCGTTTGCAAGGTCGCTGACCGGGCAAACGCGTAGCAGTGTCAGCAAAACACTACTGTAGACAGACATTCATAACGGTCACTCGACCAACCCATTTATGGAACCCTCACGCATGCACGGCTATTCTCAAACATCATATTCACTTTGTTTCATACTCTGCATTATCATGCACGTATTCTAACTGCAGGAAGATAAAACGATACAAGAACTAAGTACATCTACGTATACCCAATTTGACGAAAATCCGTGTTTTTTAAAATTATTTTGTAAAAATTTACCAAAAATGAGGGAATTATCCGATTTTAATGAAATTTTCAGTGTTGATTTATCAATGAATGAATTTCATAATGCATCATTTATTTTATTTCAAAACCTTCTGATTTTTTTTTCAGGTCACTCAGAAAGTTTTGAAATAAAATAACTGATGCATTATAAAATTCGTCCATTGATAAATCAGCACTGAAAATTTCATTAAGATTGGATAATTCCCTGATTTTTGGTAATGTTTTTGAAACAGGGCGTTAAAATTATTTTGTAAATAAACACGGACATTAAGTCATCTTTAGACATCGTTTACGGTCATATTGGAGCAAAAATGACCGAAAAAATCGGTTTAAATGTATTAAAAATAAATTACATGTGTAATATTATTTTGTTTTTTACTGATGCTCATTATGTTACTACTTTTCGACTTATACAAAAATTGGACCTTAAATAATCGATTTAATTAATTTTAATTTGTTTTTCAAATAAAAAGCCGACGAAAATTTGGGTATACCAAGTATATACAAAACTGCGCACTTCCTAAAGCACCATTATTTGCTTGTTTTTGTTTATTTGTTTTGTTTTTGTTTTTTTGCTTTTTGATTGTTTGTTTTTGTTGTTGCTTTTTTTTATTTTATTTTATTTTTTTTTTTTGTTGTTGTTTTTTTTTCTTCAAATTTCCCCCAAAATCGGGTAATTGCCGGATGTTGATAAAAGAAAAAAAAGTTTTATTAGTCAATATAAATTAATATAAAAATACTGAATAGTCGAACCGAGTTCAAATCCTGAACGAAGCTACAGTTCACATAGCGCTAATAACCTGGGGAAAGGTATGAATCCAACTACTTTCCCTCCAGCTATGGGTAAAATAGTAGGGCAGACAGGGCTCTTTAACCTTGGTCAGGCAACCAGTCTAGGAGAAGGAAAACTCTGAATTCAAACCTGTTAAACTCTGCTCGGGGTGGTCACTACGAGAATAAGATCAGTCCAAATTAGTGATCTATAATGATTAAAAAAAGAAGAAAAAAAAAGATAATTTTCAATGGGATAGATCCGGGGAAAGAGCAGGCCACATGATGTCACTACATAGTGAGATAGGGCACCCAGGAAAAAATTGAATTAAGCCATAACCCTCATAAATGTCCCTTTTTTTTTTTTTTTTTTTTTCAAATTTCCCCCAAAATTAGCCAATTGCCGGATTTTGATAAATTTTTTCGGTGTTTAAAGCAATAAAAGATTAGGTTTCTTTTAAAAGACATTTTCCCTCAAAATTCTGGAGACAATGTTTTTTTGGTCATTTCCTATAACTCCAACCTAAACAAAGGGGAACCACTCTGAATGAGTTTTATCTGCAAATTAATCTACCCATTATTTTCCCATTAAAATAACCCTAAACCCCAACCCTAACCCTAACCCTAATCCCGTCTTCTTTTTTCCTAGTAGATCAATAAATAAATAAATAAATAAATTATAAAATTAATTCAGAGTGGTTCCCCTTTTTAAGTTGGAATTATAGGAAATAACCTTTTTTTTATTGTTTTGTTATCATGTGCCAATCCCTCCTCAATCATTCTGTTAATTTGACTCATATAATGAAGGCGTAACTGAATGATTTTTACATTTTTAAAAGATAATTCTGTTATAGGCTCCACGCAGGCTTCCGGGTGAAAAACAAAATTTATAAACAATTAGAAATATCCTCTATTTAATGTTTTTCAACCAATCATACCCCCCCCCAAAAAAAAAACAACCTTTCAAAGCGTTTTTCGAGCCTACTGACAAGTATAAAAACAGACTTAAAGTCGATAAGTCAGTTGACTATCGGCGTTGGCACAGAACGTCGCTCCTACCGGGGCAAGATCAAGAGACTACCGAACCTCCGACTCACACCACACACCCGCGTCACAAAGAACCAAGTCGTCAGCCAAGAACAGATGTTCAACCCCACACCAGAATCAGCCGATGAAAAAACCAAACCTTCTAGCCCACGCCTGCCCTCAATTCACCAAGCTAAGAAAGACTTATCTTCTCATCATTTTCAGCTTTTGTTCATTTTTTTTTAAATAAACGAAATTAATCCAATTTTTCTCGTCCGTTTTTTCTTTTGATACCATACGCTTGCTTGTGATATTTCATTTCAATGGACAATTAGATTTTGTATACATCGGTTTGTATATTTTTTCGTATGGATGCCTTATTTTTAAAGTAAAAAAAAACGGTAAAATAAAGTACAATATTGCTCTTCTATGCATTTTTTACTTTATTCGTTTTCGTAGCTCAATCTTCTAGTAATACAGTTAATAAAAGATAAAAATTTTCAGGTTAAACATCCCAGTGTAATGGTTAGCAAGCTATTCTCGCAGATCCTTTATATATATTTACGCACGAGCAGGATGTGACACAAGGTCAATTTCTTAAGCGGAGTTCAACAGTTTTGAATTTAGAGTTTTCCTTCTCCTAGACCAGTTGCCTAACCATGGTTAAAGAGCCCAGTCTGCCCTACTATTTATCCATAGCTGAAGGAAGAGTTGCATTTATACCTTTCCCAATGGGTATTAGCGCTAAGTGAAATGAAATTACCACATCCAGGATTTGAACTTGGGGCGACGAGTCCATATCCCATGACTTTAACCATTACACAACGCGCTTCCATTATAATAGCAAGTTCAATTCTCGCTGGATGTCCTATACATACAGATTTACGAACCCCTCCGCACGAGTAGGATGTCACACAAGGTCAATTTCTTTAGTGGAGTTTAATAGGTTTGAATTCAGAGTATTCCTTCTCCCAGAGTGAATGCATAATCAAGGTTAAAGAGCCCAGTCTGTCCTACTATTAACCATATCTGGAGGGAAATAGTTAGATGCATACCTTTGGTAAGGGTGTTAGCACTATGTGAAATGAAAAGTCTCGTCTTCCCGTGTCCATTTCCTGCGCGGCGCCCTGTCGACCGTGGCGTTAGAATATACCGACTGCACTTCTGCAGAGGGGTAAGACGTCCCCAATGGCCGTGGGTGGCGACTCATGATGCTTAAGGACGTGATCCTGGTGATTGATCAGTCCATGACATGCAACACTCCACTTTGACCCCCCTCTGAATAATCGGCTAGTCACGTCAAACCCTAGCACCTATATGATTGTCCCAACTCTATTGCTCGTATGGCAATCCCCCAACCCTTTTTATCATATATGTGCTAGAAGGCGGTGGCTGAGGGTCTTAGTGTTATGGATATGACGTTAAACTCTGATGGTGAGGTTCCAGTTCTGGAGGTCAGGGAAATGTGGAGCTCAACCCGTTCATCACCATTGCTCCCAGGTCCACTCTGACCCAGGGTGGTAGTACCTGTTAAGGTCCCATCTATGGGTTAAATAGAAAAATGTGTTTAAAATAAATTGATTACATAAAACAAAAATATCATCGGCATAAAATGACCCAACAAGGGTTGACATGCCGTAAAACCCAACCAACCAACCAACACATACTACACGTGGCGAACGGGTTGAGGACATGCACACTAGGGTAGGTCGATTTTTCACTTTTTAAAAATATCAAATTGTCCATCTATGCAAAAGTTCTGTGTTAGTATACAGAATACTGATACCAAAATTTAGTTCTTTTACTTGCACCATTGTTTGAGGAAATAGCATCAAAGATCGTCTACTAAAATGCACTAAAAATCTAAATTTAGAAAACAAGGATTTTTAGTGCATTTTAGTATACGATCTTTGATGCTATTTCCTCAAATAATGGTGCAAGTAAAAGATCTAGTTTTTGGTATCAGTATTCAGTATACTAACACACAACTTTCGCATAGATGGACAATTTGATATTTTTTAAAAGTCAAAAACCGACCTGCCCTAATGCACACTGTCCCCTTGTGACTACTTTGCCTGGGAATACCTGAATGTTCAAGTCTTTAACAACGTTGACAACTGACGAACTGAAAATGTTTTATTCGTCATAAAATCGTTGCAATACCAGAAGCAATTGTGAGGAATTTACGAACCAAATTCCACAAAAGATAAAATGACATACCTTATTCTCAGTAGGTGTAGGTATTCAACATCATATTCCAGGTAGGAGAATGAACTCACATGAGACAAACACGTGTTGCGCGGTTTAAACACGAGGTGACTTTTATTTAAGGTCTTATGGTGGTTGTTTTGGGTGAAGTTATATATAATATATATATATATATATATATATATATATATATATATATATATATTATGTTTTTTTAAGTTGGGTGTTATTACGAAGCATCTAAAAATAAATGAATGAACTCGATGTTATGGAGTATTGGATTCACTTATTTTTTTATTATCATAAATTTTCGGGTTCGTTAGATACCCTTTATCAAATGACTGTTGTTCCTGTTCAACGGATCTTTTGTCTCTGTTGTTATTGACAGCGGCAGCATCTGTAAAAAAAATGATAATAATGGAGTATTCCGATGTCAGCGTTCAGTCCCCTCACGTGAGTTTGTAATTTTAGAATCCATTTAGTTTCTGCTTGTTTTCGAGATTGCGTTGTTGGAAATGCGTGTTCTATTAGAATGCATTTGAGGTGTGTAAGGTTGTGTGGTAGAGTGTTAAAGTGAAGTGCTATTGTACTATGCGGGGATTTGAGTTTTATTGTGGATTTGTGGTTATTTAATCTTAGTCTAAAAGATGTTTATGTTTCTCCCACATATTCAACGAACACACGTGTAATTGGCTGCAATTAATCGGTACCTCGATTACTTCAGTGGATTTAACCCTGAAGATCCTAATGGTGAAACTCGAGTAGGTTTCTATTGTATCCATTTCTTTAATATATATATATATATATATATATATATATATATATATTTGAAAATGGTTTTTAAAAGCGTGTGCATTGTGAGATGTTATAATAAATACAATTTCACAAATTTTTTTTTTCTTCTGAAAAAGATATCTTTTTTTCGGTCACGTCTCATCAGAGAAGCATACCGTGTCAGAAGAGAAAAAAAATTGTGAAATTGTATTTATTATAACATCTCACAATGCACACGTTTTTAAAACCATTTTCAAATTTTTGCTCGTACCACAATCTATTCACATATATATATATATATATATATATATATATATATATATATATATATATATTAGTAATTACAACAAACACAAAATAAGATCACATATATAAAGACAGAAAAACAAATAACTCATAAATTTAACGAGTAATATTTGTATTAAAACAAATGAATTACAGTAGTCAAAATGTACTATTCAAGGTCCAGCAGAATATGCTTTTTTTAAAGTTCAATAATGTAGAGGAAGAAAGAGTTGAGTTCAGTCCAATAGAGAAAGAAAGGACAAAGAAAGGGTATAACGTCTAATCAGCAGTGGAAATTCTAGAGAGGGTAAAATAAGTTGTACCTTAGTAGCAGGCAAATAGTTTTAAGTTGAACGACGTGGAGTATTCAGACATATGATGATGGTCGTTCTCAACTTCTCTTCGAAAACCTTCCTTTAAATAGGTTTTACCTAGGCTCCAGATTCGGTCTTTTTGAAAACTTCTTTTTAGGCGCGAAGGCTTCTGATTGGTCCAAAATTATCATTTTTATTATTTCTATTTTTGCTTTCTGCCTGCGCTGATCCTATGCGCAGATTGCTTACTTTCGTCATTTTATTTCTGCTTTCAATGCATTAACTTCCGGTTCGATTCTTATCATATCACTAAAGTCTCATTAACTAGGCCATTAACAGTGATCCCTCAACAAGAACAAAATATAAAAGACAACTAGAGTGAAATTTTCAACAGTAATTATTAGCGCTAATACCATTGGGAAAGATATAAATCCAACTACTCTCCCTCCAGCTATGGGGCACAGATTAGGCTTTTTAACCTTGGTTAGGTAACCAGTCTAGGAGAAGGAAAACTCTGAATTCAAACCTGTTAAACTCCGCTTGGGGTGGTCACAACTAGAATAGACTCAGTCCTAATTAGTTATTTATTTCACTATTTTTTTATTTTTTTTTTTTTTTTATTGACTGAGCAGATTACAATAATAATGGGACTTTATTAGAATAGAACAAGTTCTGAGGTGAATAGTGGACTTTGAAATATCCCATCAAACAGGTAAAAAAAATACCAAGAAAATTTGGGGGCAAAGAGTTAAAACAAAATGACGTCAATAACAAAACAAAATGGCAAATATTGTTCTTTTTTTATTTTTTATAATAGAATTTTGAATAGTATCTCTGTTTCTTTCCAACTAGAGAGCCGGCCATTTTCATTTCACCGTAAATCTACACTGAAAATACGAATTTGTTCGAATCAATACAACTGTATGTCTTATCACGAAATATCATAAAATGTGTTCTTAATTGTGCTTGAGCATTATTTGAAATGAACTTAATTATTATTAAGAACAATTTTATGATATTTTCGTGTTAAAACATGCAGTTGTTTAGATTTACGGTGAAATGAAAATGGCCGACCAAAACATAAGGCTTCCTCAAATGGAAAGAAACAACGGGAGGTTATTCTTATTTATGTAGCTAATGTTCAGATTACCTGAGATTTTATGTGGGCTTAAGGTCGTGTGATGCACCGACTGCACCTCTGCAAAGGGGTAAGACTCCCCCAATGGGGCCACCTGTTGGCCGTGGGTGACGACCCGTGATGCTTAAGGATAGAACCCAGTTGGATGAGCAGTTCATGACTTGCAATACTCCACTTTGGCCCTATCTTGGGCTAGACGGGCGGTCGGAGAGGCCCCCTCCGATCAATCGGCTGGTCACGTCAAGCCCTAGCACCTATATGACAGCCCCAGCCCTTTTTATCATATGGGTGCTAGAAGGCGGTGACTGAGGGTCTACATGTCCTGGGAATGACATTAAACTCTATCTGATGGTGAGGTTCCAGTTTTGGAGGATTGGGGAATGTGGAGCACCCCTTTATCACCATTGCTCCCTGGTCCACTCTGACCCCGGAGTGGTAGTACATGTTAGGGTCCCATCTATGGTTAAATAGAAAAACATGAGTTGATAAACAAAATTGTATTATGGATTAAGAATGAATTTATTTCACAACTTTGTCGGCATTAAATGACCCACCGAGGTTGATATGCCGTAAAACAAACCAAACCAAACCAAACCAACTAGAGAGATTGTTCTGTAGAAAGAAAGAAAGAAAGGCAACGACTCGAAAGAGACTCATCTCACTTTAATGGAGGAATTACTGTTTAAAATTTGGTTTAAAAGATAGAGAAGTACTCAAATACCATCTGAAAGAGACCCAGACTCTACTGTATATTTAAAATTAATACCCTTTGTTCTTTTTTAAAAAATATATCTGTTAAATTTTAAGTTTCTTTTCAGGTTTAAAATATTTTAACAATTAAAATATTTTAAACCTGAAAAGAAACCTATGAAATAGGAGAGGTGTTCACTACTAGAATAGGCTCAGTCCTAATTAGTGATCATCCTCCACACATTAATCATTTGTTGTTTTATTTTGTAAAAAAAATGTGTGAAAATAAACATCTTTCTTTCTTTCTTTCTGAAAGAATAAATAAATAAATAAATAAATAAGAGGCGGGAATGTCTGATATAAGTAATCACCACTCCTTGTTAAGTCCCCTGCTCCGCGAACTCTTCTTCCAAGTCCCTTTCTATGGGTAATGCAGTTCCTCCTCATATTGATGGTGGCCAGCCAATAAAGAGACGCTCATTGTCATCCCGTGGTCCACGAGACGAAATAGTTTGTATCAATCATGTTTTAAAATATGGTATAATAATATTAAGTATTATTTTGTTATACACACTGATGTGCTGACGTGTGATAGTTGATTTAAACGTAAGAAAATTTTATGTTAATAAAACTTTTTAAATCAAAATCCGGCAATTAACGGATTTTGGGGAAAATTTGAAATAAAAATTTTTTTTTTAATTTTGGGATAAATGTATTTAATTGTACAAAGGTACCTCCAATTTGCCCTGTGAAATTTATCCCCCTATATTTAACACAATGAAACTTACATAAATGTTAATATTATCTTGAAAATATTTTGTCCATTCAAAAGAACAAACATAAAAAAAAACTCCTGGTGATTTTTTTAAAAATTTCACCTTACGGAAATAATGAAAACAATGTATTGTATCGTATTGTATTGAACATTTTTATGTTAAAATTGTTAACTCTTAAAGGAGATATTCAACAATTGATACAGTCCATATATTTCTAATCTTTTTCTTTTTTTTTAACTAGTACTGTTTGATAATTGTGTGTAGTTAGTTTTCAAATTACATATTCATATTAACAATAATTTACATTTCAGCTGATTTTGTAACCGTTTCTGTTCAACATGGTTAAGGGGAGATAAGTCTGATTTTTGAAAAGCGAATGTTACCATTTGGTATATAATATATATTTTCATTGTTCATCGTCTGCTTAGATATTGTAAATTACATTCAACATTTCGTGACCAATGGTCATGGTAGTATGATCAAGAGATACATATATTATATTCAGGAGGCGCTCTTTATATGTAATGGTTACCGTCATAGGAAATGGACACGGCGATACGAATTCAAATCCTGGACGAGGCTTGTTGCATTTAACCTAGCGACCCTTGGGAAAGGTATGAATTCAACTATTGTTCCTCCAGCTATGGGTAAATAGTATAGCAGACTGGGCTCTTTAACCTTAATATGGCAACCGGTCTAGGAGAAGGAAAATTCTGAATTCAAACTTGTTAAACTCCGTTTAAAAATTGACCTTTATGTCACATCCTGCTCGTACGGAGGGGTTTGTAAATAATATTTATTTACCAACTCATCCGTACTAAACTAAATATAAATATGAAAAGTATATAAAAAATGGAATAAATCCGACAGTATATGGTATAGAAAAATAATATTTAATATAGTGCTAACAAACGTGTGTTTCAACCTGTGGGGTTTATAAAGTGTAATTCAATTGAAATCATTTTAAAATTAAAATGAAGACAATTGTAAAAGACGTTTTATAGACACTGGTCTTCATCAGAGCACATGAAGACCAGTGTTTATTTTCAAAATGTCTTTTACAATTGTCTTCATTTTAATTTTAAAATGATTTCAATTGAATTACAATAAGACATCTTATTAAAAAAAACAATAGGTTGAGACACGTTTGTTAGCACTATATTTAATATTGTTTTTCTATTTCTATACCATATAAATAAATATATATATATTATATTCTGTAACAATCCGTGGTTGATTGATTGATAAATTGTACAGGTTGCTAATAAAATCGTGTAGTTTGAGCTGGCGAAGAGTACTTGTAAATCGAGCGGTAAGTATTTTCCATAGCGGTTCGAACACACAGACACAGAAGTACACCAACGAACAAGAAAGAAAGAAAGAAGAAGCGGCGTCCATGCTTCATTTTTAAAGCGAGTAGGTGGGACATTTCAAATCATTTTGTTGAAATAAAGGAAATCTCATTTGTTCCTCTCATTTCCTTCCTTCTTCATTTAACACCCGAATAAAGTGAGAATTTTCAAAGACAAAGAAGTTATTTTTGTCTTCTTTTACATTTTATCACTTGGATTGAAGATCACCGGCCATGAAAAAATTATTTTATTTTATTGATTTACCTTGACACTGCGCCATAACATGGTGCTGCGTCTAATAACTATTTTAAATTTTATTTTTTAAAAAAAGCGTTTTTATTAAAAAAAAAAAAAAAAAAATTTAAACTGATAAATTAAGTTTAAAATAATTTATTTTTTATTTTACAAAAATACTGAAAAATTATGTGTAAAATAATTTATTTTTTAAAAATACTGGAAAGTTATGTGTAAAATAGTTTATTTTTTTATTTTTTAAAAATACTGAAAAATTAAGTGCGTAATTAAAAATTTATTTTTATCAACAAAAAAAATACAGAAAATTTGAAAATAATTTTACACTTAATTTTTTCAGTATTTTTTTTTTTTTTTTTTTCTCGATAAATTCAACTGCATTTTTACTTTTTATTGTCAGAAAATTTTATAAATGGAAGTAAATCAATTTTATTATCTCTTTCTATTTAGATTTTCTGTGCAACAGTTTTTTGTGGGTTTTTTTCCCCCTTACTGTGTGAGATGTAGAGATGGCCAAAAGTTCACGTTTTTTTTAAACACCCCATGAATTAAAATTCAACAAACTCGGAAAAAATGAATGTAACTTTTGGTGTATAATAATGAAGGATAAGAAAAAAAATCGCATGTATATTTCATTTGTTTTACATTTATTTAAACGGGAGAATTTTATAAATTAAAATCTGTCTGTCAAAATGGCCAATTTTTGCCGGGTTTTTTTTGTCTTAAAAACGTGTTCTTTTTAACGTGATTTATTTCATTGTTAATTATTAATTAATTGATTTTTCTATGAATTTCTTAATTAATAAGTATGAAATTCATAGAAAAATCAATTTATATATAAGATATACCCTGTTCTTAAGGAGGGAAAATGAAAATAAATAATAATTAATTTACAATTCTAAATTTTTTATAAAAGTTATTTTAGCCGGTATATTCTCCGACATTTTAAGGTAAATTCACTCATTGCTATTATTATTATTATAATGTGTTCGTTTCAGAGTTTTGTTGTTTTTATAATTCGATCTATGGATCGTCTTATATTCTTTTTCATTTCAGGCCAATCATAAGCAAACTATGACCCGCTGTTTTCTGAATGGCCGGCCTAATTTCACGAAGAAAATTACGTTTATTTAAATATGTACCTGTAATTTAAAGAAAATAGTTTTAATAAAATTTAGATTCACGGACTATGAAAATATTCAACTTTTCCTTTGATACATGGATCATATTGACATATTCATATTAAATAAATTGATTTTTCAAGTGTTCATTTTTTTCTGTAATATATCACGGCAGCAGCGTGTGTTAGTCACATTGATATATAAGTGACTGATATACTAAGACTTCAGTATTTTATAGAAAATATCTTTTTACCGAAACCAAAAACTAAACTTTTCCCTATTTTTATTGTTTTGATGATGATGATGATTATTATTATTAATTTTTTGTTTTATTTTTTGTTTTTTTTTACGGCATATCAACAGTTCTCGTGTCATTTATTGCTGAAAAATTTCATTTTGATATCAGGTTTCTTACAGTACCTGCGTTTGCTTAAATTATCACTAGGTACCACCAATTTTCTCTGTGAAATTTATCCCCCCCCCCTATATTTAACACAATGAAACTTGCATACCATAAAGGTTAATATCATCTTGACAATGTTTTGTCCATTCAAAAGAAATTGGGTGATGAACAGGCTCATCGTTGCTTAACTTTAGTGATCTCACGGGAACCGGTATTTTTAACGTGACTTGACCGTAAGCCCTATTTTTAAATTACTAGGTTTACCCACATTTTTGTTTGCTTTTCATTTTAAAAACGAATTGATATTAATTAAAAAATTATTTAAGGTCAAATTTTTGTCTAAGTCGAAAGGTAGTTACATAATGAGCATTAGTAAAAAAGAGAAAAAAAACAAAATAATATTACACATGTAATTTATTTTTAATACATTTAAAACGATTTTTTCGGTCAATTTTACTCAAATATATCTTAACATGGCCGCCGTAGTTGCAGTAAAATCTGTGTTTACAAAATAAATTTAACCTTCGCGATTTTAAAAAAAATTACTAAAAATCAGGGAATTATCTGATTTTAATGAAATAAAAATTCATTCATTGATAGACCAACTAATAATAATTCCCTGATTTTTGGTAAGAGATTAAGGGGGTTTAAATTTGTTTTGTAAAAACACGGATTTTTTGACAAATTGGATATACTTAGTCACATTGATATCTGAAAAAATTATTAGACTAAACCTTCAATATTTTATAGAAAAGATCTTTTTACTGAAGAAAAACTAATCTTTTCCCTATTTTATTGTTTTGATTATTTTTTTGTTTTTTATGGCATATCAACAGTTCTTGGGTCATTTAAGGCTGAAACAAGTCATTTTGATATCAGATTGCTTACAGTACCTGCTCACCCAATTAAGTATTGAACAGGCTCATTGCTGCTTAACTTTGGTAATCTCTTGGAAACCGGTGCTTTTGTGAAAGTCGTGCGTTAGTATACTGAATACTGATACCAAAAATTAGATCTTTTACTTGTACCATTGTTTGAGAAAATAGCATCAAAGATCGTCTGTTACAGCTTAATTAATGAGGTAAAAAGCAGCATATCAGAGGTGTAGGTGGTAATGGGGGGACACATTTTCAATTTGAATTCTATTTATAATATTTAATTCATTTCATTCTAATAAAATAAAATAACCTTTCTGATTTAAATATTGAAAACAGTAAATTTTCTAACCAATTTCTAGGCTAAATTTTGCAAATACGAGGATTTTTAGTGCATTTTAGTAGATGATCTTTGATGCTATTTCCTCAAACAATGGTACAAGTAAAAGATCTAATTTTTGGTATCAGTATTCAGTGTACTAACACATAACTTTCGCATATTGATATTTTTTTAAAGTGAAAAATCGACCTACCCTATTGAACAATCCTTCAATGACGTGATTATTTCTGCATAATGATGTTCCATAAAGTCAGTTTTCATGCAAGTGACATTTGGTATTATTTTTGTTTGTTTGTTTGTTTCTATTTTATGGCATATCAATTTATTTAATGCCAACAAAGTTTTGAAATAAATTAATTTTTTTTTTTTTTTTTTTTTTTTCATAAACACAATTTTTCTGAGTGCTCTCAAGAACTGGAACCTCACCATCAGATAGAGTTTAACATCATTCCCAGGACATGAAGACCCTCAGCCGCCTAGCACCTATATGATAAAAAGGGTTGGGTCTTGCCATAAGGGCAATAAGGTTGAGACAATCATATAGGTTCTAGGGCTGACATGACCAGCCGACCGTCTAACCCAAGTGGAGTGTTGCATATCATGGACTGCACATCCAGCAGGATTAGGGTAGGTCGATTTTTCACTTTTTAAAAATATCAAATTGTCCATCTATGCAAAAGTTGTGTGTTAGTATACTGAATACTGATACCAAAAATTACATCTTTTACTTGCACCATTGTTTGAGGAAATAGCATCAAAGATCGTTTACTAAAATGCAATAAAAATCCTTGTTTTCTAAAGGCTAAATTTAGATTTTTAGTGCATTTTAGTAGACGGTCTTTGATGCTATTTTTCAAACAATGGTGCAAATAAAAGATCTAATTTTTGGCATCAGTATACTAATACACAACTTTCACATATATGGACAATTTGATTAAAAAATGAAAAATCGACCTATCCTAGTGTTTATACACTTGCATAAAAGTATGGATTTGTATATTGATAAAAGTCAATTGAAATACATATGCTCAGTGATGCTGATAGCTTTTTGATTTAGTGCATCCTGGGTTGCACGTATTTGCTTTTAATGAGTCCCCAGGAAAATTAATGTGTCCCAACTAATGTTTCTTAATGAATTGTAGGGTTTTTATTTATGATTTGGGGAAATACCTAAAGCCGTCTAACCCCTACCTTGTAACTATCCTGTGTAATTCGTTTTAAGAAACTATTGAAATGTATTTACAGTTAGCTTGAAATAGTGAGGAAAGAAAAAAGAAAAACACTGGAACACATGGGTATGATTTTACTGCGTCCTTTTAGATTTTTGTTTTTTTAAGGGCGCTTACCTATCAGCATCTCTGTATACTAAATTTCGCTGACTTTCACCCCAACAAAATTCTCCAATATATTAAATATGAATTCTTAAGGGTAATCTGAACATTAGCTACATAAATGAGAGTAACCTTCCCTTGTTTATTTCACTTTGAAGAAGCCATATGTTTTGGTCGGCCATTTTCATTTCACCGTAATCAATGTAACTGCATGTTTTAACACGAAAATATCAAAAAATATGTTCTTAATAACAATTAAGTTCATTTCAAATAATGCGCAAGCACAATTGAAAAACACATTTTATGATATTTTTGTGTTAAAACATGCAGTTGTATTGATTCAAACAAATTCTTATTTTCAATGTAGATTTATGGTGAAATGAAAATGCCCAACCAAAACATGGCTTCCTCAAAGTGAAATAAACAAGGGAAGGTTACTCTCATTTATGTAGCTAATGTTCACATTACCATCTTAAGAATAAATAGAAAAAAACTTTAATGGCGTGATGTAACAATTATGAATAGATGTAATTATAATTCTGACCAAGCGACATTGAACAAATTATTTATATTATAAACCTAATAATATTTTATTGACTTAAAGAGGTAAGTAAGTCAATGGGGTGGCCTAATGTCGGTATCAGCCAGACAGCGAGTGAGTCTATCCCATTTGCACTAGCGCTAGACCAAGGAGATTGTTTTTGCATCTGAGGTGGAGCGCCAATATAAATAATTTTTTCAATGTCGCTTGGTCAGAATTATAATTGCATCTATTCATAATTGTTACATCACTCCATTAAAGTTTTTTGTTTATGATAGACGTATAGGAAATAAACTTTTTTTCTTATTTTTTTTATGTCACACTGATAGCACAGATCCCCATGACTCTCTCTCGCCACCCGTCTCTATTGGGCATCACTACTGGCAAGTCATCCTCATGATATCCAGTATCCGCACAGAACTGATCAATGTAGTTCTCATATTACTAGGTGATTGTATTAGGTTTTTAATGTAAATTTTTTTTTTTATGTGGGTTGGTCAGAATTCCTATTATTTTTTTATTCATAACTGTTACCCCAACCCTTTTTATGATATATGTGCTAGAAGGCAGTGGCTGAAGATCTTCATGTCCTGGAAATGATGTTAAACTCTATCTGATGGTGAGGTTCCAGATCTGGAGAATGTAGAGTACCCCTTCATCACCATTGCTTCCTGGTCCACTCTGACCCAGAGTGGTAGTACCTATTAGAGTCCCATATATGGGTTAAATAGAAAAAACATGTTTAATAAAAAACTTTCTACCAAACTTTTAAACTTAAGCTTTTTCTATTTATCTATACATATATAAAGGTCAGTTGTGTGAATCTGTATGTCCGAGGAAACTTCGAAAATAAAACAAGTAACGACAAAGTAAATATATACATACACATTAAATATCACCAGGGCTTGGTTTTTTGAACAAAAATAATAAAGATTTGATTTATATTCGGGAAGATAATTAAAAAATAATTTAAATGATAACAGCATGGATTTTTTTTTTCATTTAATATTTTAGATAGTAGACATTAACATTTCTTTTCAGAGTAGCTGGATCAATGCAAGGTCTATTTTTTTTACATAGGCATTTAAATGGGGCATCCCACGAGGATTCAATTCACGATTCAGTCTGCGGGACCAACTTTAAAAAATCCCCCTCTACAAAGGCGATGCTGGGTAGTCGCTGCTAGTACATATATAAAGGGCAGTTGTGTATATGTGTATGTTTATTTATACTTACTATTTCAGTTTTAACTATTGTTTAGTCTTGAGTATTAATCTGAAAATTAATCTTTAGAGACGGCTATGAATATTTTTGCATTGCTTAAAATGTGTTATTTCAATGTAACCTATATTGTATTTTGAATGGGAGTATACAGGGTGTGGCAGAAATACTTCCCACTTTTTAAACTATCACCTAGGCGGTGCAAGTGAACCTAAGACTGTGTAATTGGTAGTTCTTTCTAGCTTATATTTTACATTTTTTTTTGTTTGTTTTTCCAGATACAGTGGAAGACTGCTGGGCCCATAACCTGTTACAATTTTTGTGGCCATTTTTAGGCTGCAGGTGAGAGCACTTTACAGTGGAGATCCCTTTGTGTTCCTTAGTGAAGAATCCTTGTGTTAAGCAGAGTCCTTGGTTAGTCCTCAGTGTTAAGCAGAGTCATTGTGTTAAGCAGTGGACCTTATATAGGAAAAAGTGGAGGCACGTGGTCTAATGGTTAGAGTCATAGGAAATGGACTCGTCGACCAGAGTTCAATTCCTGGACGAAGCTGTTTGCATTTCAGATGGTGCTAATACCTTGGGAAAGGTATGGTATGTATCCAATTCTCCCTCTAGCTATGGGCAAATAGCAGGGCAGACTGGGCTCTTTAATCATGGCTAGGTAACCAGCCTAGGAGAAGGAAAACTTTGAATTAAAACCTGTTAAACTCTGCTGTAGAAAAAACAAGATGTTAACATCTTGTTTTTTCTACAAAACAAGATTTTAACATCTTGTTTTTTCTACAAACTTTCTACACATATTGTCGGATTCATATCCATTTTACCTTTCATATATATATTATATATATATATATATATATATATAACAAAATATTCCAACAATCATCAGTTGTATCAGTGCACCCCGTGCATTTGCTGTTCAAACAGGGTTTTTTTTTAAGACTGGTGAATTTATATTATTAAGATTTTTTTTTACTGTTGTCCTCATCTTTATTGTTTCGAACGATGTGCCCTCCTGCCTTCTTCAGGTGGTTTTGTCAAACTGAGTAACCTTCTCATCGAACTCAGACACATGGCGCAATGGATATAAGGGTTGATAATACAGTTCTAAGTAACAATCATCTCTAGGTTGTAGGTTCAATTCTGACTACAGGCGATAATAAAATTGAATACTTAATATAGCTTAACACTTGTACCCGGTCATGGTTAATGGAATGAGAACAGTCTACCCCCGTGGATTGAATAAAAGGTTTGGTTTGAAGTTCCATAAAAGTTCCCAATTATGACATGAATGCCCCCAAGTTTGACAAGAAGGTTCACAAGTTCGACGAGAAAGTTCCTGAGTTTGACAAGAAACACCTGAAGAAGGCTGGAGGGCACATCAGCTGAAATGTTGTGTATATAACAATAAAGATGAGGAGAACAGTCCAAATAATCTAAATCGTGCAAATTATCAAGCCTCATCTAAAAAATTTAGACAAATGTTGAATCTGTAATTGCTACACAGAGAGCTTTTGGTGCTCATTTAATATTACATTGAAATGATGCTGTTCTGGGTAGAATTTTCAGCCCATAGCAGTTTGATTTTTTGGACCATATGACCTTTAGGCACCCCTTTTGCGATCTCAATTCATAGGGACATGTTTTTCATTTACACCGATAAAATCCGGTTTGTTACGGTTAGGGGTTAGTAAAACTCAAAAATCGTCTGTTAACAAACAACCGGATTTTGGCGGTGTAAATGAAAAACATGTCCCTATGAATCGAGATCGCAAAAGGGGTGCCTAAAGGTCATATGGTCCTTTTTTTTTTCTGAAACAGCAACATTCCAACATTGGGATATGGACAGGTAAGCTGAGCACAAGTTGTTCATTCTGATGTTTTGTTTGCTGCAGTTATTGGCAATAAAAGGATTTGTATGACTTCAGGTAAAGGTCCAATTGTTATAGCCAAAAGATTAAATCAAACCATTTCCAAAACGCCACTGACTGAGGGGCTGCAGCCCCCCTCTCTCAGAGGCAAATGAATTGTTCATTTTCAAGACAAAAAGCTGGTTATTTTCAGGACAAGAAGTTGGTTGTTTTTAGGACAAAAAAGTATGATTTGAAATTTGAATACGCATTTTGAAACTGAAATAAAAATTTTATTCAATTTCTCTGAAGTTTTAATCTATACATATATAAAGGGCAGTTGTGTGTATGTATGTATGGGCATATGTCCAGATGAAAGTACGAAAATAAAACGACAAAGTAAATATATATATACACATTAAATATCACCGGTTCTTGCTTTTTGTGCAAAAATTATGAAGATTTGATTTATATTCGAAGATATTTAAAAATTAAAATATACATACAAATAGCATTGGAATTCAACTTTAAAATGTCAAGCATTTGTAAATCTCAAAAGTAAACGAATTAGTTATATCAATTTATATACTAGGTATTTTTTGCCTCCCCTCCTCTACCCAGGTGACACTGGCTAGCTGCTTCTAGTTTTATATAAAAATTATTTAAGATTTAAGGTTTTTATAATTTGCTTGAAGCATTGTGTTTATATTGGTTTGTTGGTTGATTTTGAAGGCTATCACAATGCAAGTGTAAAGAAAAAGATAACTATGGTGTTGTTTGTTAACCTGTGATTTATTCTTAATATTTTGAGATAAAAATCTCTTCTACAGAAGATAAGTATTGCACTATTATTATCATTATTGACTTGTCATCACTCCCTTTGAAATGAGACCTGCTACATTACAACATGTGGAGCTGGTGAAGGAGTATGTTTGGTGCATAAAATAAAAAGTGTAAAACAAAAACAAATATTTGACAAAAATATTTCATAATCATAAAATGTGAATGAACTTACATCTAACAAAATAACACATTTCACAGTAAAATACATACAATGCATAAAAGCTATAGAATATGTACATGTAAGCTACATTACACAGCACATTAATACTGGAATACATGCAGTACATAAAAGATATAGAATATGTACAGTGCATAAAAGCTATAGAATACATACAGTATATAAAAGCAATAGAATACGTACAGTACATGAATGCTATAGAATACATACAGTACATAAAAGCTACAGAATATGTACAATATATAAAAGTTGTAGAATATATCAGTACAGGAAAGTTATAGAATATCTACAGTACATGTACATGTAAACTATAGAATACATACAATGCATAAATGCTACTGAATATGTGAAATACATAAAAACTATAGAATATGTACAGCACATTAAAAAAAAAAAGGTACTCTTTGTGGAGTTCTGTCCCGGCCTCCTGCCTCAAAACCCGCTAGCCAGTGGCTGCTGAAAAAAAACACCAGCTACGATTGAAGTCCATAGCCATATAGGGTGACCCAGAAAAAACAGCCCACAAATTTTGTAATAAAACAGTTAATTTTAACTAGTGGGGGGTTAGGGTTGGTGTTGGTGTTGGTTTTTCGGGAAAAACGCCCTAAGTTGGTTGTTTTTTGGGAGGGTTTTCAAGTGACACCACTTCGGCTACGGACTTCAATTATAGCTGGTGGTTTTTTTTCAGCAGCTAGCGGGTTTTGAGGCAGGAGGCCGGGACGGAACTCCGCAAAGAGTACCAAAAAAAAACTGATACCTTTGGGATGGACACTAGATGGAATTGGTTTGTGTGATAATGAGAATTTCTGCTGGCATTTAAAATTTATTAATGAGAAGAGAAAAGTTGTTATCTTTTTGTAAGATGAAGTAATTTCATCAAAATGAAAAACATTAAAAGCAAAGTGTTGCATAAAGGTTTATTCTTCTGAGTTTACAACTTAAGGCAAAGATCACTGGAGCTACAAAATTGGTAAGTTTATTAAAATGGTCAAAAGTTCCAGGTATGACTTGCGACGAGAAAACTTAGTGCACTTACATGACCTTTTTCTGAAGCCATAAAATTGCACTGATCGACATCGAAATATCAGATGCCAAGCCAAAGAAAAGTGCCCAAGGTTGTTTTAGCTCCTCCCCTCAATGAGATATATGTTCCAATTTTAATATGATATAAACATCATTGATTATGAACAATAAACGTTTCTGTGATTTCTAAATATTTTGGAGACTATACCTTTGAGATTACCATTGTAGTTGGATTTTCTCAGTTCTTAGAGACAGGTTTTTTTTAATTAATAAGAGCCTAGGTAGTGTACACATCAAATTAGACACTCCAAGAAGTTGAATAATCTACTTAGAATACTTGGTTGGTTCACATCCTTTCATCTGCAAGAGACGATGGAGTAGTGTCCAAATGGATTTTTTTTTTAACTACATAGCCTGGGTGTGTTGATATGGAGGATGTGCTGTTGCTCAAGCAGCAGATACTCCCTCTCTCCACACTGCCAATGGATAGGTAAGAAACCAAGGCAGTGTCAAAAGAGTAGTGTCCAAATGGATTTTTTTTGGGGGGGACTACATAGCCTGGGTGTGTTGATATGGAGGATGTGCTGTTGCTCAAGCAGCAGATACCCCCTCTCTCCACACTGCCACTGGGGTCCAATGGAAAGGTAAGAAACCAAGGCAGTGTCAATGGAGTAGTGTCCAAATGGATTTTTTGGGGGGGACTACATATCCTGGGTGTGTTGATATGGAGGATGTGCTGTTGCCCAAACAGCAGATCCCCCCCTCTCCACACTGCCACTGGGGTCAATGGATAGTAAGAAACCAAGGCAGTGTCAATGGAGTAGTGTCCAAATGGATTTTTTTTTGGGGGGGAACTACATAGCCTGGGTGTGTTGATATAGAGGATGTGCTGTTGCTCAAGCAGCAGATACCCCCTCTCTCCACACTGCCACTGGGGTCCAATGGATAGGTAAGAAACCAAGGCAGTGTCAAAAGAGTAGTGTCCAAATGGATTTTTTTTGGGGGGGACTACATATCCTGGGTGTGTTGATATGGAGGATGTGCTGTTGCCAAAGCAGCAGATACTCCCTCTCTCCACAATGCCACTGGTGTCCATAAGAAACCAAGGCAGTGTCAATGGAGTAGTGTCCAATGGATTTTTTTTGGGGGGGACTACATATCCTGGGTGTGTTGATATGGAGGATGTGCTGTTGCCCAAACAGCAGATTCTCCACACTGCCACTGGGGTCCAATGGAAAGGTAAGAAACCAAGGCAGTATCAATGGAGTAGTGTCCAAATGGATTTTTTTTGGGGGGGAACTACATAGCCTGGGTGTGTTGATATGGAGGATGTGCTGTTGCCAAAGCAGCAGATACTCCCTCTCTCCACACTGCCAATGGATAGGTAAAAAACCAAGGCAGTATCAATGGAGTAGTGTCCAAATGGATTTTTTTTTGGGGGGGAGAACTACATAGCCTGGGTGTGTTGATATGGAGGATTGCTGTTGCTCAAGCAGCAGATACTCCCTCTCTCCACAATGCCACTGGGTCCAATGGACAGGTAAGAAACCAAGGCAGTGTCAATGGAGTAGTGTCCAAATGGATTTTTTTTTGGGGGGACTACATAGCCTGGGTGTGTTGATATGGAGGATGTGCTGTTGCTCAAGCAGCAGATACCCCCTCTCTCCACACTGCCACTGGGGTCCAATGGAAAGGTAAGAAACCAAGGCAGTGTCAATGGAGTAGTGTCCAAATGGATTTTTTTTGGGGGGGACTACATAGCCTGGGTGTGTTGATATGGAGGATGTGCTGTTGCTCAAGCAGCAGATACCCCTCTCTCCACACTGCCACTGGGTCCAATGGATAGGTAAAAAACCAAGGCAGTATCAATGGAGTAGTGTCCAAATGGATTTTTTTTGGGGGGACTACATAGCCTGGGTGTGTTGATATGGAGGATGTGCTGTTGCCAAGCAGCAGATACTCCTCTCTCCACACTGCCACTGGGGTCCAATGGAAAGGTAAGAAACCAAGGCAGTGTCAAAGGAGTAGTGTCCAAATGGATTTTTTTTGGGGGACTACATAGCCTGGGTGTGTTGATATGGAGGATGTGCTGTTGCCAAAGCAGCAGATACTCCCTCTCTCCACACTGCCACTGGGGTCCAATGGAAAGGTAAGAAACCAAGGCAGTGTCAAAGGAGTAGTGTCCAAATGGATTTTTTTGGGGGGGGACTACATAGCCTGGGTGGTTGATATGGAGGATGTGCTGTTGCCAAGCAGCAGATACTCCCTCTCTCCACACTGCCACTGGGGTCCAATGGAAAGGTAAGAAACCAAGGCAGTGTCAATGGAGTAGTGTCCAAATGGATTTTTTTTGGGGGGACTACATAGCCTGGGTGTGTTGATATGGAGGATGTGCTGTTGCCAAAGCAGCAGATACTCCCCCTCTCCACACTGCCACTGGGGTCCAATGGAAAGGTAAAAAACCAAGGCAGTGTCAATGGAGTAGTGTCCAAATGAATTTTTTTTTAGAACTATGTAGCCTGGGTGGGTTGATATGAAGGATGTGCTGTTGCCCAAACAGCAGATCCTCCCCCTCTCACACTGCTGATGGGGTCCAAAGGAAAGGTAAGAAACTAATACTGTTTGGCAACGGCAGTGTCACAGGAGTTGCTGTGTAGCACTGAAGTTCAGCGATTACTCTATCTTAGGGACTCCAGCTCTAAATTTGTTTTCGGGGTTTACTCCCCTAGCTTTCCTCAGGATTTGTTTGTTATGCTTTCGGACATTTAGCCCTTTTGCTATTTTCTCACTTTAACCTTAAAAAAAAAGAGCAAGAGAATCTTTACACAGAACATTATACAATATTAATACAAAATCTATATACAGATCAAATTGTATTACTTAGCACCTATATTGTCCCAACCCTATTGCTTATGGCAAGCCCCAACCCTTTTTATCATATAGGTGCTAGAAGGCAGTGGCTGAGGGTTTTCATGTCCTGGGAATGAC
This sequence comes from Doryteuthis pealeii, assembly GCA_023376005.1. NCBI lineage: Eukaryota > Metazoa > Mollusca > Cephalopoda > Myopsida > Loliginidae > Doryteuthis > Doryteuthis pealeii. The sequence goes on from CM042165.1 coordinate 65,082,698, forward strand.
ATTAAACTCTATCAGATGATGAAGTTCCAGTTCTGGTGGAATGTAGAGCACCCCTTCATCACCATTGCTCCCAGGTCCACTCTGACCCGGAGTGGTAGTACTTGTTAGGGTCCCATCTATGAGCTAAATAGAAAAATTTGTTTATAAAAAAGAAATTGATTACTATTATCTGCATTTTTCGGACTATTGTCCTCATCTTCATTGTTATCTGTACAACATTTCGGCCGATATGTCCTCCGGCTTTCTTCAGGTATTTCTTCTCGGACTCGGGGAACCTTCTTGTCGTAATCGGGAGCCATCACGGAACTTTGAACCTAACCCATTATTCAGTCCCGGGGGTATCCTGTTCTCATTCCGCTAACCATAGCTGGGGTAGAGGCATTAAGCTGTGTTAATTATTATTCTATGTTACTGCTGCCTTGATCAGGATTGAACCTGCAATCTAGAGATAACTGTCACTTAGAGCTGTCTTAAACTAACTCCTTCATCCACTAGGCCATGTGTCCAATTGATCATAGTCACCTGTGGCAAGGGAATATCTCCCTGACCAGTAGGAGCAACTAGACCCAGTTACAGCCTAAGCTAGAATGGCCGAGATATTCTTTTGAGGGTCAGGAGTCATTCTTTTTTGTTGCACATGCGCAGTGGGTTCTTCTGGTGAAGGCCCACGGGAGTTTGTTGTTTTTTTTTTTTCTAATTTTATTTTAGTTTTATTTTAATCCCCACACTTTTTTTCATAAATTTATCCAGTTGTTGAGAATGTATTCCAACACCAGAGGTTGAGCCATTTGCATTAGGAAATAATGGTCCAAAGATGTTGTAATAATAAATGAACACACACGGTTGGACTTGAAAAAGCTTTATTCTACTTAGAATACAGTTGCAGTTTTCTTGGGGTTTATATACTTTCAGAAAGCTAAAGATTTACACAAAGGGGAGTAATAATAAAACAGGGGAAGTAACTCTCAATTACTGTTATAGGTGATACATCCTATAAGACTAATGGAATGCGCCGATGGGTTACTATAAGTAACAGGGACAATTGTGCCTTGGCAGTAAGCCAATGCGAGTCTGCTCACAATTCTTTTTGTCGGACGTAATTCCTACTTCTCTGTATTGTATTTGTCTACTTTCTGTTAATACATTTTACTACATTTGTTACCTGTCGTTTTGTTCTTATTTGACCCTTAAACCTCACAACAATTACTTATTACACAGTTCATTTTCTTATGGTCCAAAGATGTCTACTGAAAACCAGAAGAGGAAGAATAAGCCTTAACTTGAAAAATTCCAGTTAAAACAAAACATTGCAAGACACATTGAGTTCAAATTGTGAATGCCAGAAGGTATTTACCCAACTCATTCTTCACAAGGATGTGACACAAAGTCGCAAGTATGGTGCATTCACCGAGGATTGAACTTGATATTCAGTAGTAATGGATCTGCAAGACTAACTTGCTAACCATTACACCACAATGGGGTGCCTAATTGGAATACCAGTACCTGAGACCAACAGACCAGTTTCCAATGCTAGTCTGTCGATCTCAGGTACTAACATTTTGTTACAATTTATGTGGTGTCATAAATTTTTGACAGAACCTGTAGTTAGTTTGAAATAGGGTCGTTGGAGTTAAAAGCGTAAGCGGGTAGATTTTTATTGGATGACCCCTAGAGAGGCACAAATCTTGCACACCATGAGAAAAACGTGACTAGTTAGATTGAGATTCAGCCCAGCCGTCAAAGGGCTGAGACGTGCTGCGAGGCCGGTCTTCCTGCGCGGTGATATGGGCTAGACTAAATAAAGAAACTTGATCAAGAAACAAATGTCTTGTAGTTCATTCAATTAATTGCAATGACTAAAACTAGCTCAGGAAAAAGAAGCCCTTAGTTAAAAGACGGCAACTAGACAACAAGATGACGGCCAGAGAAGAAGAGGAAACAACCAGACAAGATAGCAAGAAGCAAGTAAGATATCTTAACCAAGTAAGTCTCTAATCTCTGTCACTGTCTCTCTCTATCACCGAGAACTCTCTGAAGTCACCCGCCCTGTCGGCTGGGGCATTAGAATGCACCGACTGCACCTCTACAGAGGAGTAAAACTCCCCCCAATGGGACCACCTGTTTGCTGTGGGTGGCGAACCGTGATGCTTAAGGATAGAACCCAGGTGGATGAGCAGTCCATGACTTGCAATACTCTGCTTTGACCCTTTCTTGGGCTAGACAGGCCAACCCTATTGCCCTTATGGCAACCCCAGCCCTTTTTATCATATGGGTGCTAGAAAGCGGTGGCTGAGGGTCTACATGTCCTGGAAATGACATTAAACTTTATCTGATTGTGAGGTTCCAGTTTTGAAAGTTTGGGGAATATGGAGTACCCTTTCATCACCATTGCTCCCTGATCCACTCTGACCCGGAGTGGTAATACTTGTTATGGGTTGAATAGAAAAATGTATCCATTAAAAATGAATTTATTTCAAAACTTTATCAGCATTAAATGACCCTCTGAGGTTGATATGCCGTAAAACAAAACAAACCAAACCAAACCAAACCAATCTCTGAAGTAACTTTCTCATGTATATACCCAATGAGGGCATATAACAATTTCTCCTTCCAAACATTGTGAGACTTATTTATTAATATGAATTGTATGTGTATGCTCTAGTCATATATTATATATATATATATATATATGTGTGTGTATTATGTGAATTGTGTAAATTTTTTGTGTGGTAGTATTCTTCTTCTTTGGGAATTCCCAATACCAATGTTTCTCTGGGCTGGCTGTGTTGTCTGCACTAGCAATGACTTTGGTGACATAGAGAAATGTTCACCTGATACAACGGGAAAATGTTAGGGGTTTCGAAAATTCTAACCCAGATGTCCAGAATGCCGACCTCATCACATAGAAGAAGGTGAAATCGAACCATGACTCGAAAGAGACTCATCTCATTTTAATGGAGGAATTACTAGAGCTTGGTTTAAAAGATAGAGAAGTAATCAAATATCAACAAAAAAGAGAACCCGTCTCTACTGTATATTTAAAATTAATAACCTTTATTCTTTAAAGAATTACTTATATCTGTTAGAATATTTTAAACCTGAAAATCTATGAAATAGCAGAGGTGGTTATTACTAGAATAGGCTCAGTCATAATTGGTGATCATCCTCCACATTTTAATCATTTGTTGTGTTTTTTGTAAAAAAATGTGGTAATCTGAACATTAGCTACATAAATGAGAGTAATCTTCCCTTGTTTGTTTCACTTTGAGGAAATCGTCTGTTTTGATCGGCTATTTTCATTTCACCGTAAATATACACTGAAAATATGAATTTATTCGAATCAATACAACTGCATGTTTTAACATGAAAATATCATAAAATGTGTTCTTTATAGCAATTAAGTTCATTTCAAATAATGCGCAGGCACAAATAAGTAAAACAAACAAGGGGTAGTTACTCTCATTTATGTAGCTAATGTTCAGATTATCAAAAATGTCATGTGTGAAATAAACATATTTCTTTCTTTCTGAAATGGATTTGGTTTGGTTTGGTTTTGTTTTACGGCATATCAACTTCGGTGGGTCATTTAATGCCGATAAAGTTTTGAAATAAATCAATTCTTAATGGATAATACAATTTTTTTATAAATACATTTTTCTATTTAAACCATAGATGGGACCCTAACAGGTACTACCACTCCGGGTCAGAGTGGACCAGGAAGCAATGGTGATGAAGGGGTGCTCCACATTCCCCACACCTCCAAAACTGGAACCTCACCATCAGATAGAGTTTAACGTCATTCCCAGGACATGTAGACCCGCAGCCACCGCCTTCTAGCACCCATATGATAAAAAGGGGTTGGGGCTTGCCATAAGGGCAATCTGAAATGGAATGAAGGAAAGAGCAACAAAAACCAGTAAACTTTTACTTATCATATTTCTCGATCATTGATAGTGTATAATATTCAGCATATTGGTCACAGTACTTCAATGATACATTAAATCTGTTCATCTAAAGTTTGTGTGAATGTCAATTTTGACGACAATTTGCAACACATCAAACTAAATTTTGAAATTAAAATTAATTTTAAAAATCTGATTCAAAATTTAAAGGGCCAGGTTAGCTCAGTCGGTAGAGCATTCGGCTAGAAACCACAAGGTTCCTAGTTCAATACCCGCCCTCGCCAACTCAGCATATGAGTAGCACAGGGATCTGTGCGGTAAAGTAAGGAGCTGATGGTAGGTGTGGCACTCCACCTCAGACACTAAAATAATCTCCTTGGTCTAGTGCTAGTGAAAAGGGGATAGACTCCCTCGCTGCATGGCTGATACCGACATTAGGCTGACCCAACAACTTTACTTACTTTTACTTACAGTCACTGAACTTATCTTCAATGATACATTAAATCTGTTCATCTAAAGTTTGTGTGAATGTCAATTTTGACGACAATTTGCAACACATCAAACTAAATTTTGAAATTAAAATTAATTTAAAAAATCCGACATCACAAATAATATCTAAAAGATGATAAAATAACAAGACACAGTTTAGGTGGAAAATATGGAGAAATAACAAACACAAGGCATATATTTAACAAATAACAAAGAAATTTATTTTGTCAGTAGAATAAATTTGGATAAATGAAGAAAATCTGTAATGTTCACAACATAAAAATGAATGTCAAATTTGTAGGTAAATATAGCAAAGGAGTATCAGATTTGGACAAATAGAAAAAAGTTTTTGTGTTTACAACCTGAAAAATGAACATCTGATGTTGATCACAGTGGCACGACAATGTAAATAGTACATAGTAGTAAACATGAAAACTGCGTTGACTTAGAAGGCTGAAGTTTGTTTTTCTAATCAGCAGTTGAATTGTTCGCTTGAAGTTGAGTCGTGTACAACTGTTTTTTCAATGATAGACTGGTGGCCGTGAAAGTTGATGTCATCGGTTGTGAACGTCATTAGCATTGTCTCTGAGCGGAATGGAAGCTGAATCTTTGTTGATTTGTTCTGTCGCTTTAATATCTCTCGATCAGCTCTAATTTCAATATTTTTATTTTTGGCGATAAGAATTTATGAGGCTTTGAAAGCGCAGATGTATGTGTAAACACCACTCGTGATTAGCTTTATCCAATCGAATTCTGGCAGTTGTATAATTATTTTTTTAATCTACTTTCCTTAAGTTTGGAAAAAGAATCATGTTTGGTGCGACTTTTATTTTTTTCCTTATTTGGATATAAAATATAGTATTTAATCCTATAAGTTGCACAGACATTTGCAGTACATTCATCCAAGATTAATACTTTTGTCTTATTTATAATGCATTTAGCCAAACCCACTAATTACTTTTGGCTAAACTTGCAAATCGTCGTCAAAATTAAAACGGAAAATTTTAACGACGATTTGCAACACATCAAACTAAATTTTTAAATTAAAATTAATTTTAAAAATCCGATTCAAAATACTTGACTTTTTTTTTTTGGTAAGTCAGGTTAGTAATTGTTTTATTTCATAAATTAAAAAAATTCTTTCTCTTTTTTTATTTTTTTTTTTTTTCATTTTTATTTTTATTTTTTTTCTACTTGACTTTTTTTGGGTAAGTCAGGTTAGTAATTGTTTTATTTAATTTATTTAATTTCTCTTTTTTTATTTTTTTATTTTTTTTTCATTTTTATTTTTATTTTTTTCTACTTGACTTTTTTTGGGGTAAGTCAGTTTAGTAATTGTTTTATTTCATTTATTTAACGAATCTTGAAATATTTTCTAAACTGCACATAATATTTTAGTTTAGAAAATATTTCAAGATTCGTTAAATAAATGAAATAAAACAATTACTAACCTGACTTACCAAAAAAAGTCAAGTATTTTGAATCAGATTTTCAAAATTTAGTTTGATGTGTTGCAAATTGTCGTCAAAATTTTCCGTTTTAATTTAGATGACAATTTGCAAGTTTGAGCCTTGCTTTTCACCAACACTAGAACAAACAAAAACATTAATTTAAAAACAAAAAAATACAAAAAGGAATTGGTCAAAATGTTGTATATTCCTCTTTTACTCGAATGTATATAATCGGTGGAGAGTTCATCTTGTATATGATAGAGAGAGTCATCTCGGATATGATAGAGAGAGTAAAGAGACAGTGAGATATACTGATCTGTGACGTTATAGATGATAGGAGATGATAGTCTTAATTTTTAACTCTTCTTACTGCTTACTCTACTTGTTGACTCTACCTCAGTTGCCATATTCTTTGGGCTGATTTCTATTAAGGGCTGGTCTTCTTCATTGTCCATTCTTCTTGTTGGGCTGGGTTGTACATTTCTTAATAATTTAACAAACACACAAGACTTGGTGTTAATTGATCAAGTTTTATTTTCTTAGCCCATATTGATTCTGCCGCTAAACTATCTTGTCCTCCTGCATCCAATCGCACACCTTCTAAGGGGTCAAAGGTTATCAACTGTCAACTGCCAGGTAATCTTCCATAGACTCCTTGATTTTAAATTTATGGCCCTAAATTCTAAATACAGGTACGTTCACAATTTATGACTGCCCATAAATTGTAACAAAAATATACACAAGTAAAGTTTTTTCTTTATATCAATTTTGGTCATTTAAATCCCTTAGTGCAGATGTTTATATTAATCAAATTATATTTAACTAGCAGGACCTGTGGATATACCAGAGTATGATAATTTAATTATTACAACGTTGGATATGTTCACTTAAGAGCTATTGCTAAATAGTTCAATATGTAAAGAGTATAATAATCTTGATTTAACTCTCACTCACTCTTTTCAGATTTAACTTTATTTGTAGAGTTGCAACTAAATGTTGAGAGGAAGAGAGAGAGAGAGAGAGAGAGAGAGTTTCTCTGACCAAAAAATAGTTGCTTTAACCACTCAGTCAGTCTTCTTTTTGACTTTTTATATCACACCAGGAAGCCTTTTATTTTTTGAGCATGCTCAGATCATTCTTCTGGTCAAAGGCATTCTGGCAGCTTACTATTTATTTTATGCTAGAAGTGGCTACCCGGCGTCGCCTGGGTAGGGGGGATTTTTTTAAATTTAGTCTCTCAGATCCATTATTACTTATCACAAGTTAGATCCTCACTGGATGCCCCATAAAATCCCCACATAAATATATAACAATATAGTAAGAAATTTTAGTCCAATAATTTACAATTTTTTAAAAAATACAATATAAATGAGGCGATTAATTCAATCAATCAACATCATATTTCAATTACCTTCTAAATCTTAATTTTTAAATATCTTCCCAAATATAAATAAAATCATTATTTTTGCTCAAAAGCCAAGCCCTGGTGATAGTGAATGTATATATATATTTACTTTATCGTTACTTGTTTTATTTTTGAAGTTTCCTCCGTACATACACATATAAACAACTGCCCTTTATATATATATATATAGAAGGTGGGAAAAATAGAGGGGGAAAATAGATATTTGCTTCAACAAGTTCCTGCTGAGGGGGGGGGCAAAAAAAGCGAGTTCACTGTCTTCTCGCAGGCCAAACTTTCTTTTGGTCAACACAGTCTTCGACCAGCAGTTAAAAATCTGTTGCCGTTGTCAAAATAATATTTTCTGACTGCCATCTCATGTAAGTCGAATGCTTCTCTGGTTGTCACGCCACGCTCCACTCGCTTTGGTTATTTTATGGGCATATTACCCAAACATTCGGGCACATCAGTTGAACCTCGCATCCGTCCAGTGCCTAAATCACATTTGTTTTTGTATGTGTGAGGACGCGGGTTCGATCCCGGCATGCAAGACAATGTCTAGCTCTTTTTCCTTTCTCGTTCTCTGTCATAATATATGTATAGATTTATTCTATTTTGTGTTTTTATGATTTGAGTTTATTTTTCTATTTTGTTTTATTGTCATTATTTTCCATTTTATTTATTTTTCAATCCCCACAGTAAAATATTTAACTTTACTAGCAAATATATGCACCCTCCGGGTGCAAGTATTTAAGTTTTAATGTAATAAAATATTGTATTAAATTAGAACGGCTAATGAAACTAAATAAGAATACAGATAAAAAGATTTGAAACAGAGGGAGTATAATAAAAAATGGAACAACTGAAACTCACTCTTCCATCACTCGTCTTTCATAGTTATTTTTTCTAATTTAAGTATTTAGTTAAAAGAGGAAGTAAAGAATAAAATGACAGTTATTTTATCTTGTTAATGATTTCATTTAAGATTCATTGAAGAGATTTTTGCTTATATTCATTAAAATAAAACCAAACAGTTAGAAATCAATAATACTAAGTGCATATTTATTAAATTCGATTTTTTAATATTAATATGCAAATTAGCCTTCCCGTTCACACTGTAAACCGCTATTCTTTGTATATATAAATACAATTGCATGTTATTTGTATGTAGATATGGACAACACTAATAAAAAGGTGAAGCAATTTTATTAATAATTGAGGTTTAAATATAAATAAAATCATGGAGAATGTGATGTAAATAACAGAAGGAATTGTGACTTGAGTAGTAATATAGTTTTGGTTACAGACAACCACACAATCTCCATTATAATAAGAAGATTTGTAGTGTTGCAACTCAGTGGGGAGAGAGACAGAGACAGACAGACAGACAGAGATCTCAGATCAAAAAATAGTTCCTTTCACCACTCAGTCAGTCTTCTTTTTGACTTCTTATCTTGCACCAGGAACCATTTTCCTTTTCAAGCATGCTTACATTATTTCTCTGGTGAAATGCATTCTGGGAGCTCGGTGGAAGAAAAAAAAAATACTTACCAACCACCAAACACAGAATATAGCTTGAAATATGGTCATATGGACTGTCATGACCAACTGTAAATTCTCTCCTCAATAAAAGACGTTCATTTTTTAAACAACTGGCAGTGGAACTTTTGGTCTGTGAGTGAATGTGAGGTCACTCTGTGTGAATAAGAAACTTGGATTTTTCATCCTTCTATATATTTGACTCTTCATCTCTTGATATTTTTGTCTGTTTGGATTTTTGAATCTGGATTTTTGATCCAAACTTCTTTATTTGCCTTATTGTTGGTCTACTTATGAACAGACATACTTTTTCATTTTTACAAATGGTGAACATTAAAATATTAAATTGTAAAAAAGGTTTTGCGTTAATCCAGCCTGGTAGAAGATCAGGAAAATAAATACTTACCAAACACCAAACATAGAAAAAAGTTTTAAATTTAATAATCCTTTTGTATCCTCCCCAACTGTAGTGACCAATCACAAAGCTCTGTCTCTTAAAAAACAAGCTGTTGTTGGTTTTTTTAACATCTAGCTACATATTTTTGGACACATGAACGAGTGTGACGTCATTTTGTGTAGAATAGAAAGTTTGATTTTTGACACCTTTATTTATTTGCCTCTTGGACTTTTGGATTTGAGATTCTGGATTTTTTACTTCATTCTTTCCCTTTTGGATTCGAGATTCTGGACTTTTGACTTCCTTCTTTCACTTTTGGATTTGTGATTCTGGATTTCTGTCTTCATTCTTTCCCTTTCAGATTTGTGATTCTGGATTTTTTACTTCATTCATTCCCATTTTGGATTTGTGATTCTGGTTTTTTGTCTTTATTCTTTGCATTTTAGATTTGAGATTCTGGATTTTTGACTTCCTTCTTTGCCTTTTGGATTTGTGATTCTGGATTTTTTGTCTTCATTCTTTCCTTTTCAGATTTGTGATTGTGGATTTTTGTCTTCATTCCCATTATGGATTTGTGACTTCCTTCTTTGCCTTTTGGATTTGTGATTCTGGATTTTTGACTTCTTACTTTGCCTTTTGGATTTGTGATTCTAGATTTTTGACTTCTTTCTTTGCCTTTTAGATTTGAGATTCTGGATTTTTGACTTCTTTCTTTGCCTTTTAGATTTGAGATTCTGGATTTTTGACTTCCTTCTTTGCCTTTTAGATTTGAGATTCTGGATTTTTGACTTCCTTCTTTACCTTTTGGATTTGTGATTCTAGATTGTGACTTCTTTCTTTGCCTTTTGGATTTGGATTCTGATTTTGACTTCTTTCTTTGCCTTTTGATTTATGATTCTGGATTTTTGACTTCTTTCTTTGCTTTTAGATTTGAGATTCTGGATTTTTGACTCCTTCTTTGCCTTTTAGATTGAGATTCTGGATTTTTGACTTCTTTCTTTGCCTTTTGGATTTGTGATTCTGGATTTGTGACTTCTTTTGCCTTTTAGATTTGAGATTCGGATTTTTGACTTCCTTCTTTGCCTTTTAGATTTGAGATTCTGGATTTTTGACTTCCTTCTTTACCTTTTGATTTGTGATTCTAGATTGTTGACTTCTTCTTTGCCTTTTGGATTTGAGATTCTGGATTTTTGACTTCCTTCTTTGCCTTTTGGATTTGTGATTCTAGATTGTTGACTTCTTTCTTTGCCTTTTAGATTTGAGATTCTGGATTTTTGACTTCCTTCTTTGCCTTTTGGATTTGTGATTATGGATTTTTGTCTTTATTCTTTACCTTTTGGATTTTGTGATTCTGGATTTGTGACTTCTTTCTTTGCCTTTTTGGATTTGTGATTCTGGATTTTTGACTTCTTTCTTTGCCTTTTAGATTTGAGATTCTGGATTTTTGACTTCTTTCTTTGCCTTTTGGATTTGTGATTCTGGATTTTGACTTCTTCTTTGTCTTTTAGATTTGAGATTCTGGATTTTTGACTTCTTTCTTTGCCTTTGGATTTGTGATTCTGGATTTTTGACTTCTTCTTTGCCTTTTGATTTGAAGATTCTGGATTTTTTGACTTCTTTCTTTGCCTTTTGGATTTGTGATTCTGGATTTTTGACTTCTTTCTTTGCCTTTTAGATTGAGATTCTGGATTTTTGACTTCCTTCTTTGCCTTTTAGATTTGAGATTCTGGATTTTTGACTTCCTTCTTTACCTTTGGATTTGTGATTCTAGATTGTTGACTTCTTTCTTTGCCTTTTGGATTTGAGATTCTGGATTTTTGACTTCTTTCTTTGGCCTTTTGGATTGTGATTCTCTGGATTTTTGACTTCTTCTTTGCCTTTTAGATTTGAGATTTGGATTTTTGACTTCTTCTTGCCTTTTAGATTTGAGATTCTGGATTTTTGAACTTCCTTCTTTACCTTTGGATTTGTGATTCTAGATTGTTGACTTCTTTCTTTGCCTTTTGGATTTGAGATTCTGGATTTTTGACTTCTTCTTTGCCTTTTGATTTGTGATTCTGGATTTTGACTTTCTTTCTTTGCCTTTTTAGATTTTGAGATTCTGGATTTTTGACTTCCTTCTTTGCCTTTTAGATTTGAGATTCTGGATTTTTTGACTTCCTTCTTTACCTTTTGGATTTGTGATTCTAGATTGTTGACTTCTTTCTTTGCCTTTTGGATTTGAGATTCTGGATTTTTGACTTCTTTCTTTGCCTTTTGGATTTGTGATTCTGGATTTTTGACTTCTTTCTTTGCCTTTTAGATTTGAGATTCTGGATTTTTGACTTCCTTCTTTGCCTTTTAGATTTGAGATTCTGGATTTTTTGACTTCCTTCTTTACCTTTTGGATTTGTGATTCTAGATTGTTGACTTTCTTTCTTTGCCTTTTGGATTTGAGATTCTGGATTTTTGACTTCTTTCTTTGCCTTTTGGATTTGTGATTCTGGATTTTTGACTTCTTTCTTTGCCTTTTAGATTTGAGATTCTGGATTTTTGACTTCTTTCTTTGCCTTTTGGATTTGTGATTCTGGATTTTTGACTTCTTTTTTGCCTTTTAGATTTGAGATTCTGGATTTTTGACTTCCTCTTTGCCTTTAGATTTGAGATTCTGGATTTTTGACTTCTTTCTTTGCCTTTTGGATTTGTGATTCTGGATTTTTGACTTCTTTCTTTGCCTTTTGGATTTGTGATTCTGGATTTTTTGACTTCTTTCTTTGCCTTTTAGATTTGCGATTCTGGATTTTTGACTTCCTTCTTTGCCTTTTAGATTTGAGATTCTGGATTTTTGACTTCCTTCTTTACCTTTTGGATTTGTGATTCTAGATTGTTGACTTCTTTCTTTGCCTTTTGGATTTGAGATTCTGGATTTTTGACTTCCTTCTTTGCCTTTTGGATTTGTGATTCTAGATTGTTGACTTCTTTCTTTGCCTTTTAGATTTGAGATTCTGGATTTTTGACTTCCTTCTTTGCCTTTTGGATTTGTGATATGGATTTTTGTCTTTATTCTTTACCTTTTGGATTTGTGATTCTGGATTTGTGACTTCTTTCTTTGCCTTTTGGATTTGTGATTCTGGATTTTTGACTTCTTTCTTTGCCTTTTAGGTTTGAGATTCTGGATTTTTGACTTCTTTCTTTGCCTTTTGGATTTGTGATTCTGGATTTTTGACTTCTTTCTTTGTCTTTTAGATTTGAGATTCTGGATTTTTGACTTCTTTCTTTGCCTTTTGGATTTGTGATTCTGGATTTTGACTTCTTTCTTTGCCTTTTAGATTGAGATTCTGGATTTTTGACTTCTTTCTTTGCCTTTTAGATTTGCGATTCTGGATTTTTTGACTTCCTTCTTGCCTTTTAGATTTGAGATTCTGGATTTTGACTTCCTTCTTTACCTTTTGGATTTGTGATTCTAGATTGTTGACTTCTTTCTTTGCCTTTGGATTTGAGATTCTGGATTTTTGACTTCTTTCTTTGCCTTTTGGATTTGTGATTCTGGATTTTTGACTTCTTTCTTTTGCCTTTTAGATTTGAGATTCTGGATTTTTGACTTCCTTCTTTGCCTTTTAGATTTGAGATTCTGGGATTTTTGACTTCCTTCTTTACCTTTTGGATTTGTGATTCTAGATTGTTGACTTCTTTCTTTGCCTTTTTGGATTTGAGATTTCTGGATTTTTGACTTCTTCTTTGCCTTTTGGATTTGTGATTCTGGATTTTTGACTTCTTTCTTTGCCTTTTAGATTTGAGATTCTGGATTTTTGACTTCTTCTTTGCCTTTTAAGATTTGAGATTCTGGATTTTTGACTTCCCTTCTTTACCTTTTGGATTTGTGATTCTAGATTGTTGACTTCTTTCTTTGCCTTTTGGATTTGAGATTCTGGATTTTTGACTTCTTTCTTTGCCTTTTGGATTTGTGATTCTGGATTTTTGACTTCTTTCTTTGCCTTTTAGATTTGAGATTCTGGATTTTTGACTTCCTTCTTTGCCTTTTTTGAGATTCTGATTTTTGACTTCCTTCTTTGCCTTTTGGATTTGTGATTCTAGATTTGTTGACTTCTTTCTTTGCCTTTTAGATTTGAGATTCTGGATTTTTGACTTCCTTCTTTGCCTTTTGGATTTTGTGATTATGGATTTTTGTCTTTATTCTTTACCTTTTGATTTGTGATTCTGGATTTGTGACTTCTTTCTTTGCCTTTTGGATTTGTGATTCTGGATTTTTGACTTCTTTCTTTGCCTTTTAGATTTGAGATTCTGGATTTTTGACTTTTCTTTGCCTTTTGGATTTGTGATTCTGGATTTTTGACTTCTTCTTTGCCTTTTGGATTTGTGATTCTGTATTTGTGACTTCCTTTCTTTGCCTTTGGATTTGTGATTCTTCTGGATTTTTGTCTTTATTCTTACCTTTTGGATTTGTGATTCTAGATTTTTGACTTCTTTCTTTGCCTTTTGGATTTGTGATTCTGGATTTTTGACTTCCTTTTTACCTTTTGGATTTGTGATTCTGGATTTTGTCTTTATTCTTTACCTTTTGGATTTGTGATTTCTAGATTTTTGACTTCTTTCTCTGCCTTTTGGTTTGTGATTCTGGATTTTGGCTTCATTCTTTCCCTTTCAGATTTGTGATTCTGGATTTTTTACTTCATTCATTCCCATTTTGGATTTGTGATTCTGGTTTTTTGTCTTTATTCTTTTGCATTTTAGATTTGAGATTCTGGATTTTTGACTTCCTTCTTTGCCTTTTGGATTTGTGATTCTGGATTTTTTGTCTTCATTCTTTCCTTTTCAGATTTGTGATTGTGGATTTTTGTCTTCATTCCCATTATGGATTTGTGACTTCCTTCTTTGCCTTTTGGATTTGTGATTCTGGATTTTTGACTTCTTTCTTTGCCTTTTGGATTTGTGATTCTAGATTTTTGACTTCTTTCTTTGCCTTTTAGATTTGAGATTCTGGATTTTTGACTTCTTTCTTTGCCTTTTAGATTTGAGATTCTGGATTTTTGACTTCTTTCTTTGCCTTTTAGATTTGAGATTCTGGATTTTTGACTTCTTTCTTTGCCTTTTGGATTTGTGATTCTGGGATTTTTGACTTCTTTCTTTGTCTTTTAGATTTGAGATTCTGGATTTTTTGACTTCTTTCTTTGCCTTTTGGATTTGTGATTCTGGATTTTGACTTCTTTCTTTGCCTTTTAGATTGAGATTCTGTGATTTGACTTCTCTTGGCCTTTTGGTTTGTGATTCTGGATTTTTTGACTTCTTTCTTTGCCTTTTAGATTTGAATCTGGATTTTGACTTCCTTCTTTGCCTTTTAGATTTGAGATTCTGGATTTTTGACTTCCTTCTTTACCTTTTGGATTTGTGATTCTAGATTGTTGACTTCTTTCTTTTGCCTTTTGGATTTGAGATTCTGGATTTTTGACTTCTTCTTTGCCTTTTGGATTTTTGATTCTGGATTTTTGACTTCTTTCTTTGCCTTTTAGATTTGAGATTCTGGATTTTGACTTCCTTCTTTGCCTTTTAGATTTGAGATTTCTGGATTTTTGACTTCCTTCTTTACCTTTTGGATTGTGATTCTAGATTGTTGACTCTTTCTTGCCTTTTGGATTTGAGATTCTGGATTTTTGACTTCTTTCTTTGCCTTTTGGATTGGTGATTCTGGATTTTTGACTTCTTTCTTTGCCTTTTTAATTTGAGATTCTGGATTTTTGACTTCCTTCTTTGCCTTTTAGATTTGAGATTCTGGATTTTTGACTTCCTTCTTTACCTTTTGGATTTTGTGATCTAGATTGTTGACTTCTTTCTTTGCCTTTTGGATTTGAGATTCTGGATTTTTGACTTCTTTCTTTGCCTTTTGGATTTGTGATTCTGGATTTTTGGACTTCTTTCTTTGCCTTTTAGATTTGAGATTCTGGATTTTTTGACTTCCTTCTTTGCCTTTTAGATTTGTGATTATGGATTTTGTCTTTATTCTTTACCTTTTGGATTTGTGATTCTGGATTTGTGACTTCTTTCTTTGCCTTTTGAGGATTTGTGATTCTGGATTTTTGACTTCTTTCTTTGCCTTTTAGATTTGAGATTCTGGATTTTTGACTTCTTTCTTTGCCTTTTGGATTTGTGATTCTGGATTTTTGACTTCTTTCTTTGCCTTTTGGATTTGTGATTCTGTATTTGTGACTTCCTTCTTTGCCTTTTGGATTTGTGATTCTGGATTTTTGTCTTTATTCTTTACCTTTTGGATTTGTGATTCTAGATTTTTGACTTCTTTCTTTGCCTTTTGGATTTGTGATTCTGGATTTTTGACTTCATTCTCTGCCTTTTGGGTTTGTGATTCTGGATTTTGGCTTCATTCTTTCCCTTTCAGATTTGTGATTCTGGATTTTTTACTTCATTCATTCCCATTTTGGATTTGTGATTCTGGTTTTTTGTCTTTATTCTTTGCATTTTAGATTTGAGATTCTGGATTTTTGACTTCCTTCTTTGCCTTTTGGATTTGTGATTCTGGATTTTTTTTCTTCATTCTTTCTTTTCAGATTTGTGATTGTGGATTTTTGTCTTCATTCCCATTATGGATTTGTTGACTTCCTTCTTTGCCTTTTGGATTTGTGATTCTGGATTTTTGACTTCTTTTTGGCCTTTTGGATTTGTGATTCTAGATTTTTGACTTCTTTCTTTGCCTTTTAGATTTGAGATTCTGGATTTTTGACTTCTTTCTTTGCCTTTTAGATTTGAGATCTGGATTTTGACTTCTTCTTTTGCCTTTTAGATTTGAGATTCTGGATTTTTTGACTTCTTTCTTTGCCTTTTTGGATTTGTGATTTGGATTTTTTACTTTTTTTTGTTGTCTTTTAGATTTGAGATTCTGGATTTTTTGACTTCTTTCTTTGCCTTTTGGATTTGTGATTCTGGATTTTTGAACTTCCTTTCTTCTTTGCCTTTTAGATTTGAGATTCTGGATTTTTGACTTCTTTCTTTGCCTTTTGGATTTGTGATTCTGGATTTTTGGACTTCTTTCTTGCCTTTTTAGATTGCGATTCTGGATTTTTTGACTTCCTTCTTTGCCTTTTAGATTTGAGAATTCTGGATTTTTGACTCCTTCTTTACCTTTTGGATTTGTGATTCTAGATTGTTTGACTTCTTTCTTTGCCTTTTGGATTTTTGAGATTCTGGATTTTTGACTTCTTTCTTTGCCTTTTGGATTTGTGATTCTGGATTTTTTGACTTCTTTCTTTGCCTTTTAGATTTGAGATTCTGGATTTTTTGACTTCCTTCTTTGCCTTTTAGATTTGAGATTCTGGATTTTTGACTTCCTTCTTTACCTTTTGGATTTGTGATTCTAGATTGTTGACTTCTTTCTTTGCCTTTTGGATTTGAGATTCTGGATTTTGACTTCTTTCTTTGCCTTTTGGATTTGTGATTCTGGATTTTTGACTTCTTTTCTTTGCCTTTTAGATTTGAGATTCTGGATTTTTGACTTCCTCCTTCTTTGCCTTTTAGATTTGAGATTCTGGATTTTTGACTTCCTTCTTTACCTTTTGGATTTGTGATTCTAGTTGTTGACTTCTTTCTTTAGATTGTTGACTTCTTTCTTTGCCTTTTGGATTTGAAGATTCTGGATTTTTGACTTCTTTCTTTGCCTTTTGGATTTGTGATTCTGGATTTTTGACTTCTTTCTTTGCCTTTTAGATTTGAGATTCTGGATTTTTGACTTCCTTCTTTGCCTTTTTAGATTTGAGATTCTGGATTTGTGACTTCCTTCTTACCTTTTTGGATTTGTGATTCTAGGATTGTTGACTTCTTTTCTTTGCCTTTTGATGGATTTGAGATCTCTGGATTTTTGATTCTTTTTTGCCTTTTTGGATTTGTGATTCTGGATTTTTGACTTCTTTCTTTGCCTTTTAGATTTGAGATTCTGGATTTTTGACTTCCTTCTTTGCCTTTTAGATTTGAGATTCTGGATTTTTGACTTCCTTCTTTGCCTTTTGGATTTGTGATTCTAGATTGTGACTCTTTCTTTGCCTTTTAGATTTGAGATTCTGGATTTTGACTTCCTTCTTTGCCTTTGGATTTGTGATTATGGATTTTGTCTTTATTCTTTACCTTTTGGATTTGTGATTCTGGATTTGTGACTTCTTTCTTTGCCTTTTGGATTTGTGATTCTGGATTTTTTGACTTCTTTCTTTGCCTTTTAGATTTGAGATTCTGGATTTTTTGCCTTTCTTTCTTGCCTTTTGGATTTGTGATTCTGGATTTTTGAACTTCTTTTCTTTGCCTTTTGGATTTGTGATTCTGTATTTGTGACTTCCTTCTTTGCCTTTGCTTTTGGATTTGTGATTCTGGGATTTTTGTCTATCTTTAACCTTTTGGATTTGTGATTCTAGATTTTTGACTTCTTTCTTTGCCTTTTGGATTTGTGATTCTGGAGATTTTTGACTTCATTTTCTTGCCTTTTGGGTTTGTGATTCTGGGATTTTGGGCTTCATTCTTTCCCTTTCAGATTTGTGATTCTGGATTTTTTTACTTCATTCATTCCATTTTGGATTGTGATTCTGGTTTTTTTTTGTCTTTATTCTTTGCTTTTTAGATTTGAGATTTGGATTTTTGACTTCCTTCTTTGCCTTTGGATTTGTGATTCTTGGGATTTTTTGTCTTCATGTCTTTCCTTTTCAGAAATTTGTTGATTGTGGATTTTTGTCTTCATT
>CM042165.1:65100703-65173203 GCA_023376005.1 Doryteuthis pealeii
GGCTCCCACGTTAATAGGGACTTTGGCCTGACCCGTACAAGTGGGGTACGCGGTAAATATCATGTAGACCTGGACAACGCTGGGGTCCAGTGGCTTCGGCCCTGGATCTTTACAAGTTAATAGCATCGATCCCAGGGGGCCATCCCCCCCCAGGCAACGCCTGCCCCTTGATTTAAAGGGGCAGGGCTGGGTTTATTGCCCAGTGCCTGAGGCGCCCCTCTTGAGGGGGAATGCCGACGGGATCGACGCAATTTTTTCACCTGCCACTCCATGAGCTTCGGCTTGTGGGTGGTCCCACGTTAATAGGGACTTTGTGCCTGACCCGTACAAGTGGGGTACGCGGTAAATACTATGTAGATATGGACAACACTAATAAAAAGGTGAAGCAATTTTATTGAGGTTTAAATATAAATAAAATCATGGAGAATGTGATGTAAATAACAAAGGGAATTGTGACTTGAGTAGTAATATAGTTTCGGTTATAGACAGAAAAACACACAATCTCCATTATAATAAGATTTGTAGTGTTGCAACTCAGTGGGGAGAGAGACAGATAGACAGACAGACAGACAGAGATCTCAGATCAAAAAATAGTTCCTTTCACCACTCAGTCTTCTTTTTGATTTCTTATCTTGCACCAGGAAGCATTTTCCTTTTCAAGTATGCTTACATTATTTCTCTGGTGAAATGCATTCTGGGAGCTCGGTGGAAGAAAAAAAAAATACTTACCAACCACCAAACACAGAATATAGCTTGAAATATGGTCATATGGACTGTCATGACCAACTATAAATTCTCTCCTCAATAAAAGACGTTCATTTTTTAAACAACTGGCAGTGGAACTTTTGGTCTGTGAGTGAATGTGAGGTCACTCTGTGTGAATAAGAAACTTGGATTTTTCATCCTTCTATATATTTGACTCTTCATCTCTTGATATTTTTGTCTGTTTGGATTTTTGAATCTGGATTTTTGATCCAAACTTCTTTATTTGCCTTATTGTTGGTCTACTTATGAACAGACATACTTTTTCATTTTTACAAATGGTGAACATTAAAATATTAAATTGTAAAAAAGGTTTTGCGTTAATCCAGTCTGGTAGAAGATCAGGAAAATAAATACTTACCAAACACCAAACATAGAAAAAAAGTTTTAAATTTAATAATCCTTTTGTATCCTCCCCAACTGTAGTGACCAATCACAAAGCTCTGTCTCTTAAAAAAAAAGCTGTTGTTGGTTTTTTTAACATCTAGCTACATATTTTTGGACACATGAACGAGTGTGACATCATTTTGTGTAGAATAGAAAGTTTGATTTTTGACACCTTTATTTATTTGCCTCTTGGACTTTTGAATTTGAGATTCTGGATTTTTTACTTCATTCTTTCCCTTTTGGATTCGAGATTCCGGACTTTTGACTTCCTTCTTTCACTTTTGGATTTGTGATTCTGGATTTCTGTCTTCATTCTTTCCCTTTCGGATTTGTGATTCTGGATTTTTTACTTCATTCATTCCCATTATGGATTTGTGATTTTGGATTTTTGCCTTCCTTCTTTCCCTTTTAGATTTGTGATTCTAGTTTTTTGTCTTTATTCTTTGCATTTTAGATTTGAGATTCTGGATTTTTGACTTCCTTCTTTGCCTTTTGGATTTGTGATTCTGGATTTTTTGTCTTCATTCTTTCCTTTTCAGATTTGTGATTATGGATTTTTGTCTTTATTCTTTGCCTTTTGGATTTGAGATTCTGGATTTTTGACTTCATTCATTCCCTTATGGATTTGTGACTTCCTTCTTTGCCTTTTGGATTGTGATTCTGGATTTTTGACTTCTTTCTTTGCCTTTTGGATTTGTGATTCTGGATTTTTGACTTCTTCTTTGCCCTTTTTGACTTCTTTTCTTTGCCTTTTGGATTTATGATTCTGGATTTTAGTCTTCATTCTTTCCTTTTGGATTTGTGATTCTGGATTTTTGTCTTTATTCTTTCCTTTTAGGATTTGTGATTCTGGATTTTTGTCTTCATTCTTTCCCTTTTGAAAAAGGACATGCTACACAGAAAAAATATGATAAGAAAAAAGGAAGAAAGAGTAGAGGGTAGATAGAGAGTGGGGCAATAAGACTAATTTCTTTCAATCGAACATAATGAAAAGAATGAAGGAAAGAAAAAAATGAGTGAGAAAAAGAGTTAAATCAAGATTATTATACTTTTTACAAATTGAAGCATTTAGCAATAGCTCTTAAGTAAACATATCAAATGTTATAATAATTAAATTATCATACTGTGGTATATCTTGCTAAGAATATAATAAACATAATCTGTGACTAAGTGCGAAAATTATTAAAAAGATTCCCAGTGAATGTGATTTACTATTTCTCTGAAGTTTTTTTTGAGATGAGGCTTGATGATTTGTATTATCTGCATTATTCGGACTATTATCCTCATCTTCATTGTTATCTGTACAACGTTTCGGCCAATGTACCCTCCGGCCTTCTTCAGGTATTTATTGTCGAACTCGGGAACCTTCTTGGACTCGGGAACCATCTCGGATTCGGGAACCTTCTTTTCGAACTTGGGAACCTTCTTGTCATAATCGGGAACATTCTTGTCATAGTCGGGAGCCATCATGGAACTTTGAACCCAACCCTTTATTCAGTCCATGGAGGGTATCCTGTTCTCATTCCGCTAACAATGTGATTCATGTTTTCATATCCCACTTGAAATCAAGAGTAAATTTTTCCATTGATTTCAAGCAATTTATCAACTTTGTATAACAAAAACTTTTATTGTACTTTTTATTTATTGAACTATTTTTGCAATAGCTCTTAAGTAAACATATCAAACGTTGTAATAATTAAATTATCATACTGTGGTATATCCACAGGCCATGCTAATCAACATTATTAGCTAAGCTAAGAAGTTTGTTATTGTTGTTGCCTGTTATTTTCATGGCTCTCTTTACAATTGGATCCAGCAACTACAAAAATCTATAAGAATTAAAATCACACACCAATCTTATTATAATGGAGATTGTGTGTTTGTCTGTCTGTAACCGAATCTATATCCCTACTCAAGTCACAATTCCCTTAGTTATTTACGTCACATTCTCCATGATTTTATCTTTTATTTAAACCTCAATTATTAATAAAATTGGTTTACATTATTAATACTGTTGGCCTTATCTACAGGTATTTGCCTCTCATCCCACTTATGAGAGCGTGACACAAGGACATTTTTATGTGGCCCACCCACAAGCCGAAGCTCATGGGTGGTAGGTGGTAACCCAGAGTGGTAATACTTGTTAAGGTCCCATCTATGGGTCAAATAGACCTGTTTGCAAGTTAATGAAAATTATTTTTACCAGTCAATTGATACACATAAAATTAATGATAAACCTAATATGAAAATTATTTCTACCAATATGATGATACAAATCTTATTATAATGGATATTGTATGTTTTTTGTCTGTAAGCGAAACTATATCACTACTCAAGTCACAATTCCCTTAGTTATTTACATCACATTCTCCAGGATTTTATTTTTATTTAAACCTCAATTATTAATAAAATTGTTTCACATAATTCTAGTGTTGGCCTTACCTACATCCTATTAACATGCAATTGTATTTAAATATATACAACAAATAGCAGTTTACAGTGCAAACAGGATGGCTAATTTGCATATTGATATTAAAAATTTGATTTTAATAAATAAGTGCTTGGTATTTTTTATTTCTAATTGATTTATCGTAATGAATATGAGCAAAAATCTTGGGGATAAATCTTAAAAGAAATCCATTAACAAGAAGAAATAACTGTAATTTTATTCTTTACTTTGTATTTTAACTAAATAGTTATATTAGGAAAATTGATCAATGAAAGACGGGAGTGAAGGTAGAGTAAGTTTCAGTTGTTCTATTTTTCAATTATACCCCCTCTGGTTCAAATCTTTTTGTCTGCATTCTTATTTAGTTTCATTAGCCTTTCTAATTTAATATCATATTTCATTACATTAAAATTAAATATTTCCACCCTATGGAGAGTGTATATATTTGCTAGTATTAGTAATTTGAACACCAACAAATATATTTATTCACTGCATGAATTTTTCTTTATTCAAAGCAAAGAAGAATATGAATTAATTACAGAACAGAAAACCACAGCAAATGTGATAATTCTTTTGACTGTTCCTTTCTAAAATCTCCTTAACTTTTGTAATTGAATAAAATGAAATACCGTTTTAAATTATCACTTTTGCTGTGGTCATCTCTTCTGTAATTGACTTATATAAAATTAAATCTTAAATAAATAAAAAATTTTAAATAAAAAAAATTATGCTTAGAAGGCGAGCCAGATCTGGAATGATAATCAAAAACTGAACAGGCTCACACGCATAAGTACCTCCGCCCATATAAACACACAGACAGAGAGTTTGGAAGGCATGAGACAGAACCAAATGGACAGTCACTAGCAACAACTTCAGTTCTGGTGATCTTCTGTAGAAGAGATTTTTATCTTGAAATATTAAGAATAAATCACAGGTTAACAAACAACACCATAGTTATCTTTTTCTTTACACTTGCATTGTGATAGCCTTCAAAATCAACCAACAAACCAATATAAACACAATGCTTCAAGCAAATTATAAAAACCTTAAATAATTTTTATATAAAACTAGAAGCAGCTATCCAGTGTCACCTGGGTAGAGGAGGGGATGCAAAAAATACCTAGTATTAATTTGTCTACTTTTGAGATTCCCAAATGTTGGACATTTTTTTAAGTAGAATTTCAATGCTATTTCTATGCATATTTTAATTTTTAAATATCTTAAAATATGAATTGATATAACTGATTCGTTTACTTTTGGGATTTACAAATGCTGGACATTTTGAAGTAGAATTCCAATGCTATTTCTATGTATATTTTAATTTTTAAATATCTTCAAATATAAATCAAATCTTCTTAATTTTTGCACAAAAAGCAAGAACCGGTGATATTTATATATATATATATTAATTTTGTTGTTAATTATTTTATTTTCATAGTTTCCTCTGAACATACACACAACTGCCCTTTATATATATATAGATTAAATCTTCAGAGAAATTAAGAATATGAATTAATTACAGAATAGACAACCACAGCAAATGTGATAATTCTTTTGACTGTTTCTTTCTAAAATCTCCTTAACTTTTGTAATAATTAAATTATTATATTGTGGTATATCCACAGGTCCTGCTAGTATACTTTTAATGAAGTCTATGGTTTACATGAATAGATTCTGAAATCTGGTGAGCCAATTTCTCTGAAGAATGAGAGAAATTAGTTCAGTCCAAAATGTTTCAGTTTAAAAGAGAATCATTACTTTCATTAAAACTTGTCCTAACAACTAAGTTGTAACCAATTTAGTTATGACTAAATTACTACTTAGATCAAAGAGATTGATACCTGATTACAGCAATTTACAAAGTCCAGTGCTGTAATTCCTGAACCAGGATTAGAAACAACAATTTTAATGATTTATGTCATTAGCTCTCTACTTTATCTCCCTCCTTTCCTTTGGAAGACCGTCACAGATGATAATGACGTCACTCCATGTTTTCAACAGTTGTGGACTCTCTAGCGGCTAGCTAGTCCAATTCTGGACTACGAAGGCATTGCCGCTCTGCAGCCCTGTTAATCTCAATATTGAGCCGCTCAGTTCCTGTGCGGCACGTGACTCACCAACCCTGTCTCACCAACCAAGCCTTCTGCTAGCAAAGCTAAATAACAGGTGTTGATGCAATTAAAAATATCATTATCATGATTTATTTGTTTATAATTCAGCTGAAAATATTCAAGTGATTCTAAATTTTCGTTGGCTTGGTTTGGTTTAACGGCATATCAACCCTGTGGGTTATCTAAAGCCAAATCTTTTTTTTTCTTTTTGTATATATGATTTGTAAGGTCTGGTAGCATCATTTCATATCAAACACCACTGTGCATCCGCCCTGTCGGCTGGGGTGTTAGAATGCACCGACTGCACCTCTACAGAGGGGTAAGACTCCCCCAATGGGGCCACCTGTTGGCCGTGGGTGGCGACCCGTGATACTTAAGGATAGAGCCCAGGTGGATGAGCAGTTCATGACATGCAATACTCCACTTTGGCCCTATCTTGGGCTAGACGGGCGGTCTGAGAGGCCCCCTCCGATCAATCGGCTGGTCACGTCAAGCCCTAGCATCTATATAATTTTCCCAACCCTATTGCCTTTATGGCAAGCCCCAACCCCTTTTTATCATATGGGTGCTAGAAGGCGGTGGCTGCAGGTCTACATTTCCTGGGAATGACGTTAAACTCTATCTGATAGTGAGGTTCCAGTTTTGGAGGTTTGGGGAATATGGAGCACCCCTTCATCACCATTGCTCCCTGGTCCACTCTGACCCGGAGTGGTAGTACCTGTTAGGGTCCCATCTATGGGTTAAATAGAAAAATGTATTTATAAAAAAATTGTATTATCCATTAAGAATTGATTTATTTCAAAACTCTATCGGCATTAAATGACCCACTGAGGTTGATATGCCATAAAACAAAACAAACCAAACCAAACCACTGTGCATCTTCAGTGCAGAATCAACTTGATTTGCTGCATTTAATTTCTGATCATAACCTAAGCCAGGAATGGAGCCGACAGAATACGTGTCTAGCAATATCAATGTGAGTCTTGATGTTAAAAGGAGGATAGTTCTCATTGACCATTTTAGGATTGTAGTTGAATGCAGTTTTACAATAAAGATTCTTTGTGGGATAAAGTTTGATCCTTTCTTGAAGTAGAAAGATGTAGTATCAGTTTTAATCCTTGTCTGTTGATCTGTCCTCAAAGTAGGAAGATGTATCAGATATAATCATTGTCTGTTGATTCTGTCCTCAAAGTTGAAACATGTATCAGATATAATCCTTGTCTGTTGATTCTGTTGGTCTCTCCTTGAAGCAGGCAATCGAGCAAGTAATTTTAGGACAATTCATCAACGCTATCTAAAAAGTAAATTAAATATATGTTTTAAATTAAATACTTGAGTCTGCAGAGGTCTTCCACCCTCATTGACCAGGATTTGCAGCCATAAAGGAGGTTAGTCCATACTAATGCCTGATAGATGCGTATTTTGGTGCTGCGTTTTATTTCTAACCATGACCTGAGCCAGGAATGGAGACCATAGAATACGTGTCTGGCAATATCAAGTCTTGAAGTCGGTTTTGCCATGGCCAGTTGTTGTGAATATGGCACTCAGATATTTGAAAGAATCAACTTCATTGCTATTGAGGATTATGGGTGACTTTTTTGTGGGGGCAAAACCAGCAGTGAGAATCTTTTTTTTTTGAGGCATTGATTTTTATTTCAATCAATGCTGATAACGCTGAATTTCATTAACAGCTGATTGGATTTGGGCAAAATTTCCTACAAGTAATGCTATATCATTGGCATAATTGAAATCCTGTACTATGAAGTTTCGGCCCATGGTGACACCGGTAACCAAGTCGATAAGAGCATGGGAGGTGATCCAGTCCATGCCTTTCCTATGCTTACATTAACATCACTTTATGTAGATACTAGAAGCGGCTACCCATCATCACCTGGGTAGAGGGGGGGAATCAAAAAAAAAAAAGAACGTGATGTAATGGTTAGCAAGTTAGTCTCGCAGATCCATTATTATAATGTATATCGTAATTTTTAGATATCTTCGTAAACATAAATCAAATCTTCATAAATTTTGCGCAAAAAGCAAGAACTGGTGATATTTAGTGTGTATATATATATATATTTACTTAGTTGTTAATTGTTGTATTTTCTTAGTTTCCTCTGAACATACATACACACCAACGGCCCTTAAATATGTATAGATATAGATTACTATGAAAAACTAGATAAATACATGGATCTTGCTAGAGAGTTTTTCAGAAAGTGTTGTGGAACGAAGTTGAAAGTAATAGCAATTATAGTTGTAGCCCTTGGGACAACCCCCAAAAGGAAAAGTAAAAGTAAAAGTAGGGGTCTATCCCCTTTTCACTAGTGCTAGACCAAGGAGATTGCTTTGGCGTCTGAGGTGGAGCGCCACACCTACCACCAGCTCCTCACTTTACCGCAAAGATCCGTGTGTTACTCATAATATATATATATAAATTTTGCACAAAAAGCAAGAACTGGTGATATTTAGTGTGTATTATAGTTGTAGCCCAAGAGTAAAAGTAAAAGTAAAAGTAGGTCTATCCCTTTTTCACTTGCGCTAGACCAAGGAGATTGCGTTGGTGTCTGAGGTGGAGCGCCACACCTACCATCAGCTCCTCACTTTACCGTACAATCCATATGTTACTCATACGCTGAGGGCCAGTATTGAACCGAGAACCTTAAATACTTGAGTCTGCAGAGGTCTAGTCGGGCGAGACTGTCCAGACGTCGATATTACTGGGACTGGCTAGAATACATCCTAAACCATTGAGGGGACTTGCTGTCACTCGTACTTTAGTGAAAAATTAATAAATATGCCTTATTGTCAAGGTGCTTAACGATTTAACAGTGTTGACAAAAGGTGTAGTTCTAACCTATAAACAAAAGACTCGAGGAAATAATTTTGTCTGCAACCCTCTTACGCCATAAAAAAAATTGTAAACATGAAAATGAGGAAAGAAATTAATTCGCTTAATATATACATGAAGAAGCGAATTAATACTTTTCCTTATTTTCATGTTTGCGATTTTTTTTGTGGAGGAGGTGTGTTGCAAACAAAATAATTGGCCGAACATTTTTTGACATCTTAAAATACCTTTTATTAATGAACTTAACATCAAATAAATAAAATAAATAAATTAAAAAAATCAATCGATGCCCCCTTTATTGTTGTCCATGTTACCTCTGGTGTCCATAGAAAATTTAACACCCTCCAAGAAAGAATTAAAAAAAAAAAATCTAACAAAACATTATTTAAGATTTCAAAAGCCAAAATATATTGCAGTGTGTACCTGTACCATGAAGCCGTGAGCTAGCTACAGAAATTTTGCCGAGTGATAAATTAAGTAAGTAAGAAAGAAATTTCTTAGTTGAAATCGTGTCAGTTAGTTTAAAAAATCAAATCAAATATTTGAGTTAAAGTTGTATGTAATTTTAATTTTTCCTGTTAAATAGTTTGTTTGATTATAGCTATAATTATCAACTTACGAGTATGACACTATAATACCCACTTGATCTCCTCGCAAAGACATGTTTTTTTGTTGTTGTTTTTTTTTAATATATCGATTACATTTAACGTCAAAGTCGATAACTATATTAACGTTAATTTTACAAACTCGATATTAATGAAGGTGATTTTTTTTTCATTAAATTTAAAATAAAAATGAATTACAAATGACTCATGTTGGAACAAAGAGAAATTAAGAAAGCGGCTTGAGATTAGCATTTCGGTCCCTGATTTTATAATCACCTATCATCGTGGGGTTTTCATTTTCAGTAACACGGGGTACGAGTATAATCGCGCAGTAAAGGAGAATGCAATGTTTTAATACTCGGTCAGTAATATTTTATTTTTCTGGTGCCAAACGTTTGTTATTTTTTCCGAAACCGATGTATCATTAAATTTTCTTTTTAGATCTATTTTATTTATTTCTCTCTCTTTTTTAATGTCGTCATAACAATCCCGCGCTTTATACTATTCGTTTGTCCTATTGGTCAATCTGGTTTCTCTCTCGTAATTTGCCGCTTAAAGTTTACCCAGCAGAATTGTCGAGACGCCATATTTTGCGACTTCGTTCGCTGCAGTTTCTTGTGCAGGTCAGTATCGTATCATTGTAATTATATAAAAAAATGTTAATTCTTAAACGACACATGAATTCAGTTGGAGGATCTTCAATGATTGGTTTTCTTTTTTACACTGTTGTGGAAATTGCATTAATTTTATTTCTTTGCACTTCCACTACGAGTGTCTCCTCCGATTTCATTATCTGCAACACATCCTTCCTTGTGTCTAATATGGAGCTGGATATGCTGAATCGTTTTCTTTCAACGAAAATGATTCTAAAACTTGCAAAAATTGTCTAAAGCTTATCCTTTCACGGTGTTTCTTTTTTTGCCTCAATAATTTTGATAGTTTCTCCTAATGTCATGTTCGATTTCACTCCGCTATTTTTACCTTATTAGCCACACTGAAATAATTCAAACTATGTTAATATTGATCGAAAAATTCGTAATATTTCTTGAAAAAGGGCTTTCTCTTTCTGTTTTTTTGTGTTCTTTCATGAACAAATTTTAAGCTGTTTTCAATTATTTTTTCTCTTCTGTATTTTTGTATCTCCACTCGCATTTCTTTTGTTAATTTTCCAATTTGTTTTATTTTTATATCTATTTAGGTTTTTTTTTTAATATTTTATTTTGTAATCAAATCATTTTGAACACAGAATGATTTAATAATAATTTCGACGGGCATTTTTATCTTCAAAGGTTCCCGTGGGTTTTTTTTATTTATTTTTTTATTTTCTTTCATCGTTTGTCGCTACTATAAAATTTTATTTCATTGGTAGTGGACTAAAGGATATCATCCTAGGCTCTTCTTTTGACTGTTTCTTTCTGTATATTTCAATTATAACGTAAATATATTTGTGGATGAATGTGGATTGCTATATCTGTGCCTTCACCTCCAGAATTAAGTTAGCATTTGCTTCGTGTTTCTGCAGGCTGCTAGTCACGTGCATGGGAAGCAGGTTCATTTAACTGCATTAACAGCCAATTGCTCTTCCGTATAGTTTGATGATTATATGTAGGTTTTGTTTTATCGAAGTTATTTTATTTATTTATTTATTTTTTAATTAAAGGCTACTCTTTTGAAAAATAAGCTTACCAATTGTGCACGTTAAAAAAAATGTTATTTTCTATTACTTGAAAAAAAAAATACGATCGTTGTGTGATCGCTCTGAATTTAGGCCCGTTTTAGGGAATAAAATATTAAATACTTTAAAGTATATCTAATATTTTATTATCTAAAATGTTACTTTAAAAAAATAAATTTTAATGTAAATATCGTTTTGTAGAGATTACATTAAGACGCGCCATTTTTTAGAAGAAAAAAAATGCTTGGTTGATTTACATAGACTTTTGTATATAATTTATAAATGTTGAGGGGGTGTCCCTTTATAATGCTATGTAAAATTCGATGAGACGTTACTTGATTAAATTACAAAAAAGCAATTGTTAACCTTTTCACTCATTATAATCGTCTCATTACATTAATTGTATTTCGTCACCTGGATAACTTTTTTTTTTTTTTTTTTTTTTTTTTCGCCCGTGAACTTTTTGGAGATTTATCTTTGTTTTTTTTTTTGTTTTGTTTGTTTTTTAAAGATTTTACTTGTATCTTAAAAGTAGGTATTTATCCAACCCGTTCTCGATGTGACGCTAGTATCGAACTCGCTATTCAGTAATGCATTTCCCATACATAATGTAAAAAAACTAAAAAAAAAAAATCCAATAAGGTTGAAGATTTAACTATGTTCATGGGTCAATCTGGGACCAAAATGATATAAATTTTGAGTTTAATGTAAAATTTGCGCTAAAATAATGCTTCCCACCTTTCTACAGTTTTATATAAAGTTTGAAATTAGAGCCGCATAATTGATTCTCACTAATCGTAAGAGACAAGCAACAGTAGCAGTAGCAACTCGCTGCATGTTGTGCTTGCTTGCATGCAATAATCAAATATATAGAATATAGGAAACTCTTTTCTTTTATCCATTCTGGTTTTTTGGAAACAAATAATTAAGATGAGAAGTTTTTTGAAATGTCATCCTTTCGATTAGCATTTCTATAAACTTCGATTTTTACTTAACCCATGTTACTTTTTGCTTTCCTCTTAAGTTTTTCACTTTGGACAAACTATTAAATATTAATCTAGCATTTGCTTTATTGGGATGATTGTCTTTTCAGCAATTGATCAAAATGGCACCGTTAATGACATTTAAAAGTTTTTCCACATGTGCTTGTTCCCTCCACCCCTCCAAAAAGAATTTCAAGATTAACATAAATTTTCCAATTAAAATCCATTAAAAACGTTCTTAAATTTGGGTTGTATATTTATCTTAATTAATCTCATTTGTGTAAAGTTAGCAGTGTGACATCACATGCTTTTCTGTGAACCTTCAACCTTTTTCATTTGCAATATTTATTTACATAACGGATACTTTATTATTTCTTGAATTATACCCCTATTACAGATTATAAAATCTGCCTTGCAAAAAATTGAAACTAGTGAATTGATTTGCTATTTACATTTCCATACCTATATTTTTTGATGGTTCAGTTTTTGTCTTTATATTGTTTATGGAGTTGAGAAAAAAACAAACAATAGGGGCATTAGATTTTTTTCCAGGAATTTTCAATTGAAGCAAAAGTTTTAGCTGTTTAAAAAATTGTTAGAATTTATTTCTTACCCACGAATAAATTTATGCTATAACTTGAAAAAAAAAAAAAATGAATGTAATTTATAAAAATGTATCTGTGCATGTCCCCCCTCCCTACGTAGATTATTCAAGAATAGTACAAGAATGTTTAGGTGCACATCTGCTAACCATTCCAGGGAGATTCGATCTCTTGCAACACGGAAGTCGGTGGGTGCACATGCAAAATTGGGTTATGTCCCAGACTAATTTAATCAAAAATAAAATCAACTCTGGCCCTAGATCTTTTTTCTTTTCTACATTTCGATCAAGAAATCACTTGTTTATTTTATTTTTCAAAATCAATGAAAAATGGTCAACACTGTCGCTCACTCATAAATAATCAAATCAACAGTCTTATTAAAGATGGCTTGTCAAAAGAAGACCATCACTTTATGCTAATGGTAATCAACAAATTCAGACGAAAATGCAATGATTGTAGTTATTCCCCAAGTGAATGTGTGTGGAGGGGAAAAATGTTCACAAATCTGTAAAATATTTTTTTTCATGCTTTTCTTATTGAACTAATTTTCGTGATTTTTTTTTTTTTTTTTTTTTTTTTTTTAATGAAAAATACTTTATATTTTGGACATTTCTTACTGAAATTAAAGATTACACTTTTTTTTTCATCAGTTCATTTGTATACATCCCCTTTTCTTTTCTGGATAGTCGTAAATATTTAAAATTCATCTTGTATCTATCTATTTCTTGAAGGAAAAAAAAACATCTTGAAAAATTATTTTCAATTCTTTTACATACCATTTTCGTATCCGTTAGTGTTTTTTTTTTTTCCCTTTACGAGGAAGTATTTTTCTCATCAACTTATACAGGATTTTCAAAATCCTTAATGTTGGTAGGATTTTTTTTCTTTCTGTATCTGTCATGGGGGTTGGAAACATGTGTTACATCAATGAAAAGGAAAAAGAATTAACCTCTGTTCTTAGCTTTTGTAACCTATTTTTTTCTGTAATGAATATTTTTTTTCCTGTAATGAAGTCATTTTTTTCCTGTAATGAGGTAATTTTTTTTTTTCTTTCCAATGTCAAAACGATTTTTTTTTTCTTTATGCCTGTACTTTTAATCATCAGTTTTAAGTGGAAGAAAGAATATTGGTTTCTTAATAGCTGATCATTTCTTTGCCTAGAGCTGTGTTAGTGATACAGCTGTAGACAAAGTATTTGTCTAACACTGGACAGCAAGAAACATGTCTGGAAAGTGTAAGTTAGTAATTGTAATTTTCAATAAGGGAGTTATTTTCCCTCTTTGCTTATTCTGCAATTGTTGCCAGGCCAAATTGAATATCAAAGAAAAAGATTGTAATAATAAATCTGCTGATTTAAAAAAAAATATTGATTTCACACCCAACTCATCTATATTAATTTTATTTTTTGAGTATATATTTTAAAAATCTTCATCCTTAAGTAGTTATTAGTGGCAGCTTTGCTTATTTCATTTATATTCAGGCACACACAATATATAATTTTATTCACATGCTGCTGCAGAAAAACAAAACAAAAACAAAAACAAACTTGCTATGCTGCCAAGAAAGCCTGAGCACAATGTTTTGTGAAATTAAGTTTGACCTTAGAATTGTCAGGAATTTAAATTTGCATGATTTTTGTTTCTCCATGAATTCTTTTAAGGAATTTGGGGTTTAAGGCCAATCTTGCTGTCCATTAGTGATGTAGAATTTGAAGTTTTATCATTTATATTCTTCTATACTGAGATGCTGTCCCCATCCCATTTTTAAATAGAAACTTAGCATTAATGTTAAGATTCTTATTCTTTAATCATTCCTCTTCAATAATTTTAGCCATTTATTTTTGACTTATTTAAAATTGTAGTGCCTATCTACACTCAGCAGTTATTACAAAATGACTGGCAAAATTGAAAACCATTACAAATAACTAATTTGTAGTTATTTACATAACTTTTAATCTGCATATTATTGCAGAACTTGAAAGTTGTAAAACAAGACATCTTATATCACATATAAAATTAATCTTAATGCTTTATGTGCGCTTTTTGCCTCGTACATATGTGTCTCCTTCCTATTTCCAATATCTTCCATTCATATGCGTGCAAAAATAACTACTCTTTAATCTTTTACCAGATGACAGGAAAAAGGGAGGTATTTTTTTTTTTTAAATATACAATAATTGCATATTTTGTTTTGTCATTTTTTTTTGTTAAATATTTCTCTGCCTAATATTTGTTATTGTTTTCTTTTGCTTTTTTTTTTTTTTTTTTTCCATAGACTTTCTATGTACATTTTTACCTGCTGATTCCAGTTTTTTATTGAGTCCCTATTTACAAGAAAGTGGGAGGTAACTTTTAATTTTTTTTTTTTTTTTTTTTTTTTTTACATATTGTTTATCTGCTAAAAAATTTTGATTCGTACATTTTTAATGAATATGACTTCAGAATCTAAAAATAGAGCAGGCTTTTTCTCTATATTTATTTTTCACTTTGTGAATCTTGGACATAGGCAACAGAGAAGTGTCTTGATATAATCTATTTCTCTCTGTTCCTCCCAGTTTGTGTTCAACTTCCAGGATCAAGTTTTTTGTTATACTTGAATATTCACCAAATAATTGTCATTAGTTTCTACTTTTTCATTAATCTTTCTTCCTCTTTTCTCCCCACACTTTCTATGTAAAGATTTGTTTTGCATACATAGCATAGGCAAATCTGATCAGCTTAAAGAAATCTTAATATTTAGGGGTTTAGTGAAATCTGTGGGTACATTTAAAGAAATTTTTCCTTAAATTTTTTAATTACTGTATTGGCACTTCGCTGTTGCTTTTTTTTTTTCTTTTTTTTTTTTTTTCTGCATGAAATGATCGAGGAAGCATGTCTGACCTTGTGGGATCAGGGTTAACCACTTTAGACAGAAGGATGATGACGTTTTCAAGACAAAACCAGTTTAAAATTACTCTAGTCACAAGTAACACAATTTATTATAAAGTTATTGGAAATCTGGGATAAAGTTGATTCTGAAGTTATATTTCTTTTAGCTTATTTTAAACTGTTTTTTTTTTTTTTCCTTTTGCTATCTTAAGCTTTTGTGTGAATGTAGATTCATTAAAAAAAAACAAAAAAAATTTTTTTCTCTCCCTCTTCTAGAATAAATGTTTCAAACTCTACTTTTATATTAAATGTAAACCTGCTTTGTTTCATCCATTCCCTTCCATAAAAAAGCCTTTTTCTCCCCATTCTCTTAAACTTGGAAAATCTACATATGTTCCCCTCCCTATAAAAAATATATTAGATGCTGAATTATAGTACTTAATTACTTTCTGTCATGACACTGTTATTTGAAGTATTGAAGTAAACAGTGCAAGTAAGAAATGTTTCAGGACTCCATACCTTCTCTAAACTCCACACCTACAATCTCCATTTCATTCCTTAGCATGCTTTTTGTACACATGACCTGTTATTTTATATTTTTGTCAATCTGCTTGAATTATGCAACATAGTTTGGAATGCTTTTACATTTCTATATCATTTAGTACTTTAGCTTATTTTTAAACTGGTACCTAATCTACAGTTAGTTTACCTGAATCAAATTTCAGGACTGAAAAAACATTTTTTTAACCATTTTCTTTTCATGTATATGTATGCCCAAAGTTTTTCTTTAATACACATGTGATGTCACACTGGCTTTTTATTAGATAAAAAATCGTTTTATAATGGATGAATCTGGATGGTACTGAGTGAGCATTGATATGAAAATTGCAACAGTGTTCTCCATGGCCTCTGTGGCAACATAAAGGAAAAGTGCTTTTTTTCTTTTCTTCTCTTCTCTTCTCTCTCTCTCTCTTTTTCTCTCTTTCTCTCTCTCTCTCTCTCTCTTTTCTCTCTCTTTCTCTCTCTCTCTCTTTCTCTCTCATATTTTCTGTTTGTTTGGTATTAGTGTGATTGTGTTGGGAAATTTTGATGAATTTATTAATTAAATGGTTGAAATGTAAATTTTAGGCTCTTTATAATAACCAAATTGGGACTTATAAACATTATGTAAATGTTTACTCTAACTTCATTTGCTGGAGATACATTGTCTTAGCTTTGTGTGTTGAATGGCTGATTTTGGTAAAATTCTACTGCATGTAATTTATTTTCTATCTCTTACTCTCTTTCTCTCTCCAAAATGACATCACTTCTGAAAAATCAGATTTCTTATATGCCATCAATGCTTTAAAGGAAATGGCAAGGGGGTTAATGATTTTAGGTTTACGTTCTGTTTGAATATTCAATGGAGAAGTTTGAGTTCAACGTTTTAAAATTGGTATATTTTTGCGTTGTGGGGGCAGGGAGGCAAAAATTATGGATTAATTTTACATTTCAACAATTTAATTTTTTTTTCCCCCCTCTTCAAACAAAATATTTATCTTCCCAGGCTGTTTGTATTTTTTTTATAACCAGTCTCCAAATTTCTAATGTTCAAGACCATTTTATTTGAAATACTTGTTCATATGGAGAACACTGAAGCAACATAATTGGTCTTTTTTTTTTCCTCTTTTTTTTTTTTTTTGTTGTCTATATATTTTCAATTTTCCCAGGATTCCTCTGATATAATTTTCTTTTTTTTTCTTTTTTTTTTTTTTTTTTTTCTTTTTCTCCCAATGGAGGAACATACATATTGCCTGGAGATTCTTGAGACTGCAATAAAAAAAACAAAAAAACATTCAAGCTGGAGATGGAAGATAACAACCGCACCAACCTGATAATAAATTACATCCCTCAAACTTTGACAGATGAAGAATTTCGTTCTATGTTTCTCAGCATAGGGCCCATCAAATCTGCAAAAATAGTCAGAGATAAAGCTACTGGCTACAGTTATGGGTTTGGTTTTGTTGATTATGAAAAAGTTGAAGATGCTCAAAGAGCCATGCAAACCTTAAATGGACTCCAGATGCAAAATAAAACCATCAAAGTTGCATTAGCAAGACCAGGTGGTGAAGAAATAAAGGGAGCTAATCTTTATGTTCGAAATCTTCCTAGGCATTATCAGCAAATGGATTTAGAACGTCTTTTCCAGAGATTTGGAACAATCATACAGTCCAGAGTTTTGACAGATCAGACTACAGGTCAGTCAAAAGGTGTTGGTTTTGTCCTCTTTGACCAGAAGAAGCAAGCTGAAGAAGCAATAAGCCAGATAAGTGGCACAGTTCCTGCTGGTGGAACAGAGCCACTACTCATAAAGTTTGCTGATGATAATGCAAAGAAGGTACGTCCCCCTGCAATGCCCTACATCAATACTGCTCCATGCTTTCCAGCACCAGGTCCTGGTCCAATGAGAAGTCCAGGCAATAGGTTCCGTTATAATCCAGTTACAGGCAATTACTCAACACCAAACTCTGGTTTGAGTCTTTCTCAGGGAGGATATGTTCTATTTGTTTACAACATTGGAACTAATTCTAATGAAAAAACCTTGTGGCAATTATTTTCTCCCTTTGGAACGGTGCAGAAAGTCAACATCATGCGAGATCACCAAAAGGGACAATCTAAAAATTACGGTTTTGTCACAATGACCAATCTACAAGAAGCTCAGAATGCAATTGGAAGACTCAATGGCTATGACTATACTGGTTGTGGTCGACCTCTGCAAGTGAAATTCAAGAACTAGTACATTTTAGAAAAAGCTTCTCCATTTTATTATATTTTTTTTTCCTCCTTCCCATTTTTCCTGGATCATAACTTCGTTTTGAAGGATGAATGCATTAGGTTTTAAGCCATCAATAAAATTACATAATGGTAACAGTCTGGGATTCCCCCCTCCCCTCACACAGTTCCCTGTCCTACTCTTTTTCAAACTGGCTTTATTTTATTTTCATTTTTTTTTAAATTTTTTTTTTTCATTTTTTTTTTCCTCTTTTTTTTTTAAATTTTAAACAAAAAAAAAAAATTTTTTTTATAAGTCATTTCAATAGACTTGGGCTGACTTGTCAACACCTTGCAAACCAGATAGGGTTTTTTCTTTTTTTTTTTTTTTTTTTGTTTGAAGAAAAAAAAATTACCAAAAAGGACAATTGTATTTTAGTAACATAATTCGCTTTCAGCGGAATGGTTTTCTTTATACAATGATTTCCCTCATTAAATTGACATGAATTTGTTACTGAGCACACCCAAGATATGAAGTATAATTGCACATGGAAGCTATCCAGGTGTTTTTCTGTTACATATCTTGCTGCTTATTACTATTGTTATTTTTATTTTCTCATTTACTTTTTTCTTTGAAAAATATGCTTACAAATTTTTAGGCAATGCAGTTTATGTTGGTGTGCATTAGCAGCTGTGGCTTTCAGTTAGCAGATTCTTTTATTATTAATTTCCAGATATGTTTCAACTTCATTTTATTTTAGATAAATACATTACATTCCAAAATAGTTTTTACTATCTGTTTTGGTTTGTAATAGACTAAGTTGTCAGTTATTTTGATAGCATTTAGGGGGTGGGGAATCTTATGTTGAGTAACATTACTTTTAGTTTAATAGCTTATTTATTATAATGAACAGCTTTTCTGTTTAGAATATTTATAATATCCAGTTGTTGGACTTTCAACAAGCTACATAATGCATTCTGTTTCATTCAGTGGATGTTCTCAGTAACACTTTAATATGTATTCTGGCAAATAAATGATGGTTAAAAAGAATGGAATTTTTTTTTATTTTTTTTTTTTTTTATATTGACAATAAACTAGAACTGGAATTGAGTTTTTCTTCTTTTTCTTTTTTTTTTTTTTTTAATTTTTTTTTTCCTTAACTTTCTGCAATATGCGCTTTTTACCTTTTGCAAAATGTCAAAAAAAATTAAACATAGCTTTTTTTTTTTCTTTAAAAAAAAAAATTTTTTTTTTTTTTTTTAATCATTTTTAAAAATCTTTAAAAAAAAACTTTTTATATTTTATATATATATATATATATATATATATAAATAACCATCATTATATATATATATAAATAAACATCATTTTATCATCATGTCCTAGTAGTAAACTAGGAATTTAATTTAATAACAAATGTAAAGGATAAATTTAGCTTAATGACATCAACTACATAAAATTTATGGCTGGGTTGGGTGATAAGGCATGATTTCTATTTTCAGTTCTTATAAAACTTTCTTGAAGTTCATAATTATTTGAATCATCCAGTAATTTAAGAATGGCTTAGTTTTGGATTGGATTTTTTTTTTAATTTATTTTTTTTTAAACAGGTAGGTGATTTTTATTTATTTATTTAATTTTTTTTAATTAGATCTAGTTAGGTACTTGGGTAATTTGATAATCCAAAAAAAAAAAAAAATGTTCAAAAAAAAATGTTTGCAATTGATAACAGTAAAAATAATTTTAAAAAATTCTCATTGATTCTGTAGCCATTCAGAACTTATTTTTCCTTTTTGCATGGAAACAAATTGAAATGCTACATTGCTTCTGTACTTAACATTAGTTTTTGACATTTTTATATTTCATAATTTTATAAAGTAAGCATTTAAATATTAGGCTAAGAAATTATTTCAAAAGGTTTTAAACACTTTCATAGGAATAGCTTTGAATATAATATAACTTTCCTTTTTTTTTTTCTTTTTTTAAAATTTTATTAGCAACTACTTCCTTTTACTAAGACGGTTATTAATATACAATCTGTAGTAGCTCTTTATATAAAGTGAAATTTTAAAATTTAAGGTTCTTGATAATCTTTAATCTGGATTGGCTGAGTAAATATCACTTCATTTAATCATAATCTGTGTTTATGAGGATTTATGCTTGCAGCTTGTAAATACGTTAGTCAATTTATATTTCAATGAGGATTTTAGCTCATTGTTATTGCTGTTCGGGTGTTGACCTTTTTGTGCCAGCATTTTGCTTAATTTCATAACTTTCTCATTGTTAGATATTTTCAATGAAACAATTATTTACAAGTTGACAATTTCAGCTTATGAGAATATGCAGGATGTTTCAAAGTAGCTTGATGTGGATTTGTCTTAAATTTTATTTTTGGGATGGGTTATCTATTTGTGCATTTCCCCTTGACTTGTTAACCTGTTTCATTTTAAAGTTTTCCTAAAAAAAAAAATGTCTCGTATTAAAAGCATTTTATATGCTGTTCAATGTTTTAGCTATTGAATTTAAAAAAAAAAAAAAATTTTTTTTACCCCCCATTTCCATCAGTTTAAGAATTAAGTTTTCGTCCAGAAAGTCTTATCTTTTAAAAAACAATCTTGAATCATTTAATGGTCTGCAATATTTGGTTGCAGATATGGGATATATATATTTTTGATGTACGCTGTTATCAGTCTTTTTCATAATATTTGCATAGAATGCTCTTTCCCTACTTTGTTACAATTAGCTAAAATGCAATATCTTTTGTAATTGTTTCTAGTTTTCCGAAAAACATTAGGTTACTTATGTTTTATGCACCAACCCAACCTCCCCCTTTATTTTATTTTTTTTAAATATTTTTTTATTACTTTTTTTTTTTTTTTTTAATTTTTTTTTTATTTAAAATTTTTTGTGTGTGTTTGTGGGGAGGTGGAATCAAGTGAAAAGTTTTCAGCTGGTTCAAACACTAAAATGAAAACTCCAGTTTTCAACTGAGCAAAATACAATAATTACTTCAATGGATTTGTCCCTAAATTACTATTGCCCCAAACCCTGATTTTGACTTTGAAATACACGGAGGGAGAAAGCACTTCAATATATGATGGAACCTCTGAAATCTTCCCTCCATCTTTTGAATCAACCTGGTGGCATTGGATGCAGACATTTTGTATTTCTATTTTCATTGTTGTTTAAATTGACATGCTATTTTTTAATTTTTAAATTTTTTTAATTACGTTAGAACAAGATACACTTATATACACATTTGTTCATTATTTGTCAAATCTCTTTATCCTTATTTCTGTTCTAATCTTGTTCTATAGCTGGATTAAATTTAAAATCTGTTCATTTAGATTTATAAACTTTTATTTGGAGATGTTGCTTAATTTTAATATTTTAGATGTAGGAGGGTCCAGTTTGTAATGATGAGTTTCTTTTGACCTTAGTTGGAATTAAAAGCAAATGTTTTTTTTTATCCCCCTCCCCAGCTAATTTAGAGCAACATCTGTCTTTCCATACCTTATCCTGTTCTGTTGAATGTTCATTCTGCCATATTCAATTTAATGAAAGAATTTTCTTAAATTAATGAAATTAATTATCTCCACCAATTCTACTTTTCAGGGTTATGCCAGGATGGAGAGGTTGTATGCTGCCAGCCACCACTCTCGCAGATAGGGAATCCCAACAACCAGTGTGATGTAAAAGGGGAAAGGATAGGGTGGGTTCAAAAAGAAAAATCTTACTATCTACCCTCTCAATGTCAATATAAACCTAGCAGCAAGTTTTTAGTGTTCATTTGCAGTTAGCAGGAACTCTTAAAACTATTGGACTCTGATGCAGCTGCTATGACTTAGTTAAAATGTTCTCTTCCAGTGTATTTTCTGCATCTTCTATCACTTTAGCTTGCTTCAGTGATAAAAGTATGTACCAAAGTCTCTACAGTGAGTGAAAGTTTTTCTTTCTTTGGCATGTTAAAAGTTATGACTGCAAACAGCAAGATTGAAGTTGATTGATTTTTAATTTTTTTTTTTTTTTTAAGCAGGTTGATAATGTTGCCATTCTGAGCATTCTAATTAAACTATTCAACTTTTTTCCTTTTAACTATTTTGTTGTGGCAATACTATTTACACACCTGTTTCAATTCTGGTACAGTTCATTTTCTAATTAGTATACTTTTCAGGGAAGATTGGAAAAACTTTCATAGCAATTCTAAGCCAAGAATCAAATTGGAAATTTCAAGTTTTGCAAAGGAAATGGTAGAGGTTAAAGATGGTCATTGTTGGTCTAAACTGCTTAATTAATACATTACATTGATCATTCTTTTTGTAATTTCATTTGGAAATACATTGAAAAGAAATTTGAAATCTATGCTTGTTTTTGTTTAGTTATTTCAGTTAAATTTATTCCTTTTTAATTCCATGCATGCATATTTAGATTCCCTGTGAAAACTAAATGTCGGAGAAGAAAGAAAAAAAAAAAAAAAACAATATTGAAAATTGTTTTAATCTGAAAATTTTAATTCAGCAAGACTTGGCAATTGCACTAATTGTGCACCGAACTTAAGGAATTCAGTTGATCAGGTATGGCAGCCTCTCACATGCTGGTCTGAAAATAAGCGGATTAGAGTCACAAAAAAAAAAAAAAAAATGCAAGTTTTTGTTTTTTACTATCAGTAGTATCAAGCAGTTTTTTTACACGGATTGTCTCCCCATACTTTTTTTTTTCTCATCAAAAGGTTTGGATCCATTAAAATGAAATAGGAAGGAAAAAACTCTGAAGAATAAATCAATGTAAATTAGGTTGAAATACCTCAAAAACTAAAAGGCCTGAGCTAGAAAGTCAGACTAAGTCTCTTAAAAATTGTTGCTTGGGAAAAATACAAATCTTTCAAATCCATTTAGGAAATGCAACTCAATTACATGCTAACTATCTTCATAAAACTAAAAATACATTGTAACAATACAAACTAAAAACTTCCTCATCCATTATAATTTAAAAACTTTATTTGTTCTTAAAAGAAACTTGAAGTGGACCCCATCCTCGATAACGGTAGCCATTCAGCCTAGTGATAGCATTATCAGCCTCGTGATAATTAGCCATGGTCACAAAGCCATAGCCTTTGGTCTTCTGTTGCACACGTACAATGTTAACCTTTTGCACATGACCAAATCCAGAAAAGAGTTGGCCAAGATCAGTTTCATCCATAGTTCCTGTATTGTACACAAACAACACAGGACTATTTGGGTAATCAGAATTAGGAGAGTAATTGTTATTGGGTACAGGACTGGTAGAAAAAAACTCACTACCTGGGCTCCTAATCAGAATAGGTGGTGAGAAATTTTGTAGGTTGTTAGTTGGAGTAATGTAATGTTCATGTGAAGGACGCACTTTTTTTGCATTTGGAGTTTCATTAGCAAATTTCACAATAATGGGTTCATTGCCACCGGGCGGGATTGTCTGATTTAAATCTGCAATTGCAGCTTCTGCCATCTTTTTTTGGTCATACAATACAAAACCGACTCCTTTAGAATGGTTTGTGTTTGGGTGAGTCATTATTCTTGAACGAATGATGATGCCATAAGGTTCAAACAGTCTAATAAGGTCACTCTGTGTGTAATGGTTAGGTAAATGGCTGATATAGACATTGGCTCCTTTCACACCAAGTCCACTAGGGCGAGCAAGGGCCACTTTAATTCTTTTGTTCTCAATATGAAGTCCATTGAGTGTTTGTACTGCCCGGCTAGCATCATCTGCATTCTCATAGTCAACAAAACCAAAGCCATAACTGTAACCTGTTGCTCTGTCTTGAATTATCTTTGATGACTTGATGGGACCAATTGTAAGGAACATGGCTCGGAATTCTTCATTGGAAAGACTTTGGGGGATGTAATTAACAATGAGGTTAGTTTGGTTCCCACCATTGTTATCATAGTGATCTTCTGTTGCCATGGCAACAGCACTTGCTCTGTCATAACAGCTTGTGTAATGGTTAAAGCCTTTCTGCAAAAAAAAAAAAAATGAAAGATTTGAAAGTAATAAAAAAACAAACAAAATGACTAATATTTAATGTTAAATTTTTAAAATATGAGGAAAGCAAAATGTGTTTAGACTTACTTTCAGCTGATGAATGGAGTTGCTAAATCTTTAGAGAGGAATAACCACCAGTCAAGATACATAAGAAATCTGAAGATAAAATAGATTTAAAAAAGTGTCAGTTCTTTTTAAAATTGAGGTAATTTTTGTTTCATTCAAACAAGAAACAAAGGATATTTTTTGTTTTGCTGTGGGAGATTCATTAAATATTGACAGCTCTCAAAAGTGGCCTTACAGTGAGAATAAAAGAAATTAGAACATGCAAGAAACAGGTAAGGATTGAAAAAAGAATATACAGGACAAAAAGTATCATAACCTTATAAAACTTTATTTTTTGGAAGTGTGGTAATCACACCAACCAAAATTCTTTTTGAGATCAAATGAAATTCAACTTTAATTTGGTTAGGATAAATAACATTAATTAGTAAAGATTTTTAATTGGATCTAAATT
Source organism: Doryteuthis pealeii (assembly GCA_023376005.1). Lineage (NCBI taxonomy): Eukaryota > Metazoa > Mollusca > Cephalopoda > Myopsida > Loliginidae > Doryteuthis > Doryteuthis pealeii. Next base: position 65,125,286 of record CM042165.1, read on the forward strand.
TTCTACTTTCAAATGAAAGCACATTAAAAAAAAATATTTGGAAAAAGAAATTTTTGAATATATAAAATTTTTTATAAACATGCCTAAAATTTGGAGGAATTTCACCCAACAAAATAAAACCTTAAAAACTTATAATTTATTGAGGTAATTAATTTTTTTTATTTTTTAAATCGAGATCCAATATTAAATAATGATCTACAATAGTTTAATGACATTTTAACTTAGACAAAGATTGGAATAATTTGAGTGCGAGGGAGAGTTATTTCCCTTGAATCGTATACAAACAAAACAAAAACTAGTTATCGATCAATAGGATTTATAAAAGTAAAAATCATTGTGATTGTACAGATGTTGAATTTATAATACAACAATATAAATAAACTTTCAATAATCTAATGAGAACACAGGAAGTAGCTAATCTTGTTCAAAATTTCAAGTAGTTTTTCACAAGTATGAAAGAAAATCTTAAGTTGGGCACAAATAAATAGAAAACAAGTTTTTGAATTATTTAAGTTGCTGTTTAAAAAGGTCTCAATTTTTATAGATAAACTTTTAATAATTGTTTTTTTTCAATTGGATATGAAAAAAAAAGATGCTTTAACTATTTCATTAGAATATTAGAATAAATAATGTAGCAAACATCTTCGTACCCATTGGTATACATTTTGTATTGTTTTTATGGGTGTCAAAGGATATTAAACATAAATGTCCCTACGTAAGATAAAAATGAACCATAAATAAATGGTCATGTCTATTTACGATTAAGTTAGAGATTTAGAGAAGAAAATTTAAAATAAATAAAATTAAGTAAAACTTAAGGCATTAAACATTTTTTGAAAGAAAAGAAATAACACCCGGGAAAAAATGTTTTCAATACAATATGGCGTTAAAGCTCGGAAATTCGCTGTGAATATAAATGTCAAGAAACTAAAATTTTAATAAAAATTAATAATTCCATAAAAACAATCACGTTAGATTGTAAATTAATGTAAACTTTGTTCAGTTTAACAAAATCACCCAGACACACAGGGAGTTGATAAACCAATACTGAAAATTATTAAATTCGGATAACTCCCTGATTTTTGGTAATTTTTTTTTTTTTTCCAATCGTGAGTGTTAAATTTATTTTGTAAACACGGATTTTACGACAACTACGGCGGCCATATTAATTCATATTTGATCAAAATTGACCGAAAAAGTCGTTTTAAATGTATCAAAAATAAATTACATTATTATTTTTAATTATTTTTTTTTTTTTTTTTTACTGATGTTTATGTTACATTTTGATTTAGACAAAAATTTGATCTTAAATAATCGATTTAATTAATTCGTTTTTAAAATGAAAAGCAGACGAAAAAAATGTTTACACAAAAAAATGTTTACAAAAATAAAATAAATAACACGCAGTATTCCAATTGATTTTTCCTCAGGTTTTATATTTCTAATATTCGACTTAGTAAAAAAAAAAAAAAAATCAAAGTTGTACAAGTAGTGTAATAATAAATGCAATATCATAGCTTAATGACCTTAAAATCAAAATATAACCGGTTACAAAAAGGTTAGCAAAGAGGAGTTACTCGCACATGGCAATTATTGCACATGCTGCTGCCATCTTGTGTAAAAAGTTTGTGAAAATGCAATTTTTATTAACTTTAAACAATAAGAAAGAGTTAAATGATTTCAAGCAGACAGATTGTACGATCAAGATTAAACAATAACTAATAGTTATTGAAAGTTTTACAGATACATAGTTTTACAAAAATACTTTTAAGATTAAAAAGAAGACAAAAAAAAATCGTTGTGATTTTATCGCCCTCCCCCCCATCATCGAAAGCGTTTTTTTTATTTTTTTTAAAATTTTAATTTCTTTTTTTTTTTGGTTAAAGCATAACTTTTTAAATTTGAAAATACAAAATAAGTATGCAAATCACATGAGAAAATAAATTAATCTTAAAATAAAGAAAGATTTTGGTTAGAAGGTAGGAATTTAGTACATTAATAAGTCTGACGTGTAGCGAGGTATTAACTAGAAAATCTACACAATCAGAAGAGACCGAACAATGATTCGTAATTAATACATATTACATAGATAAAGCACTTACAAAGGAATTAATGTAGCGAATTAAAAGGATAAAATTAATTATAAATTAAAAATATTAACAAAAAATTATTATTTTAAAAATGGGCAAGCGATCTAGATTCTATCTAATCTTTTTTGAACCGGCACCCCGATTAAACAAAAAAAAATATAGAAAATCCAGCAAAGTAAAAATAAATTTAAAAAAAAAAAAAGGCGTAAATAATGCGATCAATTAAAAATATATTTCGTAGTAATTTTAAATGAGCAAAAACTAATTTTTTTTAATAGAAATGCTAAGCATAAGCAAAAATATTAAATCAGAAGCGACCAGGAAGAATACGTTTTATAATACAATAGGTTACATTCAGTAGGGAAAAAAAAAGATATAAAGACAAAAGCTAAAAAAATTATCAACAAAAAAGAAAATTTAAATCCATAATGTCGCCAGCATAAAAGTCGCAGAAGCAGTAGGAGAAGCACATGGCGGCAATAGTTGCCGACGTCTTGTACACTAGTATGTCTAAAAGAAACATGCCGGAATATCAGGCATTAAACAATTTATTCTTTAATCGAATTCTTACCGCTTACGCCAGTGTAATTACTTAACCACCAAAAAGTAATGGAACAGAAATGAAGACATACCTTGATAGGATATTAAATATGGCGGCCTATTATCAAACTAACTTTCGGTAATATTCGGCTATTTCCGAATATCTTCGTAGACTTTCAAACGGTTGCAAATTCAAAGTAGAGTGGGTTACCGGAATATATCGGAAATGAACGAATGATTCGGCATTATTCGACAATTCAGGACTTTACAAAATGGCGACACTTAAGGGAAATAACTTACGAAATATACTCAACTATCTAGACTCCCTTTAGAAAAAAATTACCATTTTACATAAATGTATTAAGAAAAAAGTAAATAAATCAGTGAAAGATAAAATATTTTTATTTTTTAAAAAGTCGTAGATATTTATGATAGAATAAACAAATATTAAAAGGGAATATTATTTTCTTTAATGTACTTATAACCACTTTTTTAAAATTCTCAATTTAGACAAGTTATTATTGAAAATTTTAGGCTATAATCCAATAAACAAGTATTTGTTTTGAAAGTAATATTGATCAATACTCATGTTAACCTTAGTCTGTTGCAAACAGTAATTTATATATTTGTTCCATTTCTTTAGGTATATCTTGAGGAAAAGGTGAACAATAGAATTTTTTGAGAAAACTCACAGAAACTAAGGATTCTTAATTAAAGTTTGAAAATATTTTTCCACTGAAGTATTTATTATACTTAATCATAAACTTGTTCATGGATTTACACAACTTTTCAAGTTAAAATCTAACAAATAATTGTTACAATTCAAGTAAAATTAAATCATTTTTGTGAGTATCTTAAAAGTAACAAAAGGAAATTCACTATGTAGAATATTTATGCAGGTCACAAATATGAGGTCTTCCCCCTAACAATCATTTTCTAGATAAATAGTTTTTATCTAAAAGCTAAGATTTAAATATTAGTCTTCCCACTAACAATCATTTTCTAGATAAATAGTTTTTATCTAAAAGCTAAGATTTAAATATTAGGTCTTCCCACTAACAATCATTTTCTAGATAAATAGTTTTTATCTAAAAGCTAAGATTTAAATATTAGTCTTCCCACTAACAGACAATCATTTTCTAGATAAATAATTTTTTATCTAAAAGCTTAAGATTTAAAATAGGCAAAATACCATGTATATGTATCGGTTCAAATTTTGTAGATCAAATTTTAGGCAAAAAATTTATGTTGACCTTTATATGAGTAATAATTTTGTAAGGTTGACTCATCAAGCTAGTCTCACAAATCTGTTACTACTGAAAAGCAAGTTTGATCCTTGCTGGATGCTCCATCTTAGTGAAATAGATCACTAATTAGGACAGCCTATTCTAGAAGTGACCACCCCAAGCAGATTTAACAGGTTTGAATTCAGAGTTTTCCTTCTCCTAGACTGGTTGCCTAACTAAGGTTAAAGAGTCCAGTCTGCCCTGCTATTTACCCATAGCTGGAGGGAGAGTAGTTGGATTCATACCTTTCCCAAGGGTATTTAGGTATGAATCCAACTACTCTCCCTCCATCCTTGTGTTAAATCCTACCTGTAGGGTAAATATCTTTTTTTCAAACTTTTATTGATTCCATAAATTAATGATTTTATCTATTTCATTTTATAGATTAATAATTCCAAATCAAAGGTCAGCCTATGATAATATGAACTTATACATGAGTATGAGTGTGGAAGTGCATGGTGTAATGGTTATCATCAAAGGGAATGGAATCAGCAACATGATTTCAAATCCTAGATGAGACTGTTCTCCATTTCCGATAGTGCTAATACTCTTGGGAAAGGTATGAATCTAACTATTCTCACCTCAGCTATGAGTAAATGGTAAGGCAGACTAGGCTCTTTAACCTTGTTTAGGCAACCAGTCTTGAAGAAAGAAAACTCTGAATTCAAAACCTGTTAAATCTGCTTGGGTGGTCACTTCTAGAATAGGCTGTCCTAATTAGTGATCTATTTCACTAAGATGGAGCATCCAGCAAGGATCAAAACTTGCTTTTCAGTAGTAACAGATTGGTGAGACTAGCTTGATGAAGTCAACCTTACAAAATTATTACTCATATAAAGGTCAACATAAATTTTTTTGCCTAAAATTTGATCTACAAAATTGAACCGAATACATATACATGGTATTTTGCCTATTTTAAATCTTAAAGCTTTTAGATAAAAAATTATTTAATCTAGAAAATGGATTGTCTGTTAGTGGGAAGACTAATATTTAAATCTTAGCTTTTAGATAAAAACTATTTATCTAGAAAATGATTGTTAGTGGGAAAGACCTAATATTTAAATCTTAGCTTTAGAATAAAAACTATTTTATTAGAAATGATTGTTAGTGGGAAACTAATATTTAAATCTTAGCTTTTAGTAAAAACTATTTATCTAGAAAATGAATTGTTAGGGGGAAGACCTCAATATTTGTGACCTGCAAAATATTCTACAAGTGAAATTCCTTTTGTTAACTTTAAGATAACTCAACAAAATGATTTAATTTTACTTGAATTGTAACAAATTATTTGTTAGATTTAACTTGAAAAGTTGTGTAAATCCATGAACAAGTTTATGAATTAAGTATAATAAATACTTCAGTGGAAAAATATTTCAAAAACTTTAATTAAGAATCCTAAGTTTCTGTGAAGTTTTCTCAAAAAATTCCTATTGTTCACCTTTTCCTCAAATTACCTAAAGAAATGGAACAAATATATAAATTACTGTTTGCAACAGACTAAGGTTAACATGAGTATTGATCAATATTACTTTCAAAACAAATACTTTGTTTATTGGATTATAGCCTAAAATTTTTCAATAATAACTTGTCTAAAATTGAGAATTTAAAAAAAAGTGGTTTAAAGTACATTAAAGAAAATAATATCCCTTTTAATATTTGTTTATTCTATCATAAATATCTACGACTTTTAAAAAATAAAATATTTTATCTTTCACTGATTTATTTACTTTTTTCTTAATACATTTATGTAAAATGGTAATTTTTTTTCTAAAGGGAGTCTAGATAGTTGAGTATATTTCGTAAGTTATTTCCCTTAAGTGTCGCCATTTTGTAAAGTCCTGAATTGTCGAATAATGCCGAATCATTCGTTCATTTCCGATATATTCCGGTAACCCACTCTACTTTGAATTTGCAACCGTTTGAAAGTCCTACGAAGATATTCGGAAATAGCCGAATATTACCGAAAGTTAGTTTGATAATAGGCCGCCAATATTTAATATCCTATCAAGGTATGTCTTCATTTCTGTTCCATTACTTTTTGGTGGTTAAGTAATTACACTGGCCGTAAGCGGTAAGAATTCGATTAAAGAATAAATTGTTTTAATGCCTGAATATCCGGCATGTTTCTTTTAGACATACTAGTGTACAAGACGTCGCAACTATTGCCGCCATGTGCTTCTCCTACTGCTTCTTGCCGACTTTTATGCTGGCGACATTATGGATTTAAATTTTCTTTTTGTTGATAATTTTTTTAGCTTTTGTCTTTTATATCTTTTTTTTTCCTACTGAATGTAACCTATTGTATTATAAAACGTATTCTTCCTGGTCGCTTCTGATTTAATATTTTTGCTTATGCTTAGCATTTCTATTAAAAAAAATTAGTTTTTGCTCATTTAAAATTACTACGAAAATATATTTTAATTGATCGCATTATTACGCCCTTTTTTTTTTTAATTTATTTTTACTTTGCTGGATTTTCTATATTTTTTTTTTGTTTAATCGGGGTGCCGGTTTCAAAAAAGATTAGATAGAATCTAGATCGCTTGCCCATTTTTAAAATAATAATTTTTTGTTAATATTTTTAATTTATAATTAATTTTATCCTTTTAATTCGCTACCATTAATTCCTTTGTAAGTGCTTTATCTATGTAATATGTATTAATTACGAATCATTGTTCGGTCTCTTCTGATTGTGTAGATTTTCTAGTTAATACCTCGCTACACGTCAGACTTATTAATGTACTAAAATTCCTACCTTCTAACCAAAATCTTTCTTTATTTTAAGATTAATTTATTTTCTCATGTGATTTGCATACTTATTTTGTATTTCAAATTTAAAAAAGTTATGCTTTAACCAAAAAAAAAAGAAATTAAAATTTAAAAAAATAAAAACGCTTTCGATGATGGGGGAGGGCGATAAAATCACAACGATTTTTTTTTGTCTTCTTTTTAATCTTAAAAAGTATTTTTGTAAAACTATGTATTGTAAAACTTTCAATAACTAAGTTTATTGTTTAATCTTGATCGTACAATCTGTCTGCTTGAAATCATTTAACTCTTTCTTATTGTTTAAAGTTAATAAAAATTGCAATTTTCACAAACTTTTTAACACAAGATGGCAGCAGCATGTGCAATAATTGCCATGTGCGAGTAACTCCTCTTTGCTAACCTTTTTGTAACCGTTATATTTTGATTTTAAGGTCATTAAGCTATGATATTGCATTTATTATTACACTACTTGTACAACTTTGATTTTTTTTTTTTTTTTTTACTAAGTCGAATATTAGAAATATAAAACCTGAGGAAAAAAAATTGGAATACTGCGTGTTATTTATTTTTATTTTTGTAAACATTTTTTGTGTAAACATTTTTTTTCGTCTGCTTTTCATTTTAAAACGAATTAATTAAATCGATTATTTAAGATCAAATTTTTGTCTAAATCAAAATGTAACAATAACATCAAGTAAAAAAAAAAAAAAATAATTAAAAATAATAATGTAATTTATTTTTGATACATTTAAAACGACTTTTTCGGTCAATTTTGATCAAATATGAATTAATATGGCCGCCGTAGTTGTCGTAAAATCCGTGTTTACAAAATAATTTAACACTCACGATTGAAAAAAAAAAAAAAATTACCAAAAAATCAGGGAGTTATCCGAATTTAATAATTTCAGTATTGGTTTATCAACTCCCTGTGTGTCTGGGTGATTTTGTTAAATGAACAAAGTTTACATTAATTTACAATCTAACGTGATTGTTTTTATGGAATTATTAATTTTTTATTAAAATTTTAGTTTCTTGACATTTAATATTCACAGCGAATTTCCGAGCTTTAACGCCATATTGTATTGAAAACATTTTTTCCCGGTGTTATTTCTTTTCTTTCAAAAATGTTTAATGCCTTAAGTTTTACTTAATTTATTTTATTTTAAATTTTCTTCTCTAAATCTCTAACTTAATCGTAAATAGACATGACCATTTATTTATGGTTCATTTTTATCTTACGTAGGGACATTTATGTTTAATATCCTTTGACACCCATAAAAACAATACAAATGTATACCAATGGGTACGAAGATGTTTGCTACATATTTTTATTCTAATATTCTAATGAAATAGTTAAAGCATCTTTTTTTTTCATATCCAATTGAAAAAAAACAATTATTAAAAGTTTATCTATAAAAATTGAGACCTTTTTAAACAGCAACTTAAATAATTCAAAAACTTGTTTCTATTTATTTGTGCCCAACTTAAGATTTTCTTTCATACTTGTGAAAAACTACTTGAAATTTTGAAACAAGATTAGCTACTTCCTGTGTTCTCATTAGATTATTGAAAGTTTATTTATATTGTTGTATTATAATTCAACATCTGTACAATCACAATGATTTTTACTTTTATAAATCCTATTGATCGATAACTAGTTTTTGTTTTGTTTGTATACGATTCAAGGGAAATAACTCTCCCTCGCACCTCAAATTATTCCAAATCTTTGTCTAAGTTAAAAATGTCATTAAACTATTGTAGATCATTATTTAATATTGGATCTCGATTTAAAAAATAAAAAAAATTAATTACCTCAATAAATTATAAGTTTTTAAGGTTTATTTTTGTTGGGTGAAATTCCTCCAATTTTAGGCATGTTTATAAAAAATTTTAATATATTCAAAAATTTCTTTTTCCAAATATTTTTTTTTAATGTGCTTTCATTTGAAAGTAGAAAATTTAGATCCAATTAAAAATCTTTACTAAATTAATGTTATTTATCCTAACAATTAAAAGTTGAATTTCATTTGAATCTCAAAAAGAATTTTGGTTGGTGTGATTACCACAACTTCCAAAAAAATAAAGTTTTATAAGGTTAAATGATACTTTTGTCCTGTATATTCTTTTTCAATCCTTACTGTTTCTTGCATGTTCTAATTTCTTTTATTCTCACTGTAAGGCCACTTTTGAGAGCTGTCAATATTTAATGAATCCCCACAGCAAAACAAAAAATATCCTTTGTTTCTTGTTTGAATGAAACAAAAATTACCTCAATTTTAAAAAAGAACTGACACTTTTTTAAATCTATTTTATCTTCAGATTTCTTATGTATCTTGACTGGTGGTTATTCCTCTCTAAAGATTTAGCAACTCCATTCATCAGCTGAAAGTAAGTCTAAACACATTTTGCTTTCCTCAATATTTTAAAAATTTAACTTAAATATTATCATTTTGTTTGTTTTTTTATTACTTTCAAATCTTTCATTTTTTTTTTTTTTTGCAGAAAGGCTTTAACCATTACACAAAGCTGTTATGACAGAGCAAGTGCTGTTGCCCATGGCAACAGAAGATCACTATGATAACAATGGTGGGAACCAAACTAACCTCATTGTTAATTACATCCCCCAAGTCTTTCCAATGAAGAATTCCGAGCCCATGTTCCTTACAATTGGTCCCATCAAGTCATCAAAAGATAATTCAAGACAGAGCAACAGGTTACAGTTATGGCTTTGGTTTTGTTGACATGAGAATGCAGATGATGCTAGCCGGGCAGTACAAACACTCAATGGACTTCATATTGAGAACAAAAGAATTAAAGTGGCCCTTGCTCGCCTAGTGGACTTGGTGTGAAAGGAGCCAATGTCTATATCAGCCATTTACCTAACCATTACACACAGAGTGACCTTATTAGACTGTTTGAACCTTATGGCATCATCATTCGTTCAAGAATAATGACTCACCCAAACACAAACCATTCTAAAGGAGTCGGTTTTGTATTGTATGACCAAAAAAAGATGGCAGAAGCTGCAATTGCAGATTTAAATCAGACAATCCCCGCCGGTGGCAATGAACCCATTATTGTGAAATTTGCTAATGAAACTCCAAATGCAAAAAAAAAAGTGCGTCCTTCACATGAACATTACATTACTCCAACTAACAACCCTACAATTTCTCACCACCTATTCTGATTAGAGCCCAGGTAGTGAGTTTTTTTCTACCAGTCCTGTACCCAATAACAATTACTCTCCTAATTCTGATTTACCCAAATAGTCCTGTGTTGTTTGTGTACAATACAGGAACTATGGATGAAACTGATTCTTGGCCAACTCTTTTCTGGATTTGGTCATGTGCAAAAGGTTAACATTGTACGTGTGCAACAAGACCAAAGGCTATGGCTTTGTGACCATGGCTAATTATCACGAGGCTGAATAATGCTATCACTAGGCTGAATGGCTACCGTTATCGAGGATGGGGTCCACTTCAAGTTTCTTTTAAGAAACAATAAAGTTTTTAAATTATAATGGATGAGAAGTTTTTTAGTTTGTATTGTTACAATGTATTTTTATTTATGAAGATAGTTAGCATGTAATTGAGTTGCATTTCCTAAATGGATTTGAAAGATTGTATTTTTCCCAAGCAACAATTTTTAAGAGAACTTAGTCTGACTTTCTAGCTCAGGCCTTTTAGTTTTTGAGGTATTTCAACCCTAATTTACATTGATTTATTTCTTCAGAGTTTTTTCCTTTCCTATTTCATTTAATGGATCCAAACCTTTTGATGAGAAAAAAAAAAGTATGGGGAGACAATCCGTGTAAAAAAAACTGCTTGATACTACTGATAGTAAAAACAAAACTTGCATTTTTTTTTTTTTTTTGTGACTCTAATCCGCTTATTTTCAGACCAGCATGTGAGAGGCTGCCATACCTGATCAACTGAATTCCTTAAGTTCGGTGCACAATTAGTGCAATTGCCAAGTCTTGCTGAATTAAAATTTTCAGATTAAAACAATTTTTCAATATTGTTTTTTTTTTTTTTTTCTTTCTTCTCCGACATTTAGTTTTCACAGGGAATCTAAATATGCATGCATGGAATTAAAAAGGAATAAATTTAAACTGAAATAACTAAACAAAAACAAGCAATAGATTTCAAATTTTCTTTTCAATGTATTTCCAAATGAAATTACAAAAAGAAATGATCAATGTAATGTATTAATTAAGCAGTTTAGACCACAATGACCATCTTAACCTCTACCATTTACCTTTGCAAAACTTGAAATTTTCCAATTTGATTCTTGGCTTAGAATTGCTATGAAAGTTTTTCCAATCTTCCCTGAAAAGTATACTAATTAGAAAATGAACTGTACCAGAATTGAAACAGGTGTGTAAATAGTATTGCCCACAACAAAATAGTTAAAAGGAAAAAAGTTGAAATAGTTTAATTAGAATGCTCAGATGGCAACATTAAACCTGCTTAAAAAAAAAAAAAAATTAAAAAAATCAATCAACTTCAATCTTGCTGTTTGCAGTCATAACTTTTAACATGCCAAAAGAAAGAAAAACTTTCACTCACTGTAAGAGATTTGGTACATACTTTTATCACTGAAGCAAGCTAAAGTGATAGAAGATGCAGAAAATACACTGGAAGAGAACATTTTAACTAAGTCATAGCAGCTGCATCAGAGTCCAATAGTTTTAAGAGTTCCTGCTAACTGCAAATGAACACTAAAAACTTGCTGCTAGGTTTATATTGACATTGAGAGGGTAGATAGTAAGATTTTTCTTTTGAACCCACCCTATCCTTTCCCCTTTTACATCACACTGGTTGTTTGGGAATTCCCTATCTGCGAGAGTGGTGGCTGGCAGCATACAACCTCTCCATCCTGCATAACCCTGAAAAGTAGAATTGTGGAGATAAATTAAATTTCATTAATTTAAGAAATTCTTTCAATTAAATTGAATATGGCAGATGAACATTCAACAGAAACAGGATAAGGTATGGAAAGACAGATGTTGCTCTAAATTAGCTGGGGAGGGGGATAAAAAAACATTTTGCTTTTAAATTCCAACTAAGGTCAAAAGAAACTCATCATTACAAACTGGACCCTCCTACATCTAAAATATTAAAATTAAGCAACATCTCCAAAATAAGTTTATAAATCTAGAATGAACAGATTTAAATTTAATCCAGCTATAGAACAAGATTAGAAACAGAAATAAGGATAAAAGAGATTTGACAAATAATGAACAAATGTGTATATAAGTGTATCTTGTTCTAACGTAATTAAAAAATTTAAAAAATTAAAAAATAAGCATGTTCAATTTAAACAACATATGAAAAATTAGGAAAATACAAAATGTCTGCATCCAATGCCACCAGGTTGATTCAAAAGATGAGGGAAGATTTCAGAGGTTTCCATCATAATGAAGTGCTTTCTTCCCTCCGTGTATTTCAAAGTCAAAGAATCAGGGTTTGGGGCAATAGTAATTTAGGGACAAATCCTTGAAGTAATTATTGTATTTTGCTCAGTTGAAAACTGGAGTTTTCAAATTTTAGTGTTTGAACCAGCTGAAAACTTTTCACTTGATTCCACTCTCCCACAAACACACACAAAAAAATTTTAAAATAAAAAAAAAATTAAAAAAAAAAAAAAGTAATAAAAAAATATTTAAAAAATAAAAAAAGGGGGGTTGGGTTTGGTGCAATAAAACATAATAACCTTATGTTTTTTTCGAAAACCTAGACAAATTACAAAAAGATATTGCGCATTTTAGCTAATTGTAACAAAGTAGGGAAAGAGCATTCTAGCAAATATTATGAAAAGACTGATACAGCGTAACATCAAAATATATAATATCCATAATATGCAACCAAATATTGCAAAGACCATTAAATGATTCAAAGGATGTTTTTTTAAAAAGATAAGACTTTCTGGACGAAAACTTAAATTTCTTAAACTGATGGAAAGTGGGGGGTAAAAAAAAATTTTTTTTTTTTTTTAAAATCAAAGCTAAAACATTGAACAGCTATATAAAATGTTTTTAATACAGACATTTTTTTTTTTAGAAAAACTTTAAAATGAAACAGGTTAACAAGTCAAGGGGGAAATGCACAAATGAATACCCATCCAAAAAATAAATTTAAGAACAAATCCACCATCACAGCTAACTTTGAAACATCCTGCATATTCTCAAAAGCTTGAATTGTCCAACTTGTAAATAATTGGTTCCATTGAAAATATTAAACAATGAGAAAGTTAGAAAAATAAGCAAAATGCTGGCACAAAAGGTCAACACCCGAACAGCAATAACAAATGAGCCTAAAATCTCAATTGAATATAAATTGACTAAACGTATTACAAGCTGCAAGCATAAATCCTCATAAACACAGATTATGATTAAAATGAAGTGATATTTACTGCAGCAATCCAGATTAAAAGATTATCAAGAAACCTTAAAATTTTAAATTTCACTTTATATTAAAGAGCTACACAAGATTGGTATATTAATAACCGTCTTAGTAAAAGGAAGTAGTTTTGCTAATAAAATTTTAAAAAAAAAGAAAAAAAAAGGAAAGTTAAATATTATATTCAAAGCTATTCCCTAATGGAAAGTGGTTTAAAAACCCTTTTGAAATAATTTTTAGCCTAATATTTAAATGCTTACTTTATAAATTATGAATATAAAAAGTCAAAAACTAATGTTTAATAACAGAAGCAAATGTAGCATTTCAATTTGGTTTCCATGCAAAAAGGAAAAATAAGTTCTGAATGGCTACAGATCAAGAAGAATTTTTTTAAATTAAATTTTTTAACGTTATCAAATTGCAAACATTTTTTTGAACATCTTTTTTTTTTTTTTTTGGATTATGCAAATTACCCAAGTTACCTTAACTAAGATCTAATTAAAATATATATATATATATAAATAAAATCACCTACCTGTTTAAAAAAAAAAATAAATTAAAAAAAAAAATCCCAATCCAAAAACTAAGCCATTCTTAAATTACTGGATGATTCCAATAATTATGACTCAAGAAAGTTTTATAGAACTGAAAATAGAAATCAGCCTTATCACCAACCCAAGCCCAATAATTTTATGTAGTTGAATGTCATTAAGCCTAATTTATCCTTTTACATTTGTTATTAAATTAAATTCCTAGTTACTCTAGGACATGATGATAAAATGTGTTTATTTATATATATATATATATGGTTATTTATATATATTATATATAATATATATAAATATAAAAAAGTTTTTTTTTAAAGACTTTTTTAAAAATGATAAAAAAAAAAAAAAAATTTTGTTTTTTAAAGAAAAAAAAAAGCTATTTTAATTTTTTTTTACATTTTGCAAAAGGTAAAAAGGCATATTGGCAGAAAAGTTAAGGAAAAAAAATTTTTTTAAAAAAAAAGAGAGGATATCATATTATATATAATATATAATCTTTTATCATATATATATATATATATTAATCTTTTTATCATATATATATATATATATAATCTTTTTTTTTTAATCATATAATTTTAAAAAATATTAATAATAATTTTATGATATATAATAATAATAATTAAATCTTTTATCATAATAAATATATATAATATTAATATAAATCTTTTTATCATATATATATTTATATATATATATAATATCTTTTATCATATTATAAATATATATATATATTAATCTTTATTATCATAATAATATATATATATATAATCTTTTATCAATATATATATATCTATTTTTATCATATATATATATATATATATAATCTTTTATCATATATTATATATATATATATCTTTTATAACATATATATATATATATAATATTTTATCATATATATATATATATAATCTTTTATCATATATATATATATATAATTCTTTATCATATATATATATATTAATCTTTTATCATATATATATATATATATATAATCTTTTATCATATATATATATATATATATCTTTTATCATATATATATATATATATATCTTTTATCATATATATATATATATATATAATCTTTTAATCATAATAATATATATATATAATCTTTTATCATATATATATATATATAATCTTTTATCATATATATATATATATATAATCTTTTATCATATATATATATATATAATCTTTTATCATATATATATATATATATAATCTTTTTATCAATATATATATATATATAATCTTTTATCATATATATATATATATAATCTTTTTTTATATATATATATATATAATATAATCTTTTATCATATATATATATATATAATCTTTTATCATATATATATATATTAATAATCTTTTATCATATATATATATATATATTATCATATATATATATATTATATATGAATTTAAATATCCTGGAACTAAAGTTTCATGCTTACTTGCAATCATCAGTCAAAATGTTAAAAAAAATGGTGGCTTGTTTAGCACTTATATAACGTGAAACGAGTTCACGGTGGAATGTTATAACTCTAAAGTTGTATTTACAAAAATAAGTAAACATGCTTAGGTCTTAATGCATGCGGTGTCCAGATTAATTTTTTTGGTGTTAAATGAAATAATAAAAATTTGTTCAAATGTCTACATTTGGAAATGAGTTCACTTCTCTAGTTCATAAATTTGTATTTGTATTTTGTAGAATACACAATTTTTCACAGTGAACAAGAGAAGCGAACTTGTTTCCAAATGTAGACATTTGAACAATTTTTATTATGTCATTTACCACCCGACCTTAATTAATCCCTTATTATTCGCCCTCTATCTATTCTTTTAAGAAAAAATAAAAAGTTTTTCAATTATAATGGATGAGGAAGTTTTTAGTTTGTATTGTTACAATGTATTTTTAGTTTTATGAAGATAGTTAGCATGTAATTGAGTTGCATTTCCTAAATGGATTTGAAAGATTTGTATTTTTCCCAAGCAACAATTTTTAAGAGACTTAGTCTGACTTTCTAGCTCAGGCCTTTTAGTTTTTGAGGTATTCAACCTAATTTACATTGATTTATTCTTCAGAGTTTTTTCCTTCCTATTTCATTTNTAATGGATCCAAAGTTTGATGAGAAAAAAAAAAGTATGGGGAGACAATCCGTGTAAAAAAACTGCTTGATACTACTGATAGTAAAAAACAAAAACTTGCATTTTTTTTTTTTTTTGTGACTCTAATCCGCTTATTTTCAGACCAGCATGTGAGAGGCTGCCATACCTGATCAACTGAATTCCTTAAGTTCGGTGCACAATTAGTGCAATTGCCAAGTCTTGCTGAATTAAAATTTTCAGATTAAAACAATTTTCAATATTGTTTTTTTTTTTTTTTTTTCTTCTCCGACATTTAGTTTTCACAGGGAATCTAAATATGCATGCATGGAATTAAAAAGGAATAAATTTAACTGAAATAACTAAACAAAAACAAGCATAGATTTCAAATTTCTTTTCAATGTATTTCCAAATGAAATTACAAAAAGAATGATCAATGTAATGTATTAATTAAGCAGTTTAGACCAACAATGAAAAAAAAAAAAAAAAAAAAAAAAAAAAAAAAAAAAATATATGGAGAAGCTTTTTCTAAAAAATGTACTAGTTCTTGAATTTCACTTGCAGAGGTCGACCACAGCCAGTACAATCATAGCCATTGAGTCTTCCAATTGCATTCTGAGCTTCTTGTAGATTGGTCATTGTTACAAAACCGTAATTTTTAGATTGTCCCTTTTGGTGATCTCGCATGATGTTGACTTTCTGCACCGTTCCAAAGGGAGAAAATAATTGCCACAAGGTTTTTTCATTACAATTAGGTCCAATGTTGTAAACAAATAGAACATATCCTCCCTGAGAAAGACTCAAACCAGAGTTTGGTGTTGAGTAATTGCCTGTAACTGGATTATAACGGAACCTATTTCCCGGACTTCTCATTGGACCAGGACCTGGTGTTGGAAAACATGGAGTAGTATTGATGTAGGGTATTGCAGGGGGACGTACCTTCTTTGCATTATCATCAGCAAACTTTATGAGTAGTGGCTCTGTTCCACCAGCAGGAACTGTGCCACTTATCTGGCTTATTGCTTCTTCAGCTTGCTTCTTCTGGTCAAAGAGGACAAAACCAACACCTTTTGACTGACCTGTAGTCTGATCTGTCAAAACTCTGGACTGTATGATTGTTCCAAATCTCTGGAAAAGACGTTCTAAATCCATTTGCTGATAATGCCTAGGAAGATTTTGAACATAAAGATTAGCTCCCTTTATTTGTTCACCACCTGGTCTTGCTAATGCAACTTTGATGGTTTTATTTTGCATCTGGAGTCCATTTAAGGTTTGCATGGCTCTTTGAGCATCTTCAACTTTTTCATAATCAACAAAACCAAACCCATAATTGTAGCCAGTAGCTTTATCTCTGACTATTTTTGCAGATTTGATGGGCCCTATGCTGAGAAACATAGAACGAAATTCTTCATCTGTCAAAGTTTGAGGGATGTAATTTATTATCAGGTTGGTGCGGTTGTTATCTTCCATCTCCAGCTTGAATGTTTGTTTTTTTATCGCAGTCTCAAGAATCTCCAGGCAATATTGTACGTTCCTCCATAAAAAAGAAAAAAAAAAAAAAAAAGAAAAAAAAATGAAAATTATATCAGAGGAATCCTGGGAAAATTTAAAATATATAGACAACAAAAAAAAAAAGAAAAAAAGAAAAAAAAAAAAGAAAAAAAAAAAAAAAAAGAAGAAAAATAAAAGATTAGAAAAAAAAAAGACCAATTATGTTGCTTCAGTGTTCTCCATATGAACAAGTATTTCAATAAAATGGTCTTGAACATTAGAAATTTGGAGACTGGTTATAAAAAAAATACAAACAGCCTGGGAAGATAAATATTTTGTTTGAAGAGGGGAAAAAAAAAAAAAAAAAAAAAAAAAAAAAATTAAATTGTTGAAATGTAAAATTAATCCATCCTTAGCAGCATAGTTTCATTAGCAAATTTCACAATAACGAGCGGATTGTCTGATTTAAATCTGCAATTGCAGCTTCTGCCATCTTTTTTTGGTCATACAATACAAAACCGACTCCTTTAGAATGGTTTGTGTTTGGGTGAGTCATTATTCTTGAACGAATGATGATGCCATAAGGTTCAAACAGTCTAATAAGGTCACTCTGTGTGTAATGGTTAGGTAAATGGCTGATATAGACATTGGCTCCTTTCACACCAAGTCCACTAGGGCGAGCAAGGGCCACTTTAATTCTTTTGTTCTCAATATGAAGTCCATTGAGTGTTTGTACTGCCCGGCTAGCATCATCTGCATTCTCATAGTCAACAAAACCAAAGCCATAACTGTAACCTGTTGCTCTGTCTTGAATTATCTTTGATGACTTGATGGGACCAATTGTAAGGAACATGGCTCGGAATTCTTCATTGGAAAGACTTTGGGGGATGTAATTAACAATGAGGTTAGTTTGGTTCCCACCATTGTTAACACATCACTCAATAAGTCCTGGGCCTAACTAATAAAACAACTTTTAGGCAAAATTCGATTTTATTCATCAACATAGTCTCCTGCAAGGGTGATACACTGATTCCAACGCTTCTCTAACAATTCGATGCCTTTTTTGTAGAACGATTTGTCTTTGGCCTCAAAATATGACTCAGTTTCCGATATCACTTCTTCATTGGAGCCAAATCTCTTTCCCTGGAGCATTTTTTTGAGGTCTGCAAACAGCCAGTAGTCACTAGGGGCCAGATCTGGAGAATAGGGTGGGTGCGGAAGCAATTCGAAGTGCAATTCATGTAGTTTTTTCATTGTTGCAATCGACTTGTGAGACGGTGCATTGTCTTGGTGAAAGAGCACTTTTTTCTTCATTTGTGGCCGTTTTTTGGCGATTTCTTCCTTTAAACGCACTAATAATGTTATATAATATTCGCTATTGATGGTTTTTCCTTTCTCAAGGTAATCGATGAACAAAATACCTTGCGCATCCCAAAATATGGAGGCCAAAACCTTGCTTGCTGATGTTTGCATCTTTGGTCGCTTTGGACAGCTTTCATCGGCTGCTGTCCCTTCACCTGACTGCTGATTTGACTCTGGAATGAAGTGGTGGATCCATGTTTCATACATTGTCACATATTTACACAAAAACTCATTTTTGTCGTACTGAAACAGTTGCAAACAACGCTCTGAATCGTCGACACGTTGTTGTTTTTGATCGACTGTGAGCAAACGCGGTACCCACTTTGAACACAGCTTTCTCATTGACAAATGTTCATGCAAAATGGTGAATACACTGCCTTCTGATATCTTTAACTCCTCTGCTATCTCACGCAACGTCAATTTACGATCAGCCAAAATGAGTTTGTGGAGTTTTTTGGCATTTTCTGGGACAACTGCCGAATTTGGGCGACCTGAGCGTTCAGCATCATTTGTGCTTGTACGACCACGTTTAAAGTCAGCATACCACCTCTTAACCGTTGTTTCCGACGGAGCAGAGTCCGGATAACACTTATCAAGCCATCGCTTTGCTTGAACAGTATTTTTTCCCATCAGAAAGCAATGCCTTATTAACACACGAAATTCAGATTTTTCCATTCTTTTGAAAATTTGCAACAGTAGCTTCACTTAAATAACTGTAATTTGTAAACTAATAATCCGATTGGGCTCAAATTTTGACACGTGCCATTTGAAGGTTAGTACTTTATAATCATATGGATTTTTTTTTCTTATTAGTGGCACCATCTATTTGTCAGGCCCGGAACTTATTGAGTGATGTGTTATCATAGTTATATTCTGTTGCCATGGCAACAGCACTTGTTTTGTCATAACAGCTTGTGTAATGGTTAAAGCCTTTCTGCAAAACAATGAAAGATTTGAAAGTAAAATTCAAACCAAAAATACAAACTGACTAATAATATTTAAGTTTTTAAAATATGAGGAAAGCAAAATGTGTTTAGACTTACTTTCAGCTGATGAATCGAGTTGCTAAATCTTTAGAGAGGAATAACCACCAGTCAAGATACATAAGAAATCTGAAGATAAAATAGATTTAAAAAAGTGTCAGTTCTTTTTAAAATTGAGGTAATTTTTGTTTCATTCAAACAAGAAACAAAGGATATTTTTTGTTTTGCTGTGGGAGATTCATTAAATATTGACAGCTCTCAAAAGTGGCCTTACAGTGAGAATAAAAGAAATTAGAACATGCAAGAAACAGGTAAGGATTGAAAAAAGAATATACAGGACAAAAAAGATAAATAAAAAAAGGTATCATAACCTTATATATAAAACGTAATCACACCAACCAAAATTCTTTTTGAGATCAGATGAAATTAAACACTGAGTACCCTTAAATTAAAAAAAAAATTGAAATAGATCACTAAGTAGGCCTGAGCCTATTCTAATAGTGACCAGGTTTGAATTCAGAGTTTTTCTGGTTTCCTAACCGAGGTTAAAGAGCCCAATCTGCCCTACTATTTACCCATAGCTGGAGATTAGTTGGATTCATACCTTTCCCAAGGGTATTAGCTAAGGATACCCAAAAATCATCTGCTAATGTTTTTTTTTAAACCAATTAAAATTAATTAAATCGATTATTTAAGGTCAAACTTTTGTCTAAATTGATAAGTAGTAACATAATGACCATCAATAAAAAAGCAAAATAATATCACAGATTTAATTCATTTTTAATACATTTAAAAGGATTTTTTTGGTCAATTTCAATCACGTTCGGCCTGAAACGCTGTTTAAAAGTGGCGTGTTTACAAAATTAATGTAACATTAGCGATTGAAATTTTTTAAAACCAAAATTCAGGGAATTATCCGATTTTAATGAAATTTTCAGTATATATTTATCAGTTTCAAAACTAAGTATTTCTGCTATGAAAAATTAATATATAAAATTCATTTAAAATATGAGCAGCCAAATTTTAAGTTTAAAATGTCATTAGATTCTAAAAAAAAAATATTTTTAATAACTACATTACTAGTATCAATCACCCATATTTTTTAGTCGAAAACTGTATTGAAAATTTAGCCCCCCCCCCCCCTTAAGCAGAAAAAATATCGATGCATAATTTTTTCTTTTATAAAATAATAGCCAATTAAATAATTATCGAAATGAGTAAAAAAGAAATCTCCAAAAATTATTTTATTATTTTTTTAATATTTTATTTTCCGATTTACGGCAGTTATTTTCTCATAGAATATTCCCCTTAAAAACTTTTTTTTTTCTATTCACAACTTCGGTCTTATCTTTTTTATTTATACTGTAATTAGTATTGAACACTGACCAACTTGCCGAGATTTACACACCCCAAAGTAAGGGGGTTCAAAATTAAGTGACCTGAAAAAAATCAGAAAGTTTTCAAATAAAATAAATAATGCATTATAAAGTTCATTCATAGATAAATCAACACTGAAAATTTAATTAAAATCCGATAATTCCCTGATTTTTGGTAAATTATTTTCTGTAGGTGGGGCTAAATTCATTTGGTCAAAAACGGATTTTACGTAAATTTTGAGTAACCTAATATTAGCGCTATGTGAACTGTGGCTTCGTCCAGGAATTGAACTCTAGTCAACTCCTGAACGAATAAATAAAAAAGGTATCAGAATCATATATATATATATATATATATATATATATATATACTTTATTATTTTTAGAAGTGTGGTAATCACATTAACTAAAATTCTTTTTGAGATCAGACGAAATTAAACACCGAGTACACTTTAATCGGATTAGATGAAAAGATTCATGGGATGGAGAGAGAAGGAAAAAAAGCCTATATTTCATTCATAAATAACATTAACAAAATTAATTAGCAAAGATTTTGAATTGGATCTAAATTTTCTACTTTCAAATTGAAAATGATGAGAAGTTTTCATATTAAAAATGAAAAAAAAAAAAATAACCGGCTAGAAAAGATCAGCACATGGTAATTATTGGGTGCTCTTCGCATAAATGCGTCCTGGCCCCTACCCTAAAAAACGGTTTAGTGGTTTGAAGGCATTAAAAGTAAACCACCACCCAGGTTTTTTTTATCGACAAGTCAATATAAATATCTACCCCCCTCTTTAAAATATCTTTCTTTCGGTATTTTCATTTTATTTTAATTAAAAAAAAAACTGTTACAATGTTTTAAATAAATACGGCTGAGTTCCGAAAATAAAAACCCAACAACTGTCGTGTATTTAAAAAAAAAAAAATATGACCGAACTTAGAAAATGAATAACGCTAATCTTAAACCGTAACCCTAAAAAAATATTTTAAATAAAAACAGCTTCAAACAGCTATGGACTTTAATCGTAGCGTGGGTTGTTTTATTCAGCAGACACCGCCTAGCGGTTTAGGGCAGAAGACTAGGACGAATTTGTGAAAAAATACAAAAGCATAACTTTTTAAATTTGATAATATAAAATAAGTATGCAAATCCCATATGAAAATTATAAGTCTGACGTGTAGCGAGGTACTAACTAGAAATAGAAAAAGCTAAAAAATTACCAACAAAAAAAAGAAGAAAATTTAAATCCATAATGTCGCCAGTATAAAAGTCGCAGAAGCAGTAGGAGAAGCACATGGCGGCAATAATTGCCGATGTCTTGTACACTAGTATGTCTAAAAGAAACATGCCGGAATATCAGGCATTAAACAATTTATTCTTTAATCGAATTCTTACCGCTTACGCCAGTGTAATTACAAATCAACAAAAAGTAATGGAACAGAAATGAAGACCTACCTTGAGAGGATATTAAATATGGCGGACTATTATCAAACTAACTTTCGGTAATATTCGGCTATTTCCGAATATCTTCGTAGACTTTCAAACGGTTGCAAATTCAAAGTAGAGTGGGTTACCGGAATATACCGGAAATGAACGAATGATTCGGCATTATTCGACAATTCAGGACCTTACAAAATGGCGCCACTTAAGGGAAATAACTTACGAAATATACTCACCTATCTAGACTCCCTTTAGAAAAAAATTACCATTTTACTTAAATGTATTAAGAAAAATAAATAAATCAGTGAAAGATAAAATATTTTTATTTTTTAAAAAGTCGTAGATATTTATGAAAGAATAAACAAATATTAAAAGGGAATATTTTTCTTAATGAAAATTGTGAATTCAAATCAGATGTACTCTGCTAAAAAATTGAACCATATATCATATCCTCCCCATGGCGGAGGGGTTGGGTAAATATCTACCCAAACGTTACTCTAAATTAGCCTCTCCCACACAGATCAATTGAGAAAGTTTTACTCACCTATTGGAAAATGTTTTGTTTGATTTTATATGTATTATTTTGATTTTTCGGACTGTTGTCCTCCTCTTTATTGTGAAATATACATACACAATGTTTTGGCTACTCAATGGATTACAAGGAACAGAGGGTACATCAGCCAAAACATTGTGTATGTATATTTCACAATAAAGATGAGGACAACTGTCCGAAAAATCAAAATAATATTATTAATCCTCATCTAAAAACAAACTGGGGAAATCATTTTGAATAGTGAGAGTAGTCTACTCAATGGATTACAAGGAACACTGAAGAAGGCCAGAGGGTACATCAGCCAAACATTGTGTATGTATATTTCACAATAAAGATGAGGACAAATGTCCGAAAAATCAAATTAATATTTTAATCCTCATCTAAAAACAAACTGGGGAAATCATTTTGAATAGTGAGAGTAGTCTACCCAGTGGATTACAAGGAACACCTGAAGAAGGCCAGAGGGTACATCAGCCAAAACATTGTGTATGTATATTTCACAATAAAGATGAGGACAACTGTCCGAAAAATCAAAATAGTATATATCAAGCCTCATCTCAAAATTTCAGACAAATAAAATCTACATTTGTTTTTATTGTAGCCCAGAATGCTTTAAAAAAAACCAACCAACCAATCAACCTAGATACTCAAAATTCACGACTGAACAATAATTAATAATAGTAATATAACAGTTATGATTTTTTTATGATGAAATATAATTCTATTTAACAAAGGATATGTGAAACACTTCTACATTTGTTTTTTTTTTCCTTTTGGACTATTGTCCTCATCTTTATTATGAAATATACATACACAACGTTTCAGCCATTATACCCTCTGTGCTTCTTCAGGTGTTCCTTGTAATCCATTGTGGTAGATTGCTCTCACTACCCTATAAATATCAAGACCTTTTCTATCTGAGCATAGCAATGATTCAGCTTGGGAAATCATTTTGAATAGTGAGAGCAGTCTACCCCAATGGACTACAAAGGAACACAATAAAGATGAGAACAACAGTCCGAAAGATCAAAATAATACATATGAAACCTCATCTCAAAAACTGGAGAAATCATTTTGAATAGTGAGAGCAGTCTACCCCAATGGATTACAAAGGAACACAATAAAGATGAGAACAACAGTCCGAAAGATCAAAATAATACATATTAAACCTTATCTCAAAAACTGGAGAAATCATTTTGAATAGTGAGAGCAGTCTACCCAATGGATTACAAAGGAACACAATAAGATGAGGAAAACAGTCCGAAAAATCAAAATAGTACATATTAACCTCATCTCAAAAACTGGAGAAATCATTTTGAATAGTGAGAGCAGTCTACCCAATGGATTACAAAGGAACACAATAAAGATGAGGGTAGTGTGACTCTGTCTCAGAGTGGTAGTACCTGTATCTATGGGTTAAATAGAAAAAATGAGTGTAAAAAATGTGCTTAAATAAAATTGAGTTTAGAAAAATGTTTTGAATATGTATCAAGAATGAACCGAACAAAATATCTTCAGTATAAAATAACCCAACAAGGGAGTGGAGTGTAGCAATGTCATGGACTGCTCAGCCACCAGTATTCCGTCCTTAATCATCATGGGTCGCCACCCTTCTACAGAGGTGCGGTTGGTGTATTCTTCAGCTCTAGACGAAAGGGCAAGAAGGCTTGGTTTGGTTTCTTTGTTTAATGGCATATCAACCTTCATGGGTTATTTACTGCCAAAGCTATCCTTGTAGAAGAACAGTAGGGGTGCTATTTAACCCATAACTAGGATAAGATAAGAGTTCATACCTTTCCCAATGGTATTAGTCTGAAAGTGATTGGTTTGGTTTCTTTGTTTAATGACATATCAATCTTCATGGGTTATATGCACCACAGGATGCTACCCACGGTCAATAGGTGGCACCATTAGGGAGATTTTACACCTCTGTAGAGGTGCAGTCGTTTTCTACTGGCCCAGCCAACAGGGTGGCATATAAAGCTGTATACACATTATCTTCAATGAATGACAAAATATTTGAAAATAAATTCACTGCTATTCACAGAATTGCATCCCGGCCTCTTGCCTTAAAAAATGCTAAGCGGTGATATCTGAAAAAGCAACCCCTTCTACGAATGAAGTCCCTAGCTGAAGCTGATCGTAGCTATTGTACAATTGCGATACCATGAAATAAACGTTTTTTTTTAAATTAAAAATGACCTGACATTTTCTTTTTTATTAAAATATAAAAGAATATCTAAATATTCAGATTTCCGCCCTGTCGGCTGGGGCGTTAGAATGCACCGACTGCACCTCTGTAGAGGGGTAAGACTCCCCCAATGGGGCCACCTGTTTGCTGTGGGTGGCGACCCGTGATGCTTAAGGATAGAGCCCTGGTGGATGAGCAGTTCATGACTTGCAATACTCCACTTTGGCCCAATATTGGGCTAGACGGGCGGTCGGAGAGGCCCCCTCCGATCAATCGGCTGGTCACGTCAAGCCCTAGCATCTATATGATTTTCCCAACCCTATTGCCCTTATGGCAAGCCCCAACCCCTTTTTATCATATGGGTGCTAGAAGGCGGTGGCTGCGGGTCTACATGTCCTGGGAATGACGTTAAACTCTATCTGATGGTGAGGTTCCAGTTTTGGAGGTTTGGGGAATGTGGAGCACCCTTCATCACCATTGCTTCCTGGTCCACTCTGACCCGGAGTGGTAGTACCTGTCAGGGTCCCATCTATGGGTTAAATAGAAAAATGTATTTATAAAAGAATTGTATTATCCATTAAGAATTGATTTATTTCAAAACTTTATTCGGCATTAAATGACCCACTGAGGTTGATATGCCCGTAAAACAAAACAAACAAACAAACAAAAATCAGATTTTTTTTATTTATATTTGTTTAATGTCTTGCTTTTAGTTAAAATAAAAAAGAATATCTAAATATTTTTAATTTTTTATTTGTAATTGTTTGTTGGAAATAAATATACTAAAATAAAATAAAAATACAGAAAAAGATGTTTTGATTTTTTATTTGTAATTGTTTGTTGGAAATAAATATACTAAAATAAAATAAAATACAGAAAAAGATGTTTTAATTTTTTATTTGTAATTGTTTGTTGGATAAATATACTAAAATAAAATAAAAATACAGAAAAAGATGTTTTGATTTTTTATTTGTAATTGTTTGTTGGAAATAAATATACTAAAATAAAATAAATACAGAAAAAGATGTTTTAATTTTTTATTTGTAATTGTTTGTTGGAAATAAATATACTAAAATAAAATAAAATACAGAAAAAGATGTTTTGATTTTTTATTTGTAATTGTTTGTTGGAAATAAATATACTAAAATAAAATAAAAATACAGAAAAAGATGTTTTGATTTTTTATTTGTAATTGTTTGTTGAAATAAATATACTAAAATAAAATAAAAATACAGAAAAAGATTTTTATTTTTTATTTGTAATTGTTTGTTGAAATAAAATATACTAAAATAAAATAAAAATACAGAAAAAGATGTTTTGATTTTTTATTTGTAATTGTTTGTTGGAAATAAATATACTAAAATAAATAAAAATACAGAAAAAGATGTTTTGATTTTTTATTTGTAATTGTTTGTTGAAAATAAATATACTAAAATAAAATAAAAATACAGAAAAAGATGTTTTAATTTTTTATTTGTAATTGTTTGTTGGAAATAAATATACTAAAATAAAATAAAAATACAGAAAAAGATGTTTTGATTTTTTATTTGTAATTGTTTGTTGGAAATAAATATACTAAAATAAAATAAAAATACAGAAAAAGATGTTTTGATTTTGATTTGTAATTGTTTGTTGGAAATAAATATACTAAATAAAATAAAAATACAGAAAAAGATGTTTTGATTTTTGATTTGTAATTGTTTGTTGGAAATAAATATACTAAAATAAAATAAAAATCAAAAAAGATGTTTTGATTTTTGATTTGTAATTGTTTGTTGGAAATAAATATACTAAAATAAAATAAAAATACAGAAAAAGATGTTTTGATTTTTGATTTGTAATTGTTTGTTGGAATAAAATATACTAAATAAAATAAAAATACAGAAAAAGATGTTTTATTTTTTTTTTGTAATTGTTTGTTGAAAATAAATATACTAAAATAAAATAAAAATACAGAAAAAGATGTTTTGATTTTTTATTTGTAATTGTTTGTTGGAAATAAATATACTAAAATAAAATAAAATACAGAAAAAGATGTTTTGATTTTTTATTTGTAATTGTTTGTTGGAAATAAATATACTAAAATAAAATAAAAATACAGAAAAAATGTTTTTGATTTTTATTTGTAATTGTTTGTTGGAAATAAATATACTAAAATAAAATAAAAATACAGAAAAAATGTTTTGATTTTTATTTGTAATTGTTTGTTGAAATAAATATACTAAAATAAAATAAAAATACAGAAAAAGATGTTTTGATTTTTGATTTGTAATTGTTTGTTGGAAATAAATATACTAAAATAAAATAAAAATACAGAAAAAGATGTTTTGATTTTTGATTTGTAATTGTTTGTTGGAAATAAATATACTAAAATAAAATAAAAATACAGAAAAAGATGTTTTGATTTTTGATTTGTAATTGTTTGTTGGAAATAAATATACTAAAATAAAATAAAAATACAGAAAAAGATGTTTTGATTTTTTATTTGTAATTGTTTGTTGGAAATAAATATACTAAAATAAAATAAAAATACAGAAAAAGATGTTTTGATTTTTGATTTGTAATTGTTTGTTGGAAATAAATATATCTAAAATAAAATAAAAATACAGAAAAAGATGTTTTGATTTTTGATTTGTAATTGTTTGTTGGAAATAAATATACTAAAATAAATAAAAATACAGAAAAAGATGTTTTGATTTTGATTTGTAATTGTTTGTTGGAAATAAATATACTAAAATAAAATAAAAATACAGAAAAAGATGTTTTGATTTTTTATTTGTAATTGTTTGTTGGAAATAAATATACTAAAATAAATAAAAAATACAGAAAAAGATGTTTGATTTTTGATTGTAGTTGTTGGAAATAAATATACTAAAATAAATAAAAATACAGAAAAAGATGTTTTGATTTTGATTTGTAATTGTTTGTTGGAAAATAATATACTAAAATAAAATAAAAATACAGAAAAAGATGTTTTGATTTTTATTTGTAATTGTTTTGTTGGAAATAAATATACTAAAATAAAATAAAAATACAGAAAAAGATGTTTTGATTTTTGATTTGTAATGTTTTGTTGGAAATAAATATACTAAAATAATATAAAATACAGAAAAAAGATGTTTTTGATTTTTTGATTTGTAATTGTTTGTTGGAAATAAATATACTAAAATAAAATAAAATACAGAAAAGATGTTTTGATTTTTGATTTGTAATTGTTTGTTGGAAATAAATATACTAAAAAAAATAAAAATACAGAAAAAGATGTTTTGATTTTTATTTGTAATTGTTTGTTGGAAATAAATATACTAAAATAAATAAAAATACAGAAAAAATGTTTTGATTTTTGATTTGTAATTGTTTGTTGGAAATAAATATACTAAAATAAAATAAAAATACAGAAAAAGATGTTTTGATTTTTGATTTGTAATTGTTTGTTGAAATAAATATACTAAAATAAAATAAAAATACAGAAAAAGATGTTTTGATTTTTGATTTGTAATTGTTTGTTGGAAATAAAATATACTAAAATAAAATAAAAATACAGAAAAAGATGTTTTGATTTTTGATTTGTAATTGTTTGTTGGAAATAAATATACTAAATAAAATAAAAATACAGAAAAGATGTTTTGATTTTTATTTGTAATTGTTTGTTGGAAATAAATATACTAAAATAAAATAAAAATACAGAAAAAGATGTTTTGATTTTTGATTTGTAATTGTTTGTTGGAAATAAATATACTAAATAAAATAAAAATACAGAAAAAGATGTTTTGATTTTTTATTTGTAATTGTTTGTTGGAAATAAATATACTAAAATAAAATAAAAATACAGAAAAGATGTTTTGATTTTTGATTTGTAATTGTTTGTTGGAAATAAATATACTAAAATAAAATAAAAATACAGAAAAAGATGTTTTGATTTTTGATTTGTAATTGTTTGTTGGAAATAATATACTAAAATAAAATAAAAATACAGAAAAAGATGTTTTGATTTTTGATTTGTAATTGTTTGTTGGAAATAAATATACTAAAATAAAATAAAAATACAGAAAAAGATGTTTTGATTTTTTATTTGTAATTGTTTTGTTGAAATAAATATAACTAAATAAAATAAAAATACAGAAAAAGATGTTTTGATTTTTGATTTGTAATTGTTTGTTGGAAATAAATATACTAAAATAAAATAAAATACAGAAAAGATGTTTTGATTTTTATTTGTAATTGTTTGTTGGAAATAAATATACTAAAATAAAATAAAAAATACAGAAAAAGATGTTTTGATTTTTGATTTGTAATTGTTTGTTGGAAATAAATATACTAAAATAAATAAAAATACAGAAAAGAGTGTTTTGATTTTTGATTTGTAATTGTTTGTTGAAATAAATATACTAAACAATANGTTATCATCTTGCAACACCCTCAGGTTAAAAATCAGACCGTCCAAATCATCAAAGATTAAATGAAATGTAAATCCTGGTAATCTGGTATCACTTATCCGCCGAATTCTTATTTTCTATGAGTGTCGTCACTTCAGCTAAATATTGGACAATTCCGTTTTTATTATAATGAAAGAGAAAAAAGGAACGTGCTACAGAGAAAAAATATAAGAAAGAGAGAGAAGAGGAGAGAGAGAGAGAGAGAGAGTGGGGGGAGATACACAGATGGGGTGAACGTGCGGAAGGGATAACGCTAAATGTTGTCATGAAATGAAAAAGAAGGAAGGAAAGAAAAAAAAGATTGAGAGATAGGTAAATCAAAATAATACTTTGTACATATTGAACTTTTTGCAATAGCTCTTAAGTAAACATCAAATGCTGTAATAATTAAATTATCATACTGTGATATATCCACCGATCTTGCTAGTAAAGATTTATTGTCCAAGTATAAAAGTTTTCAAGGGAGATAACTCTTTAAAATGCTTATTTAAATCTATTATAATCTTTAAAATGCTTATTTAAATCTATTAGAAAGGGGAGATAACTCTTTAAAATGCCTAATTTAAATCTATTAGTTTGACTTTTTTTTTCTTAATAAGAATAAAATCTATGTCTATTTGATACATGTTTATCATTCTGAAATTAATTATTTATATTTTCTAGTAGTTTAATTTCAATACTCAAAAGTTTTATAGGTTAAAAAAAATTGTAATCTCTTTCTGTCATTTATTATTCAATATAGGAGGGTGAGTCAAAAAGTAATGACATTTGTTCAGGACAGGTATGATTACCAACACAAGAATATATATCATACATGAAAATGAAGCTGGTCCTCTGTGGATGACATCCCTACTTCTCCACATAGTCACCGTTTCTCTCAACTGGACTAATGTTTGCCTCTGAATATCATCACTTCAGCCCCATAAAAGAGAGTTTGAGAGGCAAACATTATTCCAGTGACGAGGAAGTGAAATCTGTAGTTAAATAGTGGCTCAAAGAACAGTCAACAGAATTTTACGGGGCAGGGATACACGCTCTCATTCGAAGGAGGAACATTGCTATTGAGTGAGACGGTAACTATGTGCTGGAGTAGGGATGTGATTCACAGAGGACCAGCTTCATTTTGATGTATGATACATTTTCCGGTGTTGGTAATTATACCTGTCCTAAACAAAATGGCATTACTTTTTGACTCACCCTCGTATATTAGGTCTGAGACCTGTCAGTTGTTCCTTAGATTTAAAACAGCTATATATTAATACTCTTGTTACTTAATCTTCCGACCGTTATCATCTTGCAACACCCTCTGCCTAAAAAATGAGACCCTCCAAGATGAAACGCAAAAATGTAAATCCTGATTATCTGGTGTCTCTTATCCGACGAATTCTTTTTTTTTTTTTTTACTAGTAGCTCTCCTTTATACTCTTTCGGTGAGTTTTATGTCCTTGATTAATCTTGGACTCCAAACCACATTAGCAAATTCCAAATGAGGTCTCACCAATTCAATGGATAAATTGGTCAACATTTCCTTATCCATGTATTCTAGGTATGCCCAATTTTTCGTCTGCTTTTCATTTTAAAAACGAATTGAAATTAATTAAATCGATTATTTAAAGTCAAATTTTTGTCGAAAAGTAGTAGCACAATGAGCATCAGTAAAAAAAAAAAAAAAAAAAAAAAAAAGGGTAAAATAATATTACCGTGTAATTTTTTTTAATACATTTAAAACTATTTTTTCGGGTCAGTTTTGCTCAAATATGGCCGTAAATGCTGTCTAAAGGTGGCGGCGTAAAATCCGTGTTTGCAAAATAAATTTAACACTCCCGATTGAAAAAAAGATTACCAAAAATCAAGGAATTATCCGATTTTAATGAAATTGTCAGTGTTGGTTTATCAATGAATTAATTTTATAGTGCATTAGTTATCTTATTTCAAAAACTTTCTGATTTAATTAGGTATTTCTGCTATGATAAATTAATATATAAAATTCATTTTAAATATGAATATCATGATGTTAAGTTTAAAATGTCATATTTTTAGATTCTAAAAAAACATATTTATTTAATATCTACTTTACTTTATTATCGAATTCTAATAATATTTCGTCGAAAACTTTATTGAAAATTTAGCGCCCCTAATATAGATCGATGTATAATGTTTTCTTTTATAAGATAATAGCCAAGTAAATAATTATCGAAAAGAGTAAAAAATCTCAAAAAATTTTTTTAGTTTAATTTGATTTGATTTTCCGATTTTCGATACTTATTTTCTACCAGGATATCACCCTTAAAAATGTTATTTTCTTCTATTTACACCTTCGGTCTTTTGTCTTTTTATTTATACTGTAATTAATTTTGAAAGTATATAACCCCACCGATATTTTGCTCCCCAAAAATAAGGCGGGAGTCAAAGTTAAGTGACCTGAAAACATTAGAAAGTTTTGAAATAAAATAAATGATGCATTATGAAATTCATTCATTGATAAATCAACACTGAAACTTTCATTAAAATCGGATAATTCCCTGATTTTTGGTAATTTCTTTTCAAACGGGGGGCTTAAATTTTGCAAAACACGGATGTTTTTAGAAATTAGGTATACTTAAATTGTATTCATATGAACTACTTAATAAAGACATCTAGACAAGGTTAAGATACGAAGTATTTACGCAATTTATGAATGAACTTATTTCAGAGTAAATCAGTTTAAGCAAAAAAAAGCGTAGATAAATAGTAAACAAGAATTGGACATATCTAAGCGTATGCGATTTAACTATGAAATTTACTAGATTTATGCAATAGATAATAATAACAATAATAAAACAATTCAACAATAACAACAATAATAATGAAGAACTAGATTTTTTTTAAAGGAGAAGAAAAAGAAATCATCACTTCCCTTGTTTACTTTTAAAAAACGGTAAAAATGTTAAGCTTTCTTAGAGCACGAAAAAAGACGTCCGATCAGATCTACTGTAGCGTTCACTTATTATAACTACTTATTAATCCTAATATCTTATTTGCTTTATTTATTTGTTATTTCTATATGTTTTGCAAAAATTAAGTTCAGAGTCCACATTCACGGCAAGATCTTTTTCTAATTCTGTATTTTTTAGTAATTCTCTTCCATTGGAGAATTTTTTTTTTCTCATCGAATAGAATTTTTTTTTCATTTTAAATCTATATAGTGCAGTTTCTTTGGCTTAAAAAAATTCTTTTTTGGAAATTGAATGAAGAATTAACGCGAGAAAAGCTTCCCACGAGGTTCGTAACGGTCAAATTCCAATAAACGCAAGTTTCTTTTTTATTAACAATTAAAAGTTCGAACAACTTGAAGAGAAAAGCCGCATATAAACGGCGAATAATATAGGGACTTTTCTTATTGGGTAAGTTGTGACTTTTTATTCAAATGGTTTTGTTCTCGATTCTGTACAACTATTAATAGACCTTGAAACCAAATCTATTTTATTTAGCTCGAACTGTGACTTATCTTTCAAATTAGGGTACAAATGTAGAAAAGCGCGTAAGAATTAGAATTGCATTTTTACATAAATAGCATTAGATTACGGAAACCCCTGAAATAGCCTAACCTTAACGCTAACCCGGTACATATACAGAATAGCGCGTATGAGTTAATATCATTAGAATTGCATTTTACATAAATAGCATTATATTACAGAAACTCCGAAGTAGTCTAACCCTAACCCTAACACTAACCCTAACCCTAACCGTAACAATAACCCTAACAATAACCGGTTAAATCGAACTTAACGGACCTAAATTTCACCATTGTATGTCACCTCGCCGAAAGAAAAAAATACCAAAAATCAGAGAATTAACCGAATTTAATGAAATTTTCAGTGTTGATATATTAATGAATAAAAGATATAATGCACCAGTTATTTTTTTTAAAAACCTTTACATTTTTTCAGGTCAGTTAACTTTGAACCACGTATCTTTGAGAATCTGTGTTACGCCTCATAGATACGTTTTTCAAAGTTAACTGACTTGAAAAAACGTAAGTTTTAAAATAAAATAACTGGTGCATTATATATGTTATTCATTAATATATCAACACTGAAAATTCCATTAAAATCGGTAAATCCCCTGATTTTTGGTATTTTTTCTTTCGGCTGGGTGACATACGATGGTGGAATTTAGGTTTGTTAAGTTCAATTTAACCCAATAACCTTTACCCTAACAATAACCTGGTACATATACAGAATAGCGCGCAAGAGGTAATATCATTAGAATCGCATTTTACGTATAAATAGTATTGGATTACGTAAACACCTGAAGTAGCCTGACCCTAACCCTGTCAATGACCCGATACATATACAGAATAGCGCACAATACGTAATATCATTAGAATGGCATTCTACGTATAAATAGCATTAGATTACGAAAACTCCCGAAGTAGCCTAACCCTAACACTAACACAAATCATTTCCGTGAAATGTAATGCTTTTTATTGGTAATCTAATGATATTATCTCTTGCGCTCTATTCTGCATTAGTACCACAAAATGTAATGCTTTTTCTACGTAATCTAATGATATTATCTCTTGCGCTCTATTCTGCATTAGTACCACAAAATGTAATGCTTTTTCTATGTAATCTAATTATATTATTTCTTGCGCTCTATTCTGTATTAGTACCCAAATTAGTTTTAATATTTGTCCATGGACTTCTGTAAAATACATATGTTAAATTATTAAATTCATGATAAGAAAAGCGTATAGAATTTTAAAATATAAAAACCTGAGTGATTATTATCCAGGACCAGTGAAAGTAGCTCATGCCTCCCCCCCCCCCAAGTCAGTTATATGAGGACCCAACTCTACTACATGCCAATTTGTATACATATTTACCAACCACGAGCAGAATGTAACACAAGGTCAATTTCTTAAGTGGAGTTTAACAAGTTTGGATTCAGAGTTTTCCTTCTTAACTGGCTACCTCACCAAGATTAAATAGTCCAGTCTGCCCTACTATTTACCCATAGCTGGAGGGAGAATAGTTGGATGCATACTTTTCCCACGGCCAAAATGGTATGTTGCTAGTCATGGACTGCTCAGCCACCAGGATTCCGTCTTCAAGCATCACGGGTCGCCACCCACGGCCAACAGGTTAACTCTATTGTGATAGATCTTACCCCTCTGCAGAGGTGAAGTCGGCTTCTTCTACAGCCCCACCGACAGAACTAAGAAGTGAAGTGTTCTAATTAGCATTTCATAGTTATCTCCCTTAAATGAAGAATTTGGATGGTTAAAAAGAGTAGCATGTAGAGGGTTACGAGACGTGTTCAATGATATAGGAATGACGATAAAATGATAAGACACAGTTTAGACAGAAAATACGGAGAAATGATAAAATAAAAAAAACAAAGCATGTATTTATAAAATAACAAATAAATTTATTCGGAGAATAAATTCGCAATAATCAACAAATATGTGAATGTTCAAAAGAATGTGTAAAAATGTGTGTGTAGGATTTAAAAATGTTTGCTAATAAATGTATAATGTGAAATGTGAAATGTTTATGTAGAGTCGTTAAAGTTCGATCAGACGTGGACCAGAAATGTAAAATAAAGTTTGTGAATACGACCTGATGAAATGTATTGGTAATATTAATTGCTGTGGCGAGATGTTTGGTAGTAGTAAGCTGTGACTCAGAAGGTTGAAAATTTTAGTATCCATCAGTTGACCCGTTTTGCCGGGTTAATTCTTAGACGTCTGTTTTTCGATTGAGAAGAACTTGTTGTCGTCGGTCGTGTGTTCTATCTGACAGCGAGATGGAATCTGAGTGTATGCTGATTTCTTTCTCTGTTTAAATAGCTAACAAATAGGATCGGATGATAATTAATTTTTTGGCGCTTACGTGAGGACGTAGTTGTAAGCATTGGTGATCTGGCCAATCGAACTCTGACTTTTGTATAAACATTTTTTAATCACTTTTTACTTAAGTTTGGAAAAGGAATTGTGTTTGTGTGTTTCTTTTAATCTCTTTTCCTTAAGTTTGGGAAAAGAAATGTGTTTGTGTGTTTTTCCTTATTTGGATATAGAATATAGGATTTTATCCTATAAAAGCAAAACATATGCGCCCGCCAGGCGCAAGTATTTAAGTTTTGATGTAATAAAATAAAATATTAAATCAGAAAAACCGATGAAATAAAATAAGAACGCATATAAAAAGATGACACTTATTTTTATTGATTTCTATATAAATCATTAACTTTTAATTATTACTTTAAACTTATTTGAAACACAGGGGGTATATTTGAAGGATAGAACAGTTTGAACGATGGCTCTTTCAGATCCGGATTTTATAGTAAAATTTTCTTAATTCAACTATTTAACTAAATCAGACATTAAAATTTCATTATTTCTTTTTAGTAATGGATTTTTTGAATTATTAAAATTAAACAAAACGTTTAGAAAACAATAAAACTAAGCAAATATTTATCAAAATCAATTTTTTTAAATTAATTTGCAAATTATCATTCCCGTTCACACTATAATACGCTATTATTAGTATGTAGATAAGGCCAACAGTATTAATATTGTTAGATTTTTTTAATAACTGAGATTTAAATATAAATATAATAATGGTGAATCTGACGTAAATAACTAAGGAAATTGTGATGTCAGGGTTGACGTAGTTTCGGTTACAGACAGACATCTACATAGTCTCCATTATAATAAGATTATATTTAATAAACATCATATTATTACAATGGAGATTATTACAATGGAGATAGGTACCACCAAAATCACGTCACGTGATCAGTTTAGGCAATATTGAAGGAAAAAACGTAAATATTTTTTTAACTTTTTTTTTTTTAATCTTAAAAAAAAATAACGAACATAGAGAGTTGTTACAAAGAAAAACAGTTAATTTAAAGATCAAATTATCCGAATGGGAAACAATTACTTACCGTTATCAGTTTTTCATAGAGACATCGTTAATAAATAAGATTTATTCTATATATTAAGGATTTTGACTATTGATATACTTAGGCAATTCCTGGGGGTATTGTGATATAAGCAGTGATGTAGTTTCAGTTACAGATAGACAGACACCGAACCTCGATTATATTAAGATATATAGATATATCTTCATGCAGCTACAATATTAATGTGGACAAATAATTAATTTCGGTGAAACTTGGAATACGCTGACTGTATTCCCTGCAAATTGAACCCCCTCCCCAAAGTGGTTGCCTGGGCATGACACTAAACTGTATCAGTTCTGGTGCCCGGGGGAGTGCGGAGTACCCGGTTGGGTCAGTAAAACGGTAAGTCTGAGTGAACACAAGTCCAAAATGAGTTATTTTCCCTTGTTACATAATTATTAGATACCTAATGATTATGGCAATAGTGTAGAAAACATAATGGCGATTAGTGCAGCCCGCGGTCTTGAAAGATGAGTGATAATGCTTGACCTCACTCTCATCTTGCTTTGCGGGGATGGATTGTGAGAACTGGAAGGCATGGAAGACCCTGTCTTCCGGTTTAAGGATATAGTAAGTTTAAGTCAGTTAGAAGTTAGAAGCCGAGCTTGTAAGATGTAAGTCTCACTGCGCAGAATGTCTGGTTAGGGATTTACAAATAAAGTAACATCAACGTAAATCAAAGTCTTGTGTTTATTACCTAAAAACTAACAATGACACAGGGCTTCTGATAACGAGGAATCCCCATAGAAGACCAGACCTTAGAAGATATACCAAGTCAACACCAGACGCGAGACCAGGCCAAGATGATAGACGATCAGAATAGCGAAGCCGGCCAGAAGAATAGATGACCAAGATATAGAAGTAAAGAAGTAAAGAAAGGTATATAACATTATATCGATTTGGTACTGTGAAAACGTCACTACGTAACACCTTTGCTTCGGTTCGTTCGCCGATAGAGGGCGTTGAGATTTGGCCACAAAGCGGGAATTCTGAATTCCTCTCCCTTTTCACTCAGTCCGGCAACGAGTTAACATGGTCTAGGCGCCTGCTGCCCCTAACCCTTAGGTGGGGGGCTTTGTCCCCCAACCAGCTACCAGTAAGTGACATTCCCTACGACACAAGTCGTACGCCTAATTTCTCTTATAGAGCGTTCTGTATTTTCCCTACGACGCGAGTCGTACGCCTAATTCCTCTATAGAGCGTTTATGTATCCTTTTTTATATATCTTTGTCTTAAATGTTTCTCTGTCACTTACGGAATAAATATTGTTATCTTTTTATACGTTTATCGGAATGTTTTTATGTACCCACTCATGTACCTACGTTAAAAGAAATATGACATTACACAGTCACGACCCCTTAACCATCGCCTGATAAGAGACCTTGTGCGATTGGTTAAAGGCCATTGTCGGCGACCAATCAAAACACATATTACTAGGCTTAGTTTAGCCGCCAAATTTCGAAGATTGATTCCTTCAACCGACCTCTTTCGCTGCAATCAGCCGTTGCTAAAGGACTATGACATAGTAAAGTCGAACTTAACTCAAGCTAGCAAGAGACACTCACCTCTTCATGCCAGAGACCAGATAAGTTTCGCAAACGCATTATTTCGCAACCACCTACACTATACAATTGTACAGTTTATAAAACATTTGTAAACCTTACACACATGTTGTATATCACACGTTACATATTGTATATTATATAAGTTAAGAGAAAGGAAATGAATGCAACGGTATGAGTATAGATAAAAGGATATGAAAACAACACCATATGCTGTTAAAGTGAAAACATTTTATATCATATTCATAGCTAATATTGAACAATATTTCGATTTATAAAAATCATTCTCAGAGCTTGTTATCGAGAGCGGAGACGAAAATAATATGAATTCAAAACGAAAACATTGATGTTGCAAAAAAGTTATGCGGTAGTTTTTTTTTTTTTGTTTTTTTTTAATCTAAAAATCGTCTGTTAAAACAACCGGATATAGACAGTGTAAATGAAAAACATGTCCTTTCTTAATCGAGATCAAAAAGGGGTGCCTAAAGGTCATATGGTCCGAACATACAGCTTCTTTATATATTATAACACCTTCATTGCTATTAATCCCATATCCACTCTTATTGTCTCATCTATGGGTCAATTAGATCTGTTTAGAAAGTATTCGTATTCAATAGGAACGTGTGTACAAAAACCCTTAAGAAATGCAAAAATTAACTTACAATGAACGCGATTCCTTAACCTCTATGCATAAAATAATCTAAGACGGTTGACATGTCAACATTGACAATCAATCATTGTTTTATTAGACATTTACTGAAGGGTTACAAACAGAAAATTGATATTTTGATTGATTGATTGATTGAATTTAACGGCATATCAATCGGTCTTGATCCTTTTGCAATTGAGGGAACCAGTTGAATGGAATTAGGTACAACCAAAATGGGCGCCGATTTTCTCTTTAAAAACGAATCAAAATTAATTGAATCGATTATTTAAGGTCAATTTTTTGTTAAAATCGAAACATAATGAGCATAAGTAAAAAAAATTAAAAAATAAATATATTACATATATTTATTTTTAATACATTTGGAACAATTAAATTCGGTAATTTTCACCTTTAGTTGGCTAAATTCCTAGCATAAAATTGTTCGTGCGCTTTATCTGAAATGAACTTGATTGTTATTAAGAACACATTTTATGATATTTTTGTGTTAAAGCACACACCCTAGTGCTCCAAACTTAGATGCAGTTTAGCGTCGTGGCCTGGTCACTAAGACCCTCGGCCACCGCCTTCTAGAACACTGGTTCCCAACGTTTTTCTATTCCTGCACCCTTAAAAGAGTTTTGCTCTGACCTCGCACCCCTATAACTTATACTTTTGTTCAAAAATAGGTAATTTTCACCTTTAGTTGTTAAAATTCCTAGCATAAAATTGTGCGTGCGTATTATCTGAAATGGACTTAATTGTTATTAAGAACACATTTTATGATATTTCTGTGTTAAAGCATGCAGTTGTATTGTTTTCGAAACGATTCTAAGATTTGTATATTTCGCACGTACACATTCAAAATGGCTAACCGTCTTGTTTCAAAGTGAAAGTCAGTTGGCTAAATTTCTATCATAAAATTATCTGAAATGAACTTAATTGTTATTAAGAACACATTTTATTATATTTTTGTGTTAAAGCATGCAGTTGTATTGTTTTCGAAAAAGTTTCTAAGATTTGTTTATTTCGCACGGAGACTTTCAAAATGCCTACCGGCTTGTTTCAAACTGAAAGTCAAGGGAGGTTACTCTAATTGCCTTATTTGCTAGGAATTTAGCCGACTAAAGGTGAAAATTACCTTAAATTCACCCTAAAA
Source organism: Doryteuthis pealeii (assembly GCA_023376005.1). Classification (NCBI taxonomy): domain Eukaryota; kingdom Metazoa; phylum Mollusca; class Cephalopoda; order Myopsida; family Loliginidae; genus Doryteuthis; species Doryteuthis pealeii. The sequence goes on from CM042165.1 coordinate 65,165,183, forward strand.
ATGGTTAGGTGAAGATTTATGACACACTCAAAACAAGCACACTTATCAAAATTTTAAAACACTTTTAAAAGTTTCTTCGTAGAAACCAATAACAAAAAACATTAAACACACTATGTACTGAAAAATTACTAACTTGTTGATATTTATTTAAACATGATATTTTTTTCGTTCCAAACACGCAGTCCGCAAAACTTGTTTAGTTTAAACTTGTTTCCCTTTAAACTCTAAAGGGAAACAAATTTCGCGTGGTATGCCCCCCGAGTCTACGGGTGGTCATAAGTGACAATTAACTTACCCAGATTGATAAACAAAAAATTACCACAAATCAGGGAATCATCTAATTTCAATAACATTTTCAGTGTTGACTTATTAATCAATGAATTCTTTCTTTTAAATTACTGAATCGTTTCAATCAAACCTGATTGAATGGAAAAAAAATCGAATTTAAAAAAAAAAAATATTACCGTTCGCACCATCCATATGCGTCTTGAGAGCAACAATTCATATACCTAATTAATAGATAAAATTAATTTAAAATATAAATTGCTTAATTTTAAGTTTTAAATTTCATATTTTTAGATTTTAAAAACGAATATTATTTAATAACAAGCCTACTTTAGTATTGTTATCAAATAAGTTTTGGAGAAAACTCAATTGAAAAGTTAGGCCAAAACCCTTTTAAACAGAACAAATATCGATGTATAATGTTACACTACTAATCTAAAAGGAAACTACATTTCATATACAACAGAGGGTAATCTGAATAACAATTACGTTCATTTCAAATAATGCACAAGCACAATTAAGAACACATTTTATGATATTTTTGTGTTAAAACATGCAGTTGTATTTATTCGAACATATTCGCATTTTCAGTGTAGATTTACGGTGAAATAAAAATGGACGGCCAAAACACACGGCTTTCTCTAAGTGAAAGAAACAAGGGGAGTTTACTCTCATTTGTGTAGTTAGAAATGTTCAGATTACCAAAATTCATTCATTGATAAATCAACACTGAAAATTTCATTAAAATGGGATAATTCCCTGATTTTTAGTATTTTTTTCCTCAATCAGGGGGATTAACTTGATTTTGTAAAATACGTCTATGGCGTCAATATTGGTGGTACCTGTCCTAAATAAATAATACCAAGAAAATTTGCTACAGCCGTGGGGGAAATTTGGTATTTAAAAAAATTAAGAAAAAAATTTCGGCTCTTTTTTTCTAGTAAAAACAAGAAATAACCTAAAGACAATATCTTTTATATTTTTTTATTTACATTTTAAAACAGGGTGTCGAAACAGCGGGTCGACGCTTCAAGTAAAAAAAAATGGGAACAAGCGAGACTAATGGAGAAAACGAAAATCCCAAAGCGAGGCTAGACTAATCGAGAAATCAAAACTTCAAAACGAGGCTGCCTTAAATTGAAAAGGCGCGATTTGTTCATCGTGTTAAACAACAAATGATCTTTAAATCATTTTCATGTCGATATCAAAATAATAATGCCTGGGTGTTGTGTACGAAATTTATTTTATCATTTATCCGATGAGGAAAATGAACATTGATTCACTAAACTAAATTCATAGATTCTTGAATCTATGTAGATTTTTATTTGATTTTTTTTTATCATCCGAAAATCATCTTCACTTTGACGAGAGTGAGTAAATTTATTTTTATTTTTGGAAAAAGAAAAACACGTTTTTTTTTTTTCGTTTTGTTTTTTATAAAATATTTACAAAAAATTGACAGAAGATGGAAATTTAAATTCTAAAATTAAATGTTAGATCAGTGATTTTGTTTTTTTTATTTTATTCATTTAGTTATTTATGTTCGCAAACTTTTTGTGTAAATATTTACACTAGAAATTTGTAGAAAATGTTGAATTTGAAATAAATTCCACCCACCATAAAATGTGTTTATTATTTCTTGTAAAACGAAATTTATAATTATGAAATTATCTAGGAGTTTTTGGGTTTTTTTTCTTTTTTAATTATTAAATTAGATATAAAATAAATTCGTTATGAAATGTAAAATTTGTTTATGAAATTAAGTAAAAAAAAACCTACTCAAACCACACTTGATGCTTTTTGTAGGAAATAGATATAAATGTTTAATTCTCTATGTAAAATGTTTTAAAAAATGACCACATTACAAATATTTATTTTATTATTAAACAATCTCCTTAGTCTAGCACTAGTGAAAAGGGGATAGACTCCATCGCTGTCTGATACCGACTTTAGGCCACCCTGACGACTTTTACTTTACTTATTGTTATTATTCTTATAAAATATTTTTTGACATTTTTGATGATGGCCTTTTAAAATGTTAACACCGATATTTATTTATTTATTTATTTTCTTCCTCAATTTCTTATTTACTGTTAGTTCATTCTAAAAACACGTTTTTTTTACTAAACTTGCAAATCGGTCGGAAAATTAGGGTGACCCAGAAAAAACAGAACCCACAAATTTTGTAATAAAACTGTTAATTTTAACTAGGGGGTTAGGGTTGGGGTTTAGGGTTAGTTTAATGGGAAAATAAATAAATGATTTGGGTTGTTTTTTCTGGGTCACCCTGTATACAAGGTGACCCAGAAAAAACAGAACCCACAAATTTTGTAATAAAACTGTTAATTTTAACTAGGAGGTGTTTAGGGTTAGGGTTTAGGGTTAGTTTAATGGGGAAATAAATAAATTGGGCTCTGTTTTTTCTCGGTCACCCTGTAATATGTTTTAATTTTCCGACCGATTTGCAAGTTTAGCCGTTTTTTTTATATACTAGACTACCAGCGAACATGTTGGGTTCCAGCTCTAATAATAGCGATCCCTGATTATATTGGTGCTTTTATTTAGGAAGGAATGAAAGCTGTTTTGTTTGTGTAAAAGCCAGATTCACCCCCAAGTGGTTGGGGTGAAGATTATTCTCTTACCTGGGCAGGTAAATTTCATTACTAGACTGAATTGAGGGGCGTAAATGTTTACCATAGTCTACCGGACAGATATTAGTGGAATATGTAATGAAGTCCACTGCAGAGATGCTGATAGGTACGCGTCTTTGTGTCCCTGACGCACAAAAATCTAAAAAGACGCAGTTAAATCGTATTCATGCGTCCCTGTGTTTTTCTTTTTTTCTTCCCTTACCATTTCAAGCTAATTGTAAATACATTTCAATAGTTTCTTAGAAACGAATTACACTGGATATGTTACTAGGTAGGAGTTAGACGGCTTTAGTTGGGACCCATACATTTTCCTGGTGACTCATTCAAAGCAAATATGTACGTTCCAGGACGCACTAAAACAAAAAGCTATCAACATCACTGCCAGTGTATATATTTTTAATTTCTCAACTGGGATTAATACTTTTAATAAAAATCAAACTCTAAGGAAAACATAACTTAAAACATTAATTTATTTATAAGTTGTTTTTTTTTAATTGAACAACAGCATTAATTGTTGTGGTATAGATTTAAAGTTGTTGTATAGTGTTTCAGTTATACCCTTTTTTTTTTCTTTTTTTTACCTCGGAACTGCAAAAGTGGACTGTTAATTTAAAAAAAAAAAAAATTTTGTTACTCTGAAATAGAAATATTGTTAAATACTCAGCAAAATAACAACGCTGAGATCAAAAAAGTGTATAACTGAATCATTATGCAACAATTTTAAATCTATGTATCATTATATCATCAATTACTAAGTTATGGTTTCCTTAGAGTTTGATTTTTTATTATGTTTCTTGTCTTGGGCCAGCATTCACTGTGGGTGGTTGTGTCAGCTCCACCCATTCAAAGAGGAAGTATCATAGGAATAGGAATATATACGCCTGTCCATCTGGGATGAAGTGATGTTTTGTTTACATTTTAATATTAGCTTGTAAGTACTTTTTTTTTTTTTTTTTTTTTCTCCAAAATTGAAAATTTGACAAAAAAGCCTAATGTTAAAACATCAAAATTTCACACATTATATATCAAAATAATTCTAAATACAACAAAAATAGAAAAGAACAGGTTGTGCTTACCCGCCCTCATATAGGCCACACCTACATCACCCATTATCATTTACTAGAGGGCACAGAATCCCCAATATGCACTACATGCCAAGCGAGATTTACAGTGAAACATATACTGCTAGAGTGTGTAGACTTTGATCTATTGTAAACAAAATACTACCAAGAAAATAATTTGAAAAAAACTTTTCACGAAAATAAGACCATCCAGGATTTTACATTTTCTAAAAGAAGTGGGATTGTACTCAAAAATATGAGTAATTGAACAATAGTTAAAATATATATATAAATACATTTGTTTTCTACCAAAATATTGCTACGAATCCAAAATTTAGTCGGCATTAAATGACTCACTGAGGTTGATATGCTGAGAAAAAGAAAAAAAAACTATCTTCTATTAAGGATATTAGTGCTTTTTTCTTGCTTATCGTACGGTTTGCAGGAAACTGCATTAACTTTCATTGCTAGTGGTTTTGTTTTCAAAGGTTGGAGAAGAAAAAATCAACCTCCTCATTGAAGTTTAAGGTGTCTTCTAATTAAGTGTACAATTTCAACAATATTGATAAAAATTGGCCCCTTTGATTTTGCAAAACAAAGTAATGTATAAAATTTAGTCTTGAAAAAAAATTCAGATTTTCCGTTTTCAGCTGTTTGAAACAAAATACCGTTTTAACTCGCTATAAAAAATAATTCAATGGATAAAAACACATACAAATTACATATTTAGAATGATTATTTTCTTTTCTTTTCAACCATATACAGAGATGCACCCGGCATCCCTAACGCACATAAATCTAAAAGGATGCAGTAAAATTATATTCATGCATCCCAGTGTTTTTCTTTTTCTTCCCTCACCATTTCAGGCTAACTGTAAATACATTTCAATAGTTTCTTTGAAACGAATTACACAGGATAGGTTACAAGGTAGGAGTTAGACGGCTTTATTTTGGGACCCATAGATTTTCCTGGGGACTCATTCAAAGCAACTCTCTGTATCCCAGGACGCATTAAATCAAAAAGCTATCAGCATCACTGCATATAAATGTTTTAGGATTGGACTCAGAGATGCTCGAGAAATTGCGTGTTGAACTGATTCAGGTGCAAATTTGTCTATGTCCTCCAATTTCAGCTAAATTGCTGGTAAAGTTAGTATGATCGATAACCTATCAATAACATTCCATACCTTTCCTATGTGTATGTGGACATTGCTTTCTGTTGATGAGATATTGCTACCTTGGTATGTGAACTGCTCTACTAATTTCAGAGGCTTGTCATTTAATGTGGATGTAAGATTTGAAGGTATTATAATAAAGTTGGAAGGCTTAGAGTGACCTCCCAACATGGGTACATATAAGTACAAGAAATATTCCGACAAAGACTATAGGCTTTATTCCATGAGCATACGGAGATATACATACAAGACAAGAATACATAGTTAACAAGTATACAAACGTGTATAAAGAAAGTAGGAGTTTGTCCTACAGAAGTGATAAAGAGTTCCTGAAGAAATGTCTCTTACTTATAGCAGGCTGGGGGCAAATCCCCCCACTTAAAGGTAGAGACACAAGCGTCTAACTCATGTGTAGTGTTTGATTGTCCCGGAGAAAGAGAACTCAAAATTTGCGACTTGCTGGCTAAATACTCAGACCACCTATCGGCAGAAACCTGCAACAAGGAAAGATAACTCTTCTAGGTCCCACATCAATCCAAACAGGGGCTGACAATCACTACATGGAGATGGTTCTATCTTGTTTAAAACATGTAAACTCTGTTTTGAGTTCGTGTAAGGGATATTAGTCGGTATCTGTGACAAAACATGAGACGAGTGGCAGAAATGGGGACTGGAATTGAGAATTCCCTACCTCCAAGGACTAAGCGCGTCTGTATATGTCTGGCCTGTGTGTGGTGTGGGGGAGGTGTTGCGAGTGACTCGAGATATTGAACTCGCAGCCTCCTCATTGCGAGTGGCTTGTAGGCAGACTACTGTCACCCTTGTTGAATATGTAAATTCTGCACGGGTCGGGCAGCGTGTAATTAGCTCGGATGTAAGATTGTGGGGAGGGCATTTACTTATTATTTAAGTCCTACCTTCACACACAATGGTCGGTCATGTTTTGATCTTCTTAAAGTGAAGTGAGATGTATTTTTGAGCGAGTGAACTTTTGACGGATTGAGCAAGGACTACTGTGAGTGTTGCTGTGAGAGGGGACTTTTGCGATTGAAGAATTGATTATAGCGATTGCGTTCGGTTGTCACTTGAAATAAACAATTATAGTATCCGAAACTGATTTTTTTCTTTTCAATATACCAAAAAGCTTTATGTTGGCATATAGATTGTTGCAAAACAAAAAAAAGTACCAAATTTATCTTGGTAGTATAAAGTATGGAAGACATGGTCAGCAGTTCAAATGTCGAGAGCCGAATTGCAAATGGCCGCTTCCTGGGTTTTATTTATACTTTATCTGACAAGGGCAGATCACTCTGTTTAGAGTAAACACAGGGGCAAATCACTCTACTTCCACAGGTAGCTCAATTAACAACTGACCTTTTAAAGTTCATTAGGAATTATGTTTTGTGGGATCCTGAACCAGAAGGCAAATTGAACCATGACACCAATAAGCACCCCAGGTGAGACCTAGATTCAAAAGGACATGTTTTGCTTTTTCACCGGTTGTTAGTAAACAAAATCAACAGCCGGCCGATAAAAACCAGTACCATTTTTATACTAAAATAGTTTTTGATTTTAATAAAAAAGAAATTAATTATTTCATGTTGTTCTTGTTAGTATATGTGAAAAAATTAATTTTGCACTAATGATAAACTAATATTGTTATTTTTTGAAAATAAAACTTAAAACGAATGACCTTGTTTATTTATTTTCCACGTGCCTCTACAAATAGTTAATAAAAAAAAAATTTTTTAAATAAAAAATAACAAAAAAAAAGAAGTTATTTCATGTTGTTAGTATAGGTTAAAAAATAATTTTCAACCAACAGTTAATTAATATTGTTATTGACATTAACAATATTATTTCAGATAGGAATCCACGTAGAGACACATGAAAAATAAATTTTATAAATAGTGTAATACCATTTCTGAACAACATCCTTTTATTTAAATAAACCTAAAAATACTTTGTAAAAACATTTCTTATTTAAATAAACATATCTGCATTTCTCTTCTGATTAAATAAAACTATTTTAATATAAAAACGTGTCTTTCGTTTAAAGTTTTATAATTAAAAAAGAATTACTATTGAATTAACAACATGAAATAAGTAATAAAAAAAGTGTCTTTAATATAAAAACGTGTCTTTCGCTTACAGTTTTATCATTTTTAAAAATTGCTACTAAAGGTTGGAAAGAAAATAGAATAATCTTTCTAAATATGTAATTTTTATCGGTTTTCATAAATTGAATTATTTTTTACAGCGAGTTAAAACTGTATTTTCAGTCAAACAGCTGAAAACATAAAATATGACGGGGTTTTTTTTTGGGGGGGGTAGGATAAATTTTACACACTGTTTTGTTTTTCAAAATCAAAGTAGTTAATCTTTATCAATATTCTTGAAATTTTGCACTCAAATAGAAGACACCTGGAAGTACAGACGGGGTCTTTTTGTTTTGTTTCTAGGACCCATGGAAATGAAAATATGAGAGGGCAAAGTTCAAGGCTATTTGTTTAAAAAATATAAGAGAAGTAAAAAAAAAAGCACTATGTTCGTAAAATTAGAGAGTTTCAAAATTATTTTCCTATAAAATTTATGAAATTTAAAGATTGATTTACCATTCGGAGTTTGCTCCGAAACTTTGGATTTTGAAGAAAAAACTCGAATTTACGTGACTTTCGGATGTAAAAACACCCTGTCAACTGACGTTACAAATCGGACCTTATTGATTTAAAATCACAATTTCTCGTATATTTATGGTTCAATCTTAAAAATATTTACATGGTTGGAAAGGAAAGAAAATAATCTCTCTGAATATGTAATTTGTATGTGTTTTATTAATTGAATAATTTT
>CM042165.1:65175703-65188203 GCA_023376005.1 Doryteuthis pealeii
ATAGCTGCTTGATTTTTAACCTCTTGTACCTTAATTAACGAACATGTTTAGGGTAATTTGATAATGTTCATTTTTGTCTAATTAAAAGGTGTTTGTTGCCATTGGTTTCAAAGCAATGTATTAGCCGCTCATTCTCAAGATAAAGTGCTTTGTTTTGAGGATAAACAGTTAATACACTGCTTTGAAACCAATGGTAACAAATGGATTTTAAAAATTTAACTGTAACATAAATTCGTCTATATATTTATTTTTTGGAGGGTGGGGTTAGATGACCTATTATTTAGAGTTGGGGAGTCTGGCAATTTTAGTTTTGTTTAGGGTAATTTGATAATATTCATTTTTGTCTAGTTAAAAGGCATTTGTTGCCATTGGTTTCAAAGCAATGTATTAGCCACTTATCCTCAAGATAAAGTGATTTGTCTTGAGGATAAACGGTTAATACACTGCTTTGAAACCAATGGTAACAGACAGATTTTTACAATTCAACTGTAACATAAACTAATCTATATATTTTTTTTTGGGGGGGGGGTATTAGATGACCTATTATTTAAAGTTGGGTAGTCAAATAATTTTAGTTTTGGAATAATTTTTTTTTCTTTTTTTTACCTTGATACCTCAGTTTCTGGTTTGGTTTTGGATATAGTATGTTTTTTTTTCTTTTTTGTTTTTTTAAGGGAACCATTTTTTTTCTGTTGTGTAATGGATAATTAGATATTTTCAATTTTTCAGACATTTTATATTTCATGTTTTTCTCCCATTTGAAAGCATTCTATGTTGAAATATGAAATAAATTTCCAAAGTGCTGTATATTTAAACATTTAACTTTGATAACTGAAACAAATAGATTACAGACATCATGTATTTCTTTTTCTTTCCTTTTTTTCCCCCATTTGAAAACATTCTATTCTAAAATATGAAATAGACTTACAAAGTGTCATAACTGTTGTATTTCCTTCTTTTTTTTCTTTTTTTTTTTTTTCTTCTGTAAACAAATAGATTTCTTATTTATTTCCTAAAAGGTAGTCAGTTAAATGTTTTTAAAATTCAATCTTATTAAAATCTGACAGTCTTTTTCAACCACATTTCTTTGAATATGGTCGTTCAGTAGTAATTTCCGGTGTGCATATGAAACCGGAAAAATTGTTTTTCCGGTTAAACCGTCTATCTCTAATATTATTACTGAGCCCTAAAGTTTTTGGTAAGCTCCAATAACGTGTTTGTCAGGGTCTGAAAAAGAAAAAAAGAGCACCAAAGATTCTTCTGTACCAACAAATACCGTTATTCACAAAATAGAATATGCAACTACATATTGATCTTGTAGTTTTGGTAGAATTGGATACTAACAAATAATATGGGCATTAAGTATTATATAGATACTAGCAGGACCTGTGAATATACCACATTTATGATAATTCAATTATTATAATGTTTGATATGTTTACTTAAGAGCTATTTCATGAAATAGTTCACTATGTAAAAAGTATAATAATCTTTATTTAACTCTCTCACTTTTCTTTCTTTCTTTCTTTTCATCTTTCCATTATGTGTGATTGAAACATATTAGCTTTATCGCTTCTGTGTGCTCCCTCCCTCCCTCTCTCTCTCTATCTTTCCCCTACTCTCTTTCTTTCTTATTATATTATATTTTTTTCTGTATCTCATGTCCTTTTTCTTACCTTTCTTTCTTAACAATAAAAATGGAATGGTCCATAACTTAGCTGAGGTGACGACACTCATAAGAAATAAGAATTCATCAATAAAACGACACCAGATAATCAGGCTTTACATTTTTGCAGGATGATTTGGACAGTCTCATTTTTAACCAGAGGGTGTTGCAAGATGATAACGGTTAGAAAATTAAGGAACAAGAGTAATATATGTTTTTATTGTATATTTGTATTACTTATTGCAAAGGCAATAATAGGATTTATTGTTATATTGAAAACCGTCTATTTTATTTTTTTATTTTTTTTATTTTAGCACTAGATCAACATCCTGTTAATGAATGAAAAAAAAATTGTCACATATATGCCACATAGATCTGTTTAAAACTGGTTGGCTACAGCATCAGTCAATCTGGTATGTAGAAACCAAGGTCTATGTTGGCAAAACTCAATATATATATTTACCAGCCCCTCCGCACAAGCAAGATGCGACACAAGGTCAATTTCTTAAGCTAAGTTTAACAGGTTTGAATTCAAAGTTTTCCTTCTCCTAGACTGGTTACCTAGCCATGGTTAAAGAGCCCAGTTTCCCCTGCTATTTACCCATAGCTGGAGGGAGAATTGGATTCATACCTTTCCCAAGGGTATTAACGCTATGTGAAATGCAAACAGCTTCGTCCAGGAATTGAACTTGGGTTGACGAATCCATTTCCTATTACTCTAACCATTAGACCACTCGCAAAACTCAATATAGGTCAGTTTAACTGCTAGCATATGGTCAGATAGGTGGCACACCTGGGTATGATTATCCGATCTGGGTGTCTAGCTGGCAAGGTGGGTATTATATTGAAAGATATTGACACTGCCACCAAGCGCCTTTTAATTGACCAGGTATATTTCAAACTTTGCAAAGACAACAGTGGGATTTATATGTAACTAGCAGCGGCTACACGGCGCCGCCTGGGTAGAGGTGGATTTTTTAAAAGTTTGTCCCGCATATCCATTATTACTGAATCGTGAATTGAATCCTCGTGGGATGCCTCATTTAAATCCCTATGTAAAAAAAATAGACCTTGCATTGATCCAGCTACTCTAAAAAATAAATGTTAATGTCTACTATCTAAAATATTAAATGAAAAAAAAAAAATCAATGCTGTTATCATTTAAATTTTATTTTTTAATTATCTTCACAAATATAAATCAAATCTCTATTATTTTTGCTCAAAAACCAAGAACTGGTGATATTTAATGTGTATATATATTTACTTTGTGGTTAATTGTTTTATTTTCAAAGTTTTCTCTGGACATACATACATACACAATTGCCCTTTATATATGTACTAGAAGTGGCTACTCGGCGGCATCTGAGTAGAGGGGGGATTTTTTAAAAGTTAGTCTTGCAGATCCATTATTACTTATCACCAGTTAGATCCTCACTGCATGCCCCATAAAATCCCCACGTAAATATATAACAATATAGTAAGACATTTTAATTCAATAATTTACAATTTTAAAAAAAATACAATATAAATGAGGCGATTAATTCAATCAATCAACATCATATTTCAATTACCTTCATCCCATGTTGTGCAGGCTATCAATAAAAAATCCCTCCTGACACATGAATTAGCAATATTCTGACCCATTAAGTTGCCGATTAACCTGCACTACAATTTCTTTAAAGTGGTCTGTTGCTTGTGCGATGCAAAGTTCACTCTCTCCATTTTCGAAGTTTCCTCCGGACATACAGATACACACAACTGCCCTTTATATATGTATAGATAGATAGATAAGTAAAGTAAAATAGTAAAGTCATTGGGATGGCCTAAAGTCTGTATCAGCCAGACAGCAAGGGTGTCTATCCCCTTTTCACTAGTGCTTGACCAAGGAGATTGTTTCTGCGTCTAAGTTGGAGCACCACACCTGCCATCAGCTCCTTACTTTACCGCACTGATCCCTGTGTTACTCATACACTGAGTTGTTGAGAACCTGTATCGAACCAGGAACCTTGTAGTTTCTAGTCGGACCCTCTACCGACTGAGCTAAACTGGCCCTTATATGTAATAAAATGGAGGTGCGTGGCATAATAGTTAGTCATAGGAAATGGACTCGTCAACCAGAGTTCAATTCCTGGATGAAGCTGTTTGTATTTCACATAGTGCTAATATCCTTGGGAAAGGTATGAATCCAATTCTCCCTCCAGCTATGGGTAAATAGCAGAGCAGACTGGGCTCTCTAACCATGGCTAGGAAACCGGTCTATGAGAAGGAAAACTGAATTCAAACCTGTTAAACTCCACTTAAGAAATTGACCTTGTATCACATCCTGCTCACGTGGAGGGGGTTGGTATATATATAATATATATATATATATATATATATATATATATATATATATATATATATATATATATTGGTTTGTTGGTTGGTTTGAAGGCTGTCACAATGCGAGTGTAAAGAAAAAAGAAGGTAACTATGATGTTTTTTGTTAACCTGTCATTTATTTCTCAATATTTTGGGAAGAAATTCCCATCCTCAGAAGAATACTGGAACTGAAGTTGTCTTAGCGGCTGCTAGATTGAGAAATATTGAGAAATAAATGACAGGTTAACAAAAAACATCATAGTTACCTTCTTTTTTCTTTACACTCGCATTGTGACAGCCTTCAAAACCAACCAACAAACCAATATATACACAATGCTTCAAGCAAATTACAAAACCCTTTTATATATATATATATATATATAATGTAATAAAAATGATCCTTTCTTGCAAAGATAGGTTCTCTTTATATTTTTGTTTTGCGGAATTTTCACAGGTTCTCCTTTAAGGTTATCAATTTTGAGCATTTTGATGGTAATTTACAGTTGCTTTTTTTTTTTTTTTTGTTTCAATCACAACTCACTAAAGTTGTTAATATAAAAGGACAAGAAACAGCAAAGATCAGATACAATAAGGGGTAAGCACTTGGTGAGATTCAAGCTCACATTGTTTTTGTCATAAAAAGCAGCCCAAAAATTCAAGATGTAAGAAAATACTAGTTATTACTGTTTCGATTAATAATAATACACTTGTTATCATCTTGCAACATCTTCTGATTTAAAATCAGGCTGTCCAAATCGTCCAAGATCAAATGCAAAAATGTAAATCCTGATTATCTGGTGTTGCTTATCGGCAGAATTCTTTTTTTTTTATGAGTGTCGTCACCTTAGCTAAATAATGGACCATTCTGTTTTTATCATACAGAAAGAAAGGGAAGAAAAGGACATGTTACACAGAAAAATATAGAAAAAAAGTAAGAGAAAGATAGAGTGAGAGAGTTATAGCGCTAATCATTTTTAATAAAACACAATGAAAAGAAGGACAGAAATAAAAAAAGAGGGAGAGATAGTTAAATCAAGATTATTGTACTTTTTTACATATTGTACTATTTTGCAGTAGCTCTTAACTCTTAACATCCTGTTGAGAATTTTCTAAGTCCAGAGCCCTATTCCTATCAGGATTTATCAAAAGATGGCTAAAAATGGCCTTTGCGTCTAAAGTTACCTGTTATTTCTCTTAAATCAAAGACTCCTAAATACGTTTAATATTACATTTAAACAAAGCTATTGTTTTAGGCTACAATCCCAAAGCGATTTTCATTCAGTTCTGTCGGATGTAAAAGATGGCTTAATAATTTTTACATAACTATTAAAATAAAATCACCAAAAATGTCCACTTATTTTTCGCTCATAGGTATCTTGGTTTCATAATTAATCAATTAAGTTTTAAATGAGTGAAATACGTATAAAAACTAAGTAGCTCCGAAATTAAAATTAGCCAATGAGATTACTGATTTTATCTGTCATGTTCTCATCAGCCAATGAGAACCGTGTTTACGAAATAAATAAATAAATGCAGTGCTGACGTTAAAAGAAACAATTCCTTTTACGAAACCAAACAAACTGTTTTTCTTGGGGTAAAAATTCAAAATATCATAATTTTCAATTAAAACAGGAATTGGCTTTTTAGAATATGTCGAAAAGCTAAAAAAAAGTTAAACCAAATTCAGAAAAAAATAGAAATAATAGTATTTCGCATACATATGACAACAAGTCCCAATTCTCAAAAACGTAAATGTTTATTGTTTAAATTATCTATCTCCAAGAATTGCTTACACACATATGAACATACACACACATATATATAAACACACACACACACATATATATATATATATATATATATATATATATATATAAACCTAACGAGTCAAATATACCTACTAAAAGTTTCCGTTAGTGCTCTTCAGGGCTAAGATCTGACTCTTAGCTCTGAAGAGCACTAAGCAAAACTTTTAGTAGTTATATCTGACTCATTAGGTTTATCTTTATTGCTTGCTCTACTTAGGTATTGAGCACTCTTTACTTATTAGCTTTAGTATATCCTAGTGGTTTTTGTATGAATATATATTTTTCATATATATATACATATAAATTGTTTTTTTCTTTTGGATAAGTATTGTATCAATCGATTATTTTCAGTTGGTACGACTATCTTGGTCTTTTCTTTTTTTTCAAAAATTTTTTTTCCCACGTAATGTTTGGTAGTATATTTTTACAATCAAACTATTTGCCAGGTTTTTTCTTACCTCAAGGGTTTACCAAGAAGTTTGGTATATATATATATATATATATATATATGATGAGCAAATAACAATTGTGTTGTACTATCACAAATGCAGGGTCTCATCTATATATATAGATAATTTTTATTTTTTTATTTTTTTGCTTCTACATGGAGCCTTGACTACCATTGTGTCCTGCTTACCCATTGGTCACACAAGATTAACACACTCCTATATATTCAAACAAGAACAACAACAACAGTGTGAAACATGTCAAACACTTTTGACTGTTAAGTTAGCGCACGAGGCGGGGATGATATTAAATAAAAATTACCAAAATATATTCAGTAATTCACAATTTTAATATTACAATTCCCCCCCAATTCTTTTAATTTTATGTTGGGCATTTAAGCAATGCAAGACCATTTGGAATGTTTCATTTTTATTATTGGGTGAAATAAAATGGGACAAATGAGAAATCTGTGATTGGGCAACACCAGATAATCTGGATTTAAATTTTACGTTGGGCATTTAAGCAATGCAAGACCATTTGGAATGTTTCATTTTTATTATTGGGTGAAATAAAATGGGACAAATAAGAAATCTGTGATTAGGCGACACCAGATAATCTGTATTTAAATTTTTGCATTGCATCTTGAACAATTTGGACGGTCTCATTTTTAACCAGAGGGTGTTGTAGGATGGTAACGGACTGAAAATTTAGGAATATATAGTATTAATATATAGATACTTGCTGACCAATGCCAATATACATGGGTATTGGAGGTGCCCATGGTGTAATGGTTATTGTCAAAGAAAATGGACATGGCGACCCGAGTTCAAATCCTGGATGAGGCTGGTAGCACTAATATCCTTGAGAAAGGTATGAATCCAACTATTCTCTCTACATCTATGGGTAAATAGTAGTGTAGACTATGCTCTCTAACCTTTGTATGGCAACTGGTCTAGGAGAAGGAAAACTCATACCTGTTAAACTTGGCTTTAGAAAAAATTTACTTTGTGTCTCATCCTGCTTGTACAGAGGGGTTTGTAAAGACATATCTGCAGGGGTAGGGTTGACTTAGTTTAGTCTATCTCGTCTTCTTCCTCCCCCACTGCCCACTTTGTATGGTACATATCATATACCAACAACGATAAGTAGGTATTTATTTATTTACTTCACCACTCACTGTTACAAGCAGAATGTAATACAAGGTCAGTGTTCAGTAGGTAGAGTGTCTGCCTAGGAATCACAAGGTTCTTGGTTCTCCAAATCAGCATATGAGTAGCTGATGGTAGGTGTGTCGCTCCACCTCAGATGCTAAATAATCTCCTTGGTCTAGCACCAATGAAAAAGGGATAGACTCCTTCGCTGTCTAGCTGATACTGATATTAGGCCGCCCCACCAATTTTACTTACGGCTGGTTTCAATTAATTTTCCTTTAACATGATTAAATAGCCTAGTCTGCCTTATTATTTAACCATAGATGGTGAGGGGAGATGGATTCATGCCTTACTTAAGGGCATTATCACAAAGTGAAATGCAAACAACCACATCCAGGATATAAAAAAAAAACCAAAAAAAAGAACAATCTAGGTCCAGGAAATGAACTTGGTTCACCGAGTTCCCTTCCTATTGTTAAAATCCTTGTTATAGATCATGCATGTCAAACACGGGCCGCATGTGTCCCTCAGCAAGCTGCACTCTCATACAGTACTTTTACATTACCCCAGGTTTTTTAAATTTTTTTTTTTTTTAATTCCTGGACGAAAACGGTTGTTAATTTTCATTAGGGCAATTGTTAAGAAACAGTCTGTTATAAACACATTGTCTCTCACTCCTTCCTTTAAGTTGCGGAAGAGGAAGCTAACTCAGCCAATAAAAATGAATGAGTCTTTCCTCTTGCCTTCTGTTTTCAATCAACACATAGCTATAATTGAAAGTGACACTGACACTTGCATGTTTTATTATTTGAACTTGGTCAGTAATAGTCTTTTTTTCCCCCCTTTCTTTTTAACAAGAATGTTTTTTATATATGTATTCGGTGTCTTTTAGTTGATGATAAAGAAATTAATGATAGCACTCATCACTTTGTTCTGTTAATGTAAAAGAAGGATGTAAAGGCTTAGTTGTCATATGTGGCCCGAGGGAGGTACTCAATTTGACATGCCTGTTATAGATAATCCAACATTTATGTTGAAAATTTTTATGCCACGCTTAAGAAATAGTAGGCGAGCTCTCAAAGTAATTTTTTGACTAATGAGAAGAGAGCCCCTTTGGCTAGAATTAAGTTTTCCTTCTAGACTGGTTGCTATACCAAGGTTAAACAGCTTAGTTTGCCTCTACTATTTTATCCAGAGGGAGAATTGTTGAATTCATACCTTTCTCAAAGGTATTAGTACTATGTGCAAATAGCTGCATCCAGAATTTGAACTTGTCTCGCCGTGTCCATTTTGGTAACCATTACAACATGCGCCTCCAACAATGCCTTTGGGAAAGACATGAATCCAGCTAACTCGGTTCTTGAGCCTTAGTAAGTACTAGCAGCGGGTAGAGGGGGATTTTCTTTTTAAGTTAGTCCCGCAGATCCATTATTACTTAATCGTGAGTTGAATCATAAGTAAAAAAAAAAAAAAAATTAAATCCCTATGTAAAAAAAAAATAGACCTTGCATTGATCCAGCTACTCTGAAAAGAAATGTTTACTATCTAAAATATTAAATGAAAAAAAAAAATCCATGCTGTTATCATATAAATTTTATTTTTTTTAATTATCTTCACGAATATAAATCAAATCTCTATTATTTTTGCTCAAAAACCAAGCCCTGGTGATATTTAATGTGTATATATATTTACTTTGTCGTTAATTGTTTTATTTTTGAAGTTTCCTCCGAACATACAGATTCCCACAACTGCCCCTTATATATGTATAGATAGATAGATAGAAGGCAACCAGTCTAGGAGAAGGAAAATTTTGAATTCAAACAAGCTGTACTATATTTTTTTTTTTAAGCAACTTGATGTTTAGGATGTATTTTTGTATACATCTATTCTTTTACTAAAGTCTTGAAGTTGTTGTTAAAGCTGTTAGTCACTCTCTTGGACTCTAGTTCGTGTGAGTAATCCGCCTTCACGTTGGTGTTAATTTACCCATTGTCTTAATTCAAGTTGTCTTAATTCAAGTTATTGTCAAAAAATATATTTTAACTTATCTCCCTTATTGTCAAATTGGGCTTATCTCCCCTTGGATTGTAAAATTTATATAACTAGTCATAACCAAAATGTCGGTACTACAGCAGCTTCTTCAACCCTTTCTTTAACCTTGTATTTGTTTAAAATATAAATGATTTAATTTTTCTTTTAATAAAAGAGCTTAAACTTACATGTAAAATTTATTTTCTATGAATTTCTTAATTATAAAAATGAAATAAATCATGTAAAAAAGATCTCATCTTCAGCAGAGAAAAAGAAACCAGCAAAAATGTGCCATTTTGACAGATTTTAATTTATAAAATTCTCCCATTTTAAACATTGGAAAACAAATAATTTTTACGTATTATTTTTATTAATTCTTTCTCTTTTTGATACAGTAAAAATTACGTTTAGTTTCATTAATTTGTTCCCATTTTTGTTAAATTTTAATTCATAGGTAGGTTAAAAAAGGATATTTGACCATACCTACATGTATATCAAACCTTACTAGCTTTATTAACAAAATTTCACTGGGAAATTAACAATCTATTTTAAATGCGTATTCAAAATTTGAAAAAAAAAAAAATTTTGAAATATTTTTTTATCTTGCTATGAAGAAAAAAAGATAAAATTTTTGTCCAAATTTTTTTTTTTTTTTTTTTCCTATAAGCCTAACATAAACAAAGGGGAACCACTGATTGACAGATAAATTATTTATTTATTGATCTACTAGGAAAAAAAGAAGACGAGGTTAGGGTTAGTTTAATGGGAAAATAAATAGATAATTTATCAGTCAAGAGTGGTTCCCCTTTGTGTTT
Organism: Doryteuthis pealeii; assembly: GCA_023376005.1. Lineage (NCBI taxonomy): Eukaryota > Metazoa > Mollusca > Cephalopoda > Myopsida > Loliginidae > Doryteuthis > Doryteuthis pealeii. The sequence goes on from CM042165.1 coordinate 65,185,983, forward strand.
TTTTAACTTATAGGAAATAACCTTTTTTTTAATATGTAGATCATGTTTCTTTCAAAGATTTTCTAGTTTCTTAGTAGCTAAAGTATTTTCCACTCCCAAAATCATATATAATATTTAGCTCAGTCGGTAGAGCACCCCCACCTTGGAATCGACAGAGCAGTTCTAGGAAAGAAGTTGCTAGAATGGATGTGTGTTTGGGTTTAGGAAAGATTCTGAAAAACTGAAAACTTCCAAATTGGTAGGGGCCAATAAATTCTGGTCATGAGAACATCTTCCATAAAATTAGTGATAAAAGAGCGGGGGGTAGCCATATTTCAGTGATAAGAAAGTGGGTTATTTCCTATAAGTCTAACATGATCAAAGGGGAACCACTCTTGACTGATAAATGATTTATTTATTTTCCCATTAAACTAACCCTAACTTCTTTTTTCCTAGTAGATCAATAAATAAATAAATAATTTATCAGTCAAGAGTGGTTCCCCTTTGATCATGTTAGACTTGTAGGAAATAACCGGAAAGTGGATGAAATTATGAAAACCGGTTCTACACTCTTCTACAAAGTAGACAAAATAAGTTGAAATTAATCTGTCCAGGTAGGACAAAATAAGTTGAAATTAACCTGTCCAGGTAAGACAATAAGGTAGACTGTGAATTGAGGGGAGTAAATTTTTATCATAGTCTACAGAACAGATATTAGTGGAATATGCTGCTTTATAATCTCCTTGGTCTAGCACTAGTGAAAAGGGGATAGACTCCTTTGCTGTCTGGCTGATACCAACTTTAGGATACCCCAACCACTTTACTTATATATATATGTATATATATATATATTTTTTGAATTTCTTTTATTTTACATTTTTAAACCGTTATACAAGAAACTCATAATCGCTGAAATATATATATTATATATTATATATATATATATATATATATATATATATATATATAAATAATCGGTGAGACTGGAAAATCCTAGCATTAAGAACGGCTATAAAAATTTGGATTAGTGAATATCAGACTGAAAGAGGCAAAAAAATGCCGAAATAAATTTATATCTGATCTAAGGTATTCATTTATTTATAATACTCAGTATATGTAAAAATATATACAAAAACCTGTATATGTATGTCAATTTTGGTTGAACCCTATCAAGGAAACTTGATATCACCACTTATATATATATATATATATATATATATATATATATATATATATATATAATCCAAAAGTCCAGAGAAGAAATCTTCCTTGCGACACAAGAGTTTTATTTAAAAAACCTGTCACAGTTTGAGAGCTCAATGTGTGCTCTTAATGTTAGAGTCACAGAGCAAATATATAAGTAAAGAAATAACAAGAGACTTAGAGATTTAGCATTATAGTCTATTTCAGGGAGCTTAGACAAAGTGTCTAACTCTCCCGACTCATCAGATGCGAGAGTTGGGAGAGCTAGACACTTTGTCTAAGCTCCCTGAAATAGACTATAATGCTAAATCTCTAAGTCTTTTTTTATTTCTTTACTTTATATATATATATATATATATATATATATATATTATTGGCTCACACTGACTAGTTTTTTTATTTAAAAGGTCGATTTTTTTTGCAGTTTTGATCATTGTAAAATGTCGAGACTAGTAGCACGTTGCTTTCAGGAAAATTCCAGATTCAGGTTGAGGTTGCTATCAGATCTGATATGATGCACAAGAACCCATAATCAGCGATGAAGATAGTGCATCATTGATGACCCCCCCCTCCTCTACACATTCAAAGAATGTATCTTACAACTTTATATATACATACACAAGGGCTGTATACTGTAAAAATAACTTGACACAACCAAGCTGCTATGAAGTACAAATAGCAGCTATTAAAGGAACATCCTCCACCCTAAGACGATCCTTAGGATACAAATCTATTCTATATCTATACATATATAAAGGGCAGTTGTGTGTATGTATGTCCGAATGTAATCTATACATATATAAAGGGCCGTTGTGTGTATGTATGTCCGAATGTAATCTATACATATATAAAGGGCAGTTGTGTGAATCTGAATGTCTGAGGAAACTTCAAAAATAAAATAATTAACAACAAAGTAAATATATATACACATTAGATATCACCAGGGCTTGGTTTTTGAGCAAAAATAATAGAGATTTGATTTATATTTGGGAAGAATTTTAAAAATTCAAATTTGAAAAGTAACAGAAGGGAAAGTCAT
>CM042165.1:65193203-65288254 GCA_023376005.1 Doryteuthis pealeii
TGCCTATGTGATTTTTAAACCAAGTTTATATATATTATATATACTAGCAAATATATGCACCCTCTGGGTGCAAGTATTTAAGTTTTAATATAATGAAATATCATATTAAATTAGAAAGGCTGATTAAACTGAATAAGAATGCAGATAAAAAGATTTGGAACAGAGGGGGTATGATTGAAAAATAGAACAACTTTGAAACCAACTTTTCCATCATTTTCCATTACTCCCGTCTTTCATTGGTAAATTTTCCTAATTTAATTATTTAGTTAAAATAGGAAGTAAAGAATAGAATTACAGTTATTTCTTCTTGTTAATGGATTTCTTTTAAGATTTATCCCTGAGATTTTTGCTCATATTCCTTAAGATAAAACCAAAAAATTAGAAATCAATAATACTAAGCACATATTTATTAAAATCAAATTTTTAAGATCAATATGTAAATTAGCCTTCCCGTTCACACTGTAAACCGCTATTTTGTTGTATATATAAATACAATTGCATGTTATTAGTACGTAGATATGGTCAACAGTATTAATGATGTATAACAATTTTATTAATAATTGAAGTTTAAATTAAAAATAAAATCATGGAGAATGTGATGTAAATAACTAAAGGGAATTGTGACTTGTATAGTAATATAGTTTCAGTTACAGACAGACAAACCCACAATCTCCGTTATAATAAGATTAGCATAGAAATATATAGCATAGTGACATATTCTTCAACATCTCCTCTCTGCAACCAAACCCTGAGTATGACTTTAAACTGCAACTAGTGGTGAGGTTCCAGTTTTGGAGCTCTGGGGAGTGTGGAGTACCCTTTCAAATTAGCCATGGAACAGCTTATACTTAAATCATCATCATCATCATCATCATCATGGACAAAAGTCATCAAACTGACAGTACTTGAATTTGTTTAAAACGTACAGAACGCGAGACATTCTGATACCATTTAAATTTAAATATCATGTTAAGCTAACTAAATCCTCATGGACTTGATTATGGAATCAACCCATTGAATGAAATTGATTGATAAACATTTGGAAGAATTTCTCTTGATTGGATGTATCAATTCACAAATCTCACTAAACCTTTTTGCTAATGTTGCGTTCTTTGATAATGTTTCGAAAATGAATATGTTGGTTAAATTTGTTTTTGTGCATCTTACACCACTCATCCATGAATATAACATGGAAAGATATATTTTGTTTTACATCTTTTTCTTAGAGTAATATTCAGTAATAATGGATTTGCGAGACTAGCTTGCTAACGATTATACCATAACAGGATACCTGAATATAAAAAAAAAAAAAAAAGATTGATTTTTATTTACTGAAAAATGGTCAAAATGGAAAAAAACTAGTTGGGTGATTTTATTCCATCAATCTATCTATCATTATACTAAAGCTGAGTGAATCAATTTTTGTTTCCTAAAGGCTTTTTTACTGTTTAGTTTAATGACACAAAAATTATACTAAATCATTCCTTACTTTTAGGATTGATTTATGTTTGAAAAAAATTCTGTTTTAATTGGTTCTAATTAGTTGTAATTTGCAATTAAGTCAAAAACTAACCAATCTTTTACTTTACTTTCTGCCTATCTCTTTGTATCACTTGATTACCTCCTCGTTAAATAATGTTAGTTTCTCTGAGAGAGAGAGAGAGAGAGAGAGAGAGACAGAGAGTTTGAAATGTATTTCTATGTTAATGGTTTGGTTTGTTTTGTTTTGTTTTACGGCATATCAACCTCGGTGGGTCATTTAATGCCGACAAAGTTGTGAAATAAATTCATTCTTAATGGATAATACAATTTTGTTTATCAACTCATGTTTTTCTATTTAACCCATAAATGGGTATTTCTATGTTAAATTTCACAATGAGCAACCCATAGCTTAAATTAGGTCAAACATTCCCTTTCTTAGAAAACTTACAAAATGATTTTAATGTTTTGTCTGGCCTTATTTATTTAAAAAAAAAAATCTTATTCGCTTTGCTAACTCACTTTTCCCTAATTTCAATTATCTACCCAGAGCTGAATGGGTGACCCAATGGGTCATGTTTTGTTTAGTATATATATAAAGGGCACTGTGTGTTTATGTATCTCCAGAGGAAACTATGAAGATTCAACAATTAACGACAAAGTATATATATATATATATATATATATATATATATATATATATATATATCGAACCACCCCTTGTGAGTTGTAAGTTTCTTAGTTTTACGAATTCTTTTGTCCTATTGAGAAAAAAAAAAAAAAATTATTTTTCTCATTGCTTTCTGACTATTCCGTTGTCTACAACAAAACAAAAACAAAACTACATTACCATCTTTCAATGTAATTTTCTCTGAGGAGCATTGAGCGAAAAAAAGAAAATCATTTCTGATTTTAAATCTAACTAGGGTACCCTTACTTTTCTTTTTAAGAAAAAAAAAAACAAAAACAATTTATTTTACAACATGCATATGCTTTTACGCGTCCTTTTTAAATTCAGTACTGCTAATAAACTATTCATATATATATATATATATATATATATATGCACATTCCCTATCACCAGATCTTGCTTTTTGAGCAAAAATAATGAAGATCTGATTTATATTCATGAAGATAATTAAAAAATGAAATTTAAATGATAAAAGCATCCAGTTAACCAATTTTAAGTTATTAATGATTTCTGATTTGCAAAATTATAACTGATGTTGTAGCTTTGGTTCTGAGCAAATATCAAACTATCTTTTTGGTACAAATAACGTTCAATATACGTGAAATAATGATAGAAAAATTTTTGTCATAGATCCAGTGCCACATCAGGATATTGATTATGCTAGGAAAAAAATCAGAAATCAATAACTTAAAATGAATTGACTTTAAAACTTTTTTGATAGCATTTTTGGATTTCATGGGCAAAAATGCTTTTATAAACCAATTTTTAGTAGTAGGGAAGCTCTAGAACTCATTTTACAAACAAAAATAGATTACAAGAAGTCCCCATTTTTCGCCAACCCTACCAAATTTGGAGAGCTAAAAATCAACATAACTCCACCAATTTTTGGAATTGGAAGCTCAACTTTTGGGGATTGTCTAATGTTTACATAGTCCACACCTGGAAAAATTGAAGGGGGTGGGTGACAATTTTACTTTTTTCTGTATGATTTGACATGTTCAATTTGATTAAATATGTCCTTATTTGATGAATTAGTGGACAATCTAAAACTAATACCTTTAGGTATACATTTGAATATTACCTTATTATGATTAGACCCTACATTTATATAACTAGGGTGTTGATTATTTTTTTCTAAATGGGGATATCGTACCGTTATACAAGTTCAGAGTAATGTCTAAATAATATACTATTTTAGGGTTAGTTTGGATGTCTAATTTAAACTCAAAATTAAGGAACATTTTATGCAGTTTTTTTCTAAATCTAGCACATTTTTTAAGGGTACATATTTACGGATATATATATATGTTGAAAAAATAAATAAATAAAGGAAAGAAAATGTTGAATGGATAAAAATTGTTTCCTGGAGTGCTGTTCTTCTGTATACTTCAAAAAACTTTTTATATTTTTTCTATTATTATCATTTTATTTTATTTTGTATTTAAAATAATAATAAATAGAATACATTTTGTACAAGGACATTCTCTCGGTCGAAACACGTGTCAGCACTCCAATGAACAATTTTTATCCATTCAACATTTTCTTTCCTTTATTTATTTATTTTTTTCAACATATTGTCGGATTCACTTACATTTTTTCAACTTACACACACATATATATATTGCATGCGACTTGGAACATCAGCTCGTTTTTCCAACTGAAATAACCTTAACGGCCCAGCGTCCTGATATTGTCATTTGGTCTGGTAATCAAAAGAAAGTTTTTATCGTTGAGTTGACAGTTCCATTTGAAGAAAATCTGGATTGGGCCCATCAGCGGAAGTTGGAAAAATATGAAGACCTACGTGAACAATGCGTCAGAAACGGATGGATAACGGATGTATTTCCCATTGAGGTCGGATGTCGGGGGTTTATTGCCAACTCAACCTCGGCATTTTTGTCTAAACTTGGACTTTCTCTACCAGACAAGAGGAAATACTTAAAAAAGATTCAGGAGAAAGCTCTAACCGCATCAGCGTGGATATGGCAGTCCTATATTGTGACATCAAACCGACAAAGTCTGGTGGTATCGTGAGATACTGCTGGGGCACTCTGGTTAGTGGTAATGATGCTTCGGCCCCGAAACCATGCCTGAACCCAGAGTCATCATCTGATGAAGGCTTTGTTGGTTGCAATGCTACTGTGTAAATAGCAGTCATTGTATGAAGATTATGCCTGTCTGTAACTATGTCACCACTGATATTATAATAACAATGCAATTGTATTTATATATACAACAAATAGTGGTTTACAATATTGAACTGTAATCAAATTGATCTTAAAAAAATTTGAATTTTAATAAATATTTGCCTGGTATTTTTTTTTCTATTTCTTTTTCTTATTTTTGATTGAAATATACATCTTATTATAATTTGTTATTTGAAGAACTAATGCTTTGATCTAATTGGTATAACTTGGTTGCTCTAATTGTAATATACATCTTATTATAATGGAGATTATGTGTCTGTCTACATCACAATTCCCTTAGTTATTTACGTTATATTCCCAAGGATTATTAAATAATCATTATTTTTTCACGCTCAGAATTGCGGAGACATGGAATAAACTGCCCGCGTCTGTTGTAGGCTGCCGAAGCACTGAGTCTTTCAAAGCCTCCGTGCTTCCTGTAGTCCGCCGACACTATACCTGATGCCACTCTCCACATACATATGCACACACGTGCACACATACATGCATATTATTACTGTAAAGTGTTCATGTTCCTGACACTACATCATTCTGTGTACTTGACATGAGACATTGATGAGTTGTGGTGCACCTGAGCACTGTACACATACATGTATATCTGTACACTGTTCATGTTCCTGACACTAATACATTATTCTGCACACCTGAGCACTGTACACATATATGTATATTATTACTGTAAAGTGTTCATGTTCCTGACACTACATTATCTGTGTACTAGACAGGAGACTTTGATGACACCTGAGCACTGTACACATATATGTATATTATTACTGTAACAGTTCCTGACTTATTCTGTGTACTAGACATGAGACTTGATGAGTTGTGGTGCACCTGAGCACTGTATACATACATGCATATTACTACTGTAAACTGTTCATGTTCCTGACTAATACATTATTCTGTGTACTAGACATGAGACTTTGATGAGTTGTGGTGCACCTGAGCACTGTATACATACATGCATATTACTACTGTAAACTGTTCATGTTCCTGACACTACATTATTCTGTGTACTAGACATGAGACTTTGATGAGTTGTGGTGCACCTGAGCACTGTACACAAAGCCTCCATGCTTCCTGTAGTCTGCCGACACTATACCTGAGCACTGTAGACAATAAATTTCATTATTAGCATCTTATTTATTAATGATGTCTCTATTAAAGTCTAGCTGAGTTAGATTTGCCCCAAGCATTTAAAATCCTGCTATGTGTGTTATATATCACTAAGAAATAAAAGTTTACATAGTACAATGGTACCTTGATTCGTTCCTCTCGTAACTCAATTTTCTTGTATATCAAATCATTTTTCCCATTGAAATAAAAATAAAATTCCATTAATCCATTCTAGCCCCCCCCCCCCCGAATAAAAACACCCTAAATTTTTTTTTTGTCACTTAGAAGTGTCCAACTAGACAAGAAGGTTCCAGAGTTTGACAAGAAACACCTGAAGGAGGCTGAAGGGTACATCGGCTGAAATGTTGTGTGTATAACAATAAAGATGAGGACAACAGTCCAAAAAAATCTAAATAATACAAATTATCAAGGCTCATCTAAAAAATTAAGACAAATAAGCATAATTTTGTTTTTATATACAGAAAAAAATCTGTACTTACAGTCCACAACACCATTGAGGCTGGGTAATTCCATGTCAAATCATCCAGAAAAAAGTAAAATTGTCACCCACCCACTTCAATTTTTTCTAGGTGTGGACTATGTTAACATTAGACAATCCCCAAAATTTGAGCTTCCAATTCCAAAAATTGGCAGAGTTATGTTAACATTAGACCATCTCCAAAATTTGAGCTTCCAATCCCAAAAATTACCTAGCCAAATATCAAACTATCTTTTTGGTATAAATAATGTTCAATATATGTGAAATAATAATAGAAAAAATGTTTTGTCATAGATGCAGTGCCACATCGGGATATTGACCTTGATTTGAAAAAAATCATCAATAACTTAAAAAAGTTGACTTTAAGACTTTTTTGATAGCATTTTTGGATTTCATGGGCAAAAATGCTTTTATAAACCAATTTTTAGGAGTAGGGAAGCTCTAGGACTCATTTTACAGACAAAAATATGTTACAAAAAGTCGCCATTTTTCGTGATATTCATATTTTAAATGAATTTTATCTTTAATTAGCAGCGGCTACCCGACGTCGCCTGGGTAGAGGGGGATTTTTTAAAAAGTTAGTCCCACAGATCGATTATTACTGAATCGTGAGTTGAATCCTTGTGGGATGCCCCATTTAAATCCCTATGTAAAAAAAAAAAGACCTTGCATTGATCGAGCTACTCTGAAATGTAGGGGTAAACCAAAATGATGTAAGTGGCCGTACAGCTGTAGTTTTCCAGAATTTGTTCAAAAGAACATTCAGCATTCTCGTTCACATCTAGCATTTCATTAAAGTCCAAGTTGTGCAACCATACAGTAGTACTAACCCACCTACAGTTTGGAACTGTTTTTATACACCTCTTTAATGATCATGTTGATATCTTAAGAAAACATCAGTAGTCAGTTCGATTCTCACCGAGTGCCCCATACTCCTGGCCTTGTACCACAACTAAGCTTAGTAAATAACTATACGGGGCACCTCACGTAGTCTAATGGTTAGAAAGCTTGATTAGCAAACAATTGTTAGTGATATCTGCGTTATTCGGACTATTGTCCCAATCTTCATTGTTATTTGTACAATGTTTCGGCCGATATACCCTCTGGCCTTCTTCAGGTATTTCTTGTTGGACTCGGGAACCTTGGTTGTACAAATAACAATGAAGATGGGGACAATAGTCCGAATAACGCAGATAATACTAATCTTCAAGCCTCATCTCAAACATTCAGAGAAATTGTTAGTGAATTCGATTTCACCGAGTGCCCCTACTTCTGTCTGAGTAAATGACTACTAAGAAGACAGGCTCTTTAAGCCGCTTAGATTTATAAGTAAACTAGAAGCAGTACCTGCTCATCATCATCTCACACAATTAGCATGTATATCCATGACAACCTCTCACCAACCTTCCCTATCATTCATTGCCCCTGGGAGTTCTTCTGCGCAGCAGCCAGCATCCTCACATAGTTGGTCAATTTAGGTCCTTGCTGGGCGGCCCACATTAGCGTGCCCATGTGTTGGCTTAATCAGGAGAACGTCTCTTATGAGCTCATCCTTGCTTCTCCATGTCTAGTCCATAAACTATCCTGTGTAATTCGTTTCTAAGTCCGGATGGTTTGTGAGATGGGGGCAGGTGGCCATATACTTGCTTCCTTGTGGGGTGCTGTTTCCATGCCTTGTTCAAGACTGCTCAAAGCATTCTTGTGCAGCTCCCATCTAGCTTATTCTCATGGTACTTCGTTAGGGTCCAAGAGGTGCAGCCATACAGCAGTACCGATATAACCACAGCCTGGAAGAATCGTCTCTTTAGCTTGTCAGGGAGATCAGATTTCCATATGACTGATAATTTGTTTGTGGCCAACCATGCCTTTCCTATTCATGTATTAACATCACTCTCTGTGGATGAGATATTACTACCTAGGTATGTGAATTGTTCTACTGGCTTAAGAGGCTTACCGTCAAGTGTGGAGATGTCTCCTTTCTTTTTGAAGCTCATGAACTCGGTTTTATTGGAGTTCACATAGAGACTGATATTCTTTGCTGCCTCCTCCAAGCTATGTAGTAGTGACTCAGCCTGTGCCGGTGTATCTACAAAAAGTGCTAGGTCATCAGTGTAGTCTGCATCTGTGTCTCAGTTTTGTGCACCTGAAAATGCTAGCAAAATTGGGTGGATTTTGTTGCGTGGAACTGTCAGTAGCTGTTTATGTCTTAAATCCTTTTTCCAGCCAACTTTCTTCCTTCAATGGGAATAAGCCTAGGAAGTTTGAGCTTGAAGAGTATCAAACTTATTCAACAAAGTTATTTATAAGAACGGGAAGGAGAGTAGTGGGATGGATATTTTACAGTATTAGTATCCCCTCTCTGAAACGTCTTCTATTTCCTCCTTCATTGTAAAGATGTCCCCAGGTGTTCCATTATTGATTTTTATTGAAATTGAATTAGCCAGTCCTGTTCCTAAATATTAGCTAAACGTGTATAAAGTTTCATCATGCTAGGATCACTGGTGTAGTTTTATAATTTAAAAAAAAAAAAAAATCTAAAAATCGTCTGTTAAAACAACCAGATATTGACGGCGTAAATGAAAAGCATGTCCTTTCTTAATCGAGATCAAAAAGGGTGCCTAAAGGTCATATGGTTCGACTTAAGCTTTACATTTATAAAAAAAAATCTAAATCCATGGACAGGGTGGGAGGTGGTAGCTCTGAGTCCCCAGCATCCTTGTGTCACATGGCATACAATAGATAGGATGCATAACAAGTAAGTATTTACACTTTTATTCTCTGCCAGCTACATACCAAGGACTCAACTACTACTAAAGACTCTTTTCCATATTAGGACATTTCTCTCATACAACATTAAGCTCATTTTTGTATCTTATTGTCACGTTTGTACTGCATTCTTTTTAAGTTTGCTATTGTTAATTCATGAATTATATATACATGGAGTGCTGTTATGTGTTCGTAAATATATATATATATATATATATATATATATATATATACACACATACATACACGCACACACACATAGTGATGCTGATAGCTTTTTGATTTAGTGCAACATGGGACACACATATTTGCTTTGAATAAGTCCCCGGGAAAATTTATGGATCCCACCTAAAGTTTCTTAATAAATTGGAGGGTTTTTATTTATGACCTGGGGAAACAACTAAAGCCGTCTAACTCCTACCTTGTAACCTATCCTGTGTAATTTGTTTCTAAGAAACTATTGAAATGTATTTACAGTTAGCTTGAAATGGTGAGAGAAGAAAAAAGAAAAACACTGGGTCATGGATATGATTTTACTGTGTCCTTTTAGATATTTGTGTGTCAGGGACGAAGGACGTGTATCTATCAGCATCTCTGTGCATGTGTATGTATATATATATATATATATATATATATATATATAAGGTATCTAAAACTGGTAGTAAGGGATGATTCTACATGGGATCTTCAAAATCTCACTGTATAAGTATTGCATGTTTTAGTAGGTGCAAATACAAGGATTTTTATAAATCCCTAGAGAGAGCTCAATGTATAATAATCTATTTTAGATTAAATACAGAGCAATATTTACCTTTGAAAGGAAGGAAAAACTCAATAAACCGTCATTCTGTAATAAATTACAGTCTCATCAGAGAGGTGCCGCCTGCCTGATAAGACTGAAATTTTAAGGAGTTTTAGAAATTTATTTAAATTTCTAAAAGCATTTTAAGTTTTGGTTGAAGTAAATTTATTACAGGATGACAGTTTATTGAGTTTTTCCTTCCTTTCAAAGGTATATATATATATATATATATATACAAACACACACAAGGATATCTCTAAATACACACAAGCTTACGCTACAAAGTATCCAGGTCGGTCCATTTCGGCTATTACTTAATAAATGCTATTTATTTATTGGGGCATCTTTTATATTACAATAATAAATGCAAATGTCAGTGTCAAAGTTTTAAAAAACTTTACTCCTAGAGGCTGTGGCCCAACATATCATACCATATTGAAATCGGGCCAATTCCAGGCGGATTCCTAAAAAGTATGACCATTTAGATGGTTGCCAGTGTTGTGCCACTGACTTCAGAGTCGATTCCTTTCGTGTCATCAGCAGGTCCCACTCATTCTACCATCTTCATATCTTGGAAGTTATTTATATAATATTAATACTTGTGTTCCTACAAAGTATGACCATTATCATCTTGCAACACCCTCTGGTTGAAAATTAGACAAATTGTCTAAAATGAAATGCAAAATTGTAAATCCTTATTATCTGGTGTTACTTGTCCGCCTAATTTTTATTTCTTATGAGTATCATCACCTCAGCTAAATAATGGACCATTCCGTTTTTATTATAAAGAAAGAAAGGAAGGAAAGAAAAAGGAAATGCTATACAGAAAAACATAATAAGAAAGAAAAAGAAGGAGGAAGAGAGAGTAAATGCGATAACGCTAATATGTTTCAATTGAACATAATGAAAAGAAAGAAAGAAAGAAAAAAAAAAAGAGTGAGAGTTAAATCAAGATTATTACACTTTTTACATATTGAACTATTTTGCAATAGCTCTTAAACATATCAAACGTTGTGATAATTCAATTATAATAATGTGGTATATTCACAGGTCCTGCTGGTTAAATATAGTTAAAAATATCAGAATGAAATAACCCATAAAGGTGTTTGGTTATGGTTTCTTTGTTCAATGGCATATCAACATTCATGGGTTATTTACTGCTAAACCCATTCTTACAGAAAAACATTAGTGGTACTATAATAGTCCAACTGGAGTTCAAACTCATTTGATACGATATTGCATGTTAGTCAATATATGATGCGGACGCACTCAAAATTTGGTTTCTGGCTTTTTATCTCCTAGTTTTGTGTTAAATAATTCTGTGATATTTTGAACAATTTGTTGCTGTGTGACCAAAGGATTAAGTCTCCCCCCCCTTTTTTTTAAAAGCCAAAAGAATAATTATAACAATGGCCTGCGTTAAAAAGTGAACGTAATAATGTGGCTGGAGATCAAACTTGTCTGTCGCAGTCGGGATCATTAGACACTACGCCACGGGGACTCCCTATAAAAATTTAACATTACCTCACCCCCATATCTCACTTCTTTCTTTCTGATGCTGTTTAGAGACGGATTTGGATCTGCTGAGCCGTCGGATATTATGTGATGGATCACTTGGGATCAAAAGATCTTTCGTCTCTCCCGACCGCTTCAGGTCGTGAGATAAAATTCCGTCAAAACATTTATAAGTTCAATTAATCAAATCTTTGAAAAAAGAAAAAAAAAAGAAAAAAAAAAGAGTGTTTGAGCACATTTCTCCGAGAGAAAGAAACATCACAAAAATAAAAAAAATAAAAAAAGTGCCACCCCCTACCCCGCAACATATTTTGAATTTTGAAAACCAGAAGCGAATAACTACACAAAGAGGATATTTTTGATCATCAAATTCTTTTATGTTTCATGGGTCAGATTTATTTTAAAAATAAAATTAATTTCGTTTTCTTTGTTGTTTTTTTTTATTTTTTATTATCTTCCCCATTTACTCCATCCATATATATATATATCACAAACAAAATCATTGTTCAATAAGTCCTCTTCCTGTTTGCTCGGCTACTACTACCACTACTCCACTTCCTCTCGTTTTGGAACCCTGATTGTCTATGATGGCCGTCATCGCACCTTGATTGGGGCCTTGATCCTGATCCGGAAGAGTGCATTCTGTTTTGACTACTACGGCCATCTCTGTGTCGAGGCTGCTTACCCTTGACCGATGGGGAGTGGGACTTGGACATGAATTGGTCAGGCGACACCCTTTGCCGGTTGTGTGGATTGGATTTCATAGGTTCCCGGGGTGGTCTCTTACGAGAATCCCCCCTATATGAGTTATAGGCTGATGTCTTTCTGCACGGGCTGAATGATTTGTATCTCACTGGGGACCTTACTGTTGTTGTTGCTGCAGCTGTGGCCGCATCTGATTCGTTCTCTTCGTCAGTCAGAACTTCTCCTTCTTCAAGCTCGTCCTCCGAACAAGTCTTGTTCTTATCCGAGGATTTGATGGGTGTGATATGTCGGAAGCAGTTTTCGTTGTCGTTATCACTGCTGCTCTTGTATTCATCATCTTCTTTACCGCTAGTGGCTGTCTTGGTGTCCCTGTTTTGCAAAATGCCAGAGCTACTTCCAACCAGGGTTAGATCTAGATCCTCGGGTTCTTTTCTTAATATTGGAGAGCATTCAAAGTCTAAGTTTTCATCGAGTTGTATCTGGCGACAGACGTTATGAGGTTGCATGGCAGCGGCCTCCGTCAAAGTAACTTCCTCAGATTGTTCTTGGATTGTTTCTTCGTCTTTATCTGTAGAATTAACGGAATTTTCCAGAGCAGAGATGTCAGCTTTGTCCTCTGGAGTTGTACAGTTTTCACCCATATCAGACGATCTGTTAACAGGGAACAGGCTCCGAGAGATGAGACTTTTGCTTGGGGTACTGGTCACACGAGCCCCAGTATCACACTCTTCGTCGCTGTCCGATATGGAACTGCAGGATTTGGATTTTTTGCTCGTGTAGCAGGGGATGAGGATCGGGGAACGTGAATTATCCTCACCGTCATCGCCAAAACACTGGATAACGATTGAGTGTTTCTTCTCATCAGAAGTGTCGGATTTATCGTCACTGTTATCTGAGCCGGGATCGGATTGGTCGTCCTTTTTACCGTCGTTCTCAGAGTCCAACTTGTCGCCTTCAGACGCAGTGCCGTCCTCCAAGCCGTTCTCATCCGTGTCGCTCAAGCTCTTACTGGCCCACATTATCGAATTGCACGGCGCGTGGATTTCGATATCCAATTCATTACACTTGTCGAGATCTTTTTCAGCATTGCATTCGGTATCTGCGATGTCCGACTCATGACTGCTGCTTTCCGAGGTGGAGGAGGCACTTTTTTGTGCTGGTATAGCGGAGTCCTCACCTTCATTTGCTACAGCACCGGAGTCCTCACCTTCATTTGCTACAGCACCGCCGTCCTCCACGCCATTTTCATCAGTGTCGCTAAAGTTGTTACCGTCCCACATAATCGAAGTGCATGGCTCGTGGATTTCGATATCTAATACTTCGCCCTTGTCAAGATCTTTTTCAGCATCGCATTCGGTATCTGCGACATTTGATTCATGACTGCTATTTTCCAAGGTGGAGGAGGCACTTTTTTGAGCTGGTATAACGGTGTCCTCACCTTCATTTGTCACAGATTCTGGTGATTGTGACTCTATGACAGTTATAGCGGTCATTTCAACTGGTCTGTCTGATAACGGTGAACTAACCATCTCCACGGGCATGTCCTCTTCTGTCTCCAAGTACTGGTCTGTTAATGAAGGTGAGGCATGAACACTGTTATCCCTGCAAGCATGAAGATCAGCATCGTTATCTTTTATTTCTGTATTGATTAGACAATCAGTTTCCTGGAGTACGAGATCTTCATATTTTGGACTTTCCTCACCGAGATTTTCTACTTCTTCATCTTCATTGTTTTCTTTTTCTTCTTCTTCATCATTTTCATCTCCTCCCACCTGAGATTTTATAATCAATTCATCTTCTGGAAATGGGCTCGGACTTTGTTCCGGCAACTTGGATTTCTCTTTATGCTTCCGTTTGGATTTGGATTTAGATTCGCACGACACAGAAAATTCTTTGGGAAGCTTTCTTTTCAAAGTCGCAGAATTTTCATCATCCTTCGCCAAACCTCTTTTAACCTTTTGTTCTTCTTGTTTATTGCTCTGAGAATCTTGGTACTTGTCAGAACTAGAGGACCGATGGGAGCTCCTGGCTGGCTTTGTGTCACCTCTTTCCATTGAGCGAGATCGTCGCTGCCGAGACCTCGATGACGATGACGTCTCCCGATCTTTGGAACTAATTCTTGATGAACGAGCTGACTTCTTCGATTCTGACAGTTTTGATAGTGACGGCTCCAAATTACGAGAACCGGAACGGTGAGGATGATGCTTCCGAGAATCCGAATGAGATCGTTTTGAGGAAGATGAACGATTGTCGCCGTACAATGGTGTTGGAGTTTTGGACGTCAGATGCCTTGAGCGAGATGATTTGCTTTCCGAGCGTCTTCTGCTAGATAATTGTGAACTTGAATGTTTACTGTGTGAAACGCTAGAGTCTGTCTGTTTCGTATGTGGGGTATGCCTGTCTGAATATCTTGAATGTGAGGCATGAGAACTAGAATCCCTGGCATTGTCATGAGAGTCTGTATTTCGTATGAGTGGTGTGTGAATGTCTGTGGCTGTTGACTCTGTTACAGGAGCTGGGGGTTCGTGGGGTTTTGAATGGGGCATGTACTTTTCGGATCTGTCTTTGTTTAGAACATTTGAAGAACTGTATGATGATTGGCTAGCCTGGGTGTTGTGATGTGCATCGGTGTTAGAGGATGCGATCACATTGTTGGGATAATTTGAACTATGAGGTGAGTAAAAATTATGTGAATCATTATACTGTGAGTAGGGGTCTGGCGCACTCCATGGAGAGTTATTATAAGGGGCAGGATTCTCGTCTTTATATCGGGGATCCTCTGAATTCTGCGGTTCATACAGATTGTTATTATAGGGGTAAGGTGCAATTCTATTCCTGCAGTCCCCTTTGTATTCATAGTCGACACCAGATCTGAAAAAAAAAAAAAAAAAAAAAATTAAAAAGCTATTTGCATGAATTCCCTCGGCATTCCTCTTTTGAGACGCCTAAAGCATTGGGCAATAAACCAAACCCTGCCCCTTTAAATCAAGGAAACAGGTGTGTCCAGTGGAATAGTCCCCTGGGATCCTGCTGATATTAGTATTTTAGTGGTCCGATGGCCACTAGACACAGGGATCAAAGGCCAGGTAAGTATAGTATGTGTATATTAAAAATTGAGCAGCGCAATGAAATACTGTTATTAACACATTTACTGCTATGATTTTGGTTTTTGTATAATGGCATGTCAACCTTTGTGGGTTATTTGGGTTGTCTACAATTAGTTTTCAGCACTAAAAAGAATTCAAAATCATTTAACCACAAGTCATTTAAAAAGACCACAGAAAATCTCTCAGCTATCTTTGCAGATTGGGCTGTCTACAACTACTGATTTCAGGATTACAAAGAAGTTAAAATAGTTTAGATAAAAGACGTTAAAGATACCAAAAATCTGTTAGGTAGTTAGCTTTGCAGATTGGACAGTCTACAATTAATATTTTTTGGTTTGGTTTGTTTTGTTTTACGGCATATCAACCTCAGTGGGTCATTTAATGCCGATAAAGTTTTTAAATAAATTCTTTCTTAATGGATAATCAATTTTGTTTATAAACTCATGTTTTCTATTTAACCCATAGATGGGACCCTAACAGGTAATTACCACTCTGGGTCAGAGTGGACCAGGGAGCAATGGTGATGAAGGGGTGCTCCACATTCCCCAAACCTCCAAAACTGGAACCTCACCATCAGATAGAGTTTAACGCCATTCCAAGGACATGGAGACCCTCAGTTACCCCCTTCTAGCACCCATATGATAAAAAGGGTTGTGGCTTGCCATAAGGGCAATAGGGTCGGGCAATCATATAGGTGCTAGGGCTTGACATGACCAGCCGATTGATCGGAGGGGACCTCTATGACCGCCCGTCTAGCCCAAGACAGGGTCAAAGTGGAGTATTGCAAGTCATGGGCTGCTCAACCACCTGGGTTCTATCCTTAGGCGTCACGGGTCGTCACCCACGGCCAGCAGGTGGCCCCATTTGGGGGAGTTACAAAGAATTTAGAATAAGTTTAAATACAATTTAGTGCAAGAAGTCCACTTACGCTAATTGTTCCCTGAGTGATTTAATTTCTTCCTTTTTCCGTTCCAGTTCCGTGCAGGCAGTCTTGTACAGCACCGAAATATTTTTCATCAGATATGTATTCTTTTTCTTGAGAGTAACAATGTCCGCTTCATTCTGTCTTGTGATCTCCTCAAGAACGGCAATTCTTTTTAGAGCTTCCTGATATTTTATTTCGACCTGTTAGACAAAAAAAAAAAAAAAAAAAAAAAATTTTTTTAATAAAAATGGTATTGTGTAGTAATAGTTGTAACCTAACAAAGGTTACTAAATGTTCATAGGTAGGGCACTGATGCTGATAGCTTTTTGAATTAGTCCATCCCAATAAAGCTGTCTAACTCCTACTTTGTAACCTATCCTGTGTAATTCGTTTCTAAGAAACTATTGAAATGTATTTACAGTTAGCTTGAAATGGTGAGGGAAGAAAAAGAAAAACATTGGATGCATGGATAAGATTTCATATTTTTGGGCGTCAGGGACGCAGGACAAGTACCTATCAGCATCTCTGGTAAGGTATATGTTCATAGGTAGGATATATAGGAGAGAGAGAAAGAGAGAGAGAGAGAGAGATGCAACCTAATAAAAGTTACTAAATGAGAAATAACCAAATGGAGGTTGGAAATGAAATGGAATCGTTATAACATTAGCAAAATACAATACTAGCCAGTGGTGTGAAGAAGGTAAACTACTGCTAGTGGTATAAGACTAGCCAATCAGCATAATACTCCCATATTTATGACTAGTAGCGGCTACCCGGTGTTGCCTGGGTAGAGGGGGATTTTTTAAAGTTAGTCCCGCAAATCCATTATTACTGAATCGTGAGTTGAATCCTCACTGAAAAAAAATGTTAATGTCTACTATTTTAAAAAATCCTTTTCACGAATATAAATCAAATCTCTATTATTTTTACTCAAAAACCAAGCCCTGGTTATATTTAATTGTATATATATATTTACTTGTTGTTGTTGTTTTATTTTCAAAGTTTCCTCCGGACATACATATACACACAACTGCCCTTTATACATGTATAGATAATTGGGACATACCCATTAATGTTCATAGTTAGGGTATATAAGAGAGAGAGAGAGAGAGAGAGAGAGAGAGAGTTGTAACATAACAAAGGTTACAGAGGTTGGAAATGAAATGGAATCTTTATAACATTAACAAAATACAATACTCGCCAGCAGCATGAAGAAGGTAAACCACTGCTAGTGGTATAAGACTACTCAGTCAGCATAATACTCCTGTATCTATGTAGCAACACCAGCAGTTTCGTTGTGTTTGACATTGCCAAATTCCGACCTTAATTGGTTTGAATCGCAATTTCTCACGTTTTACTGGTCCAAATTTAAAGATATTTATATGGTTGGAAAGAAAATGAAATAATCTTTCTAAATATGTAATTTTTATGTGTTTTTATCCGTTGAATTATTTTTTTTACAGCGAGTTAAAACGTTATTTTGACTTCAAGCGGTTAAAAATGCTATATACAAATTTTGTTCCATGGTCAAATTTTCTGTTATGTTTTTTGTAAAATCAAAGTGGTTAATCTTTATCAATATTCTTGAAATTTTACTCTTAATTAGGAGACACATTTAACTACAAGCAGTGGGAGTTAAAAGTTAAAAGCAATTTCTTACAAAAATATAAGATAAGCAAAAAAAAAGAAAAAAAGAAAGAAAAAAGAAGCACTATATGCTTAATAGGAGACAGCCTTGGGATTATTTTCATATATAATGTGTGAAATAAAAACGATTGTATACCACCAGGGATTTACTTTGAATGCTACATTAATAGGTAGGGTATATAACAGGATTGGGACCTACCCATTCATAGGTGGGGGTGGGGGGATGAATTTTATTTTGTAAAATACATGTGATGTCACAAATGACAGATCCTGATTTAAATCCTCAACAATGCTCACAGTCTGAATATCCTTACAGATTATTTCCACAAGGCTGTGCTCAGCTTGTTTTTTCCTCGGATTAGTCTTATCCCATTTAATTAGTGAATTTACAATGTTGATCATTTTTTTTTGTTTCATTGTAGAAAGTGCAGCATTATGATTGATCAATATGTCTCAATTAACAATGAATTAACTCTTTTTTTTTTTTAAACAATAGAGTTTGAAAACTCTCATTCATATTTATTGAAAAATGCCAAAAATAATTTATTGTAAAAGAAAATTATTTATGAATTTAGATGAAAAACAAATTTATTTTTCAGGAACCGCAGATCAACGGACCATATAAGGTTGGCTCCTGCTGCTAATTTGAAGGGAGCATTCCTTAAAAAAAAAAAAAAAAAACCCTGAAAAATTTGGTAGTGTATTTCTTTAAGAGTACCGTAATGTTATTTTCCTATCAAAAATTCTCCATACAAGCCTTTTCGGTAAAGTTGTACGCCAGGATCCCCCCCGCCCCTACTTAACTTTGCTGTGCGGCCAGTGTCATTTTAAGTATAAGTATAGGTACCAACAATTGTGACATCATAGACGTATTTTAAAAATCAAATATATGTGTATGAATGCAGAATGAAAATGTTGAATAATCTTGTGGTAAACTTAAAAAAACAACAAAAAATCTTGATATCCCTACCTTTTATTCTCCAAATAATGGGTTCTAGCATGGAGATATGTAAAATTTAAGTGCAGAATCAGAAAGAACATACAATTTTACATAAGAATGCAAAGTTTTATGAAAATTGTTCCAAAAATAAAGAAATGGTGAAGAAATTACTAAATTTCTTGTTTTGAATTAGTCCGTGATTTGACATATTTAAAAAAAAAATTTTTTTAAAAATCAAATCAGTATCCCCGATTGAAAACAGTAAGGAAAAACAAAGAAAATAAAAATTGGGCAAAAAAATAAATTAATTACACTGATACATTTCATCACTATTAACTCAACAAGCTCAGTACTCTGTCTTTTACCCAGTCTGTTTGTGTCTCTCTTTCTCTCAGTCACTTCGGGTCTATCTCTCTCATCTCTTGGTCACTTCGGGTCTGTCTCTCTTTTCTCTCAATTATTTCGGGTCTGTCTCTCTCTTTCTCTCAATCATTTCGGGTCTGTCTCGCTCTTTCTCGTCGTCGATCTCTCTCTCTTTATCTCTCTGTACTCAATCTGTTTGTGTCTATATTAGGTATCAACATTTTTGACCTCATAGACTTATTTTACAAAATCAAATCAACCTCCATGATTGAAAAAAAAAAAAAACCCAAAAAAACCCAAATCAGGAAATTTTTTAGGATTTTAATGAAATTTTCAGTGTTCATTTATCAAAATATCAGGGTGTGTGTGTGTTACATATAATTGAAACTAATTTCTGTATAAATAAAAAGACTGTAGTCGTGAAAAGAAAAAAAAATTTAATGGAAAGATTTTGGAAGAAAATAAGTACTGAAGATCTAAAGATTAAATGAAAAAACACATTTTTAAAAAACCTTTATTGCGATCTTTTAATCTTCATGATTTACATTAAAGTTTATTAAACTTTTGAATAAATTGTCAACTATAAATAACTACCACATTTATTAATAAATTGGTAAACTTTGAAACAAATCCTCACATAAACTATCTATATTTGTCATTTGACAACACATTTGAGATAGAAAATTAGTAAGAAATATGATGTGGCTTTTAAAAAGCCCAAAAATGAACTTCCTTATGTTTTTAAACATGAGGAGTTCATTTTTAACTTTTTAAAAATACAGCAATTCTTTTCTTATACGCTAGTCAACTGTTATTGGGGTTTTGCAAATAAATTTCTTCTAAACAAGGAAAATGAAAGAGTTATTTTTTCTTCTTCCAAAAAAATTTATTTTGGTTATTTCCTATAAGTCTAATATAAACAAAGGGGAACCACTCTTGACAGATAAATTATTTATTTATTTATTGATCTACTAGGAAAAAAGAAGACGGGGTTAGGGTTAGTTTAATGGGAAAATAAATAAATAATTTATTAGTTAAGAGTGGTTCCCTTTGTTTATGTTAGATTTATAGGAAATAACCTTTATTTTTATCTTGCGAATATACCTAAAATTAAATATAAAAAAATAATTAACATTTTTCATTTCATTTTTAGAATGTGTATATTTCCAAATTTGCGTGTATCACCTGTTCTTTTTTAGATACACATTTTAAAACGGAAATTAAAAACTATTTTCAGCATTTTAATATATAATTTCAAGTGTATTTGCTAGACATAAAGATATTTGTAAAAATAAAATGAATTAATTTTCCTTGTTTTTAAGAATTTTATAGATAGAACACCACCAAACACTAGTGGCTAAAAAAGATCATTTTTATTTTGGTTTTAAAAAGATGGCTTGAAGTTTTAAAAATATAAACATTTTAAAACTGAGATTAAAACTTACTTTATTTTTCAATATCTAATTCTTGGTGTATTTGCTAGATAGAAACAATTGTACACTAGACTTGCATGTTGTATTTCCCTTTTTTTTTCAATTTGAAAACATTCTATGATTTGAAAGATTTCAGTGTCATATTTCCTTTTCTTCTTCTTCGTTAGTTTTGTAAACAAATAAATTTCTAGGGACCCCTCCAATTTGCCCTGTGGAATTTACCCCATCTATACTTAACACAATGAAATTTGCATAAAGGTTAATATCATCTTGAAATTTTTTGTCC
This sequence comes from Doryteuthis pealeii, assembly GCA_023376005.1. Taxonomy (NCBI): domain Eukaryota; kingdom Metazoa; phylum Mollusca; class Cephalopoda; order Myopsida; family Loliginidae; genus Doryteuthis; species Doryteuthis pealeii. The sequence continues at coordinate 65,213,685 of CM042165.1, forward strand.
ATTCAAAAAAAAAAAAAACAAACAAAAAAACTCCTGATGATTAAAAAATTTTTTTTCAACTTACTAACTTAATAATGAAAATTATGAATGAAAAACAATGTTTATATTTTTGCACCGTTAAATCAATTGAAATTTAATGTAACCAAAAACAAGTTACAGCTAAAGGCTTTTTAAAAATTTCCATAATTATTTACCTATGAAAATATGTTTGAAATAGGTTTTTCCTAAAATATATTAGGGGAAATTTTTTTTTACGAGGTCTAAAAAGTTAAAAAAATATTTTCATTTCTTCAATATTGTCTAAATTGATCATGTGACAAAATTTTGGTGATACCTATAGATTTCACATTCCTTTCTGTAAAAAATAGTCAAATGTTTGTTATCATATTTTTGTTCAAATCTTTTCCTCTTACAATCGTATAAATGTTGATAGAATCAAATTTTATGAAAATCTGAAAATCTTTTTCAACACTTTCTTTGAATATGACCACTCGTAGTTATAGCACTAAACCGAACTGTTTTGGTTTCCTAAAAAAATTTTGAAACAGTTTTACGGTGTAAAGATGAAAGTGAAAAACCGCAGTTTTTCAGTTAAACTGCACATCTTTACTAAACCACCATGGGTAACAAAATGCTTGGGAACTGATCAAGTATGAGTCCCCGGGAAATTTGATGGGTCCCAAATAAACTTTCTTAATGAATTATAGCGTTTTTATTTAAGAACAACTAAAACCGTCTAACCCTTACCTTGTAACTCCATACACTGTAATTTGTTTCCAAGAAAATATTGAAATGTATTTGCAGTTAGCTGGAAATGTTGAGGGAAGAAGAAAAAATAACGGAAGTATGGATACAATTTTTCTGCGTCTTTTACTACACAACCATGACTAACAAAATGCTTGGAAACTGTTCAAGTAGGCTGCATGCTCCCTTGAACAAATCTTGGAAGCAACACCCAACAAAGGAGCAGCTGTACAGCCACCTACCTCCTATCACACAAAACCATCCAGGTAAAATGAACAACACAAGCTAGACACTGTTGAAGAAGCAAAGACAGGGATCACCAAAATTTTTCACGGTGGGCTGGATAATTGAAAAAAATAATGAGCATGGGCCACATTATTATTGTGTTCAATATTTGCTAGCCAGAACCAAAGCTCTGAGAAAAAGACGCAAAACAAAATTTATCTTTCCATGTTATATTCATGAGTGGCGTAAGATGTACAAAAACAAATTTAACCAACATATTTATTTTCAAAACATTATTAAAAACACATTAGCAGAAAGGTTTAGTGAGATTTGTGAAACTGAAATTTGTCTTTCAAGATATCGTCAATGTTTGGTTTGGAATTGCTACATCCAATCAAGAGAATTGCTTTCAAATGTTTATCAGTCAATTTCGTTCAATAGGTTGATTTCGTAGTCAAGTCCATGAAGATTTAGTAAGCTTAACATGATATTTAAATTTAAATGGTATCAGAACATCATGCATTCCATACGTTTTAACAAACAAATACCAGTACCATCGGTAGACCTGATAAAATGCCTTTGGGGGCCAGATCTGGCTTGTGGGCTGTAGTTTGGTGACCCCTGAGCAAGGATGTGCTCATAAGTGACAATATCCTATGAGCACCTATGCATGAACATACCAATGTGGGTCGGCCATATTGTTCTAAGAATCTCCTTTTTTAATCGCTTGAAGGATTTTTTTCAAAAACTTTTTTGTCAACTGACCTTCTGGTACTGGCATTGGAATAAGTTTCAGTTTAGTTAGTGAGATATGACCCGATTTCTCAGGTGTACGGACACTATTGTCGCAGCTCTAAGCCGGCGTCTTCCCTGCGTCTGAATCATAGGCCGGGTTCTGGAAATTAAGCTTTATCAAGAAAACAACAAGTCTTGTTTGTAAATTGATTATTAAAAAACAAAAGATGACAGCCCAAAGAAATCAACAAAGATCAACCCCCAGCAGAAACCCTGAAGAGAAGCCAGCCCAGAGAGCATGGCCGACGAGTAAGAACCAGTAGAAGCAGTAAGCAGTGAGTCAACAAGCAGAATGTAAAATGTAATAACCATCATCATCATCATCATCTATTGTCTCTTTGTCTGTATATGTGTATTTGGGCAGCATTCTTTCATTTATACATGTAGAATTAAACAAAAGACACATCTCCTGTTTAACAATTTTATTTTTGATCTTTTCGAGTTTTCTGGCCAATTTTTTAATATTTGGGTGGAATTCGTGGATAAGTCCACCAAAGTTCAAGTGCCGAGTACTTTTGGCACTTCAAAAATAGTTGGCCAGAAAACCCGAAAAGATCAAAAATAAAATTCTTAAACTGGAGATGTGTCTTTTGTTTAATTATATATATATATATATATATATATATATATATATATATATATATATATATATATGTGTGTGTGTGTGTAGTATATTAAGAAAATTGAAAAAACACAGGTTTAAATAAGTTGAGTGGTGTTTATTGGCCGACGCTGCAGTGTTTCGATCTATTAATTAGATGCCCTGAAGATGATCTAATTAATAGATCGAAACACTGCAGCATCGGCCAATAAACTTACCACTCAACTTATTTAAACCTGTGTTTTTTCATATATATATATATATATATATATATACACACACATATACACACGTGCACATACAAACATATACACAAATACTCACACAATCACAGCGAAACTGAATCAAGTCTCTCTATTGTTATTGATTGCAATTTTTGAAAAAGTGTCATTTATCTTGGATTTTACAAATCCATAAATTGCAATGGATCATTCCCACAAGTTGAAATGTTAAATCCATAACTGCAATTGATTATGGTTGGTTTGGCATATCAACCTTCATGGGTTATTTAATGCCAAAGCCATCCCTTGTAGAAGAATAGTAGTGGTATAAGAGGTTTCATACTTTTCCCAATGATATTAGTCTGAAAGTGAATGTAAGAGGGTAACTGGAGTTTGAATTCACTATGATGTTGCAGTCCAGCATGTTAACCATTATTAAGGTTAATACCAAAGCCATCCTTGTAGAAGAACAGTAGTGGTACTATTTAACCCATAGCTAGGGGGTTAAGGGGGTTCAGAGATGCTGATAGGTACGTGTCCTGCACAAAAATCTGAAAGGACACAGTAAAAATCTTATCCATCTATCCCAGTGTTTTTCTTTTTTCTTCCCTCACCATTTCAAGCTAACTGTAAATACATTTCAATAGTTTCTTAGACATTAATTACACAGGATAGGTTACAAGGTAGGAGTTAGACGGCTTTAGTTGGGACTCATAAATATTAAAAAGGGGACTGATTCAAAGCAAATATGTGTGTCCAAGGACTCACTAAATCAAAAAGCTATCAGCATCAAGGGGGGTTCATACTTTTCCCAATGATATTATTTTGAAAGTGAATATAAGAGAGTAACTGGAGTTTGAACTCACTTGCTATGATATCACAGTCCAGCATGTTAACCATTACGCCACAGGGACTCTCCTTGCAACTGATCTTGTCTAGAACTTGAAATGTTACAGCGTGCATTTTGATTTGAAAGAAATTTCTACAGTGATATGAATTAATACAGAAAATTCAGACATTTTTTGACATTCATCAGTGATAATGGCTGGAGACCTACACAAACTTCAGGTGTTTGAGCATTATTGACTTCACCGCATCCTCCGTGTTCAATGGCAGCAATTCATCTGTAACACCACTGTTCAGGCAAGACGCAGAATCTCCTCCCTCCAGCATGGTCATGCTCTATGTCGACAACCCGTAACATCATCTGTGGATCCTTTGACCCAGAACCATCTCAGGGATGGAAGAAACGCTAAGGGGGTCAACTTAAAACTTGGCTAAAAACAGTCAAGCAAGATGGTGAGCTGATCCTTGGCCCAGGACGTCATGGAGTTTGTCGATGGAATAGCGAATGGCCGACGCTCATATCTTCAATTGTGTTGGATCGCCACACATGGTCTGGCTTCATTCGGGATACAGTGAATTCGTTGTGTGGAGCTGGCTCAACCGACCCAGGGTGAATCCCGTAACGGTATTTATCAGTGAACATTCTCAAGCCGATACACTCAACTGATAATTTTCTCTGGGGAAAATTGTTTGAGATCCTTTGAATTACCTGGTGGTGTGTGTGTGTGTGTGTGTGTGTTAAAGTCTACGTACCAGACATGTACGCCAAAAAAGAGGTGGGTGGGGGTTTGTCTTTGTAAGGAAAAATAGTGATATTGTAAAAAGTACAAGGTAACTTTAAATAGCATTAACAGGTTGTTTGGTAAAATCGGTGGACATTGACAAATTTTCACCTTCATCGGTTCAAATCGCAATTTCTCGTATGTTTCTGATCTAATCTTAAAAATATTTATATGGTTGGAAAGAAAATAAAATAATCTTTCTAAATATGTAATTTTTAAGTGTTTTTATCCATTGAATTATTTTTTTACAGTAAGTTAAAATGATATTTTTCTTCGAACAGCCAAAAACATAAAATATGACTTTTTTTTTTTTAAAGACTAAATTTTATATGCTATTATGTTTTTCAAAATCAAAGTAACTAATCTTTATCAATATTCTTAAGATTTTACACTTAATTAGGAGACACTTTTTACTACCAGCAGAAACTTGTATTTTTCTTTTCTGACCTTTGGAAGTGAAACCACAACAGACCAAAGTTGACAAAGATTTCTTCAAAAAGTATAAGATAAGCCATAAAAAATGTTTTTGTCCCCAATTATGAGGTCTTGAATCTTGGTGATGGTTAAAATGAATTGCTTTAGAGTAGCGTTTCTCAACCAGGGTTTCCTGGAACCCTGAGGTTCTGCAAAAGGTCCCTAAGGTTTTCCACAAGAACAAGTAAGATAAGCTAATGTACTTTTGACCTTTTATTTAATTTCATATACGTAATATTACTAAACACGCACAATATATTCTTGGTTATTGTAATATTGTAATATAGACATCATCCTATCTAATCTATTATGTTATTAAAAGAATATAACAATCATTGGGACATTTATTTAGTGTTGTCTGTACGGCTCCAGTGTGAAACCACCTTCACTAGTCAGTGCCCACTCAACGGAAAAGACCTGTACATAACTGATTCCTTTCCAGTAAGGGATAAATAAATAATAAACTGATACAGCAACAAAGATCCTGATGCATTGTTTTGCTTTCTGCTTCCCTAACCATTTCAAGCTAACTGTAAATACAATTTAATAGTTTCTTAGAAATGAATTACACAGGATAGGTTACAAGGTAGGAGTTAGACAGCTTTATTTGTGTTTTAAATAAAAACCCTACAATTTATTAAGAAACTTTCGGACCCATAAATTTTTCCGGGGACTCATTTAGAGCAAATATGTGCATCCCAGGATGCACTAAATTGAAAAGCTATCAGCATCACTGCAACAATTATCTTTTTTGTTCTGTTTACATCTATATTATAGGTATTATAGGTAAATGATATTGCTTACTTAGGTTTATTTTTTAAGTCTGAGTTTAGAATTTTTTTTGAATGGAATGGAAACTCCATTATGAAGTTGTATAAACAAACAGTATGGATTTTATTTCATAAACGAAAAATTTGACTAAGTATCAATTTTTAGGCACCCCCTTTGCGATCTCGATTCATAAGTACATTTTTTTCCATTTACACCGTCAACATCCGTTTGTTTGTTAGGGGTTAGGGTTAGGGGTTAGTTTTATAATATAAAAAAAAAAAAACTCTAAAAATCGTCTGTTAACAAACAACCGGATGTTGACGGTGTAAATGAAAAAAATGTACTTATGAATCGGTATCGCAAAAGGGGTGCCTAAAGGTCATATGGTCAATTTTTCCTTCAACCAGTTATTCAAAAATAAATACTATGATATTTACCACATCAACTACGGTGGAAATAAAATGAGAAAGATATGGTATATAATTTTATTTTTGCACAGGGGTTCCTTGAGACATGTAATTTATTTTAGGGGTTACGCAGGGGTAAAAAGATACAGAAACGCTGCTTTAAAGTATAATGATTAGTAAAATCATCAATCACAGTGGTTCTTCCTATCTTCCAAATACTTTTATTTACTGTTTTCGGAAAGTCCGGCAATTTTGATTGCAGGGGTTTGGGGTGCTCTGGTAGATAAAGGGTTAAACTGAACCCCCCCCCCCCAAAAAAAAAAAAAACAAACTTTTTTTCTATTTTTAGAACTTGATAGTATTAAAACATCTTTGTAAATTATCATCCTTAATTTTTTTTAAATTTAAAAAAAAATCTACTTCAAATTACTTCCCTTCATTTTGTAGAAAATTCAATGGCAATTGCGATGACAGTGGCAGATAAAGGGTTAAGTATAAAATTTCACTGAAGAAGAAATGTCCTCAATTTAATGAAAATATTAAAAAAAAAACAAAACAGAATTATCTATATATTAATAAGCTAGTATCTACCACATGTGTCACAGTCTGTCATATTTTAGTAGATTTTTGAACTCAATAAATAAAAATACTACTCTGATGAAGGTCGGCAAAATCTGTGTACGGAACATTTTATGCATTTTTCCTATTATTATTATCATCATCATTTCAACTGGATCTGATTATTTTAATAATAATAATAACGTAAATCCGTATACATTTTGATAAACAGACCGAAACACATGTGTAAGTGATATCGATTAAAAGTGATATCGATAAAATTCATTTTTATCCATCTACATTTCTTTTCTTTACTCATTTTTTCCTCATATTGTCGGATTCATTTCCCATTCTCACATATATATATATATATATATTGTATACCCTGGTAAGCTAATGTTATTATCAAATTCGATTGTAAACAAAGGCACACATTTTGACCAATAGATCTGGAAAGTGACAACAAAAATGCCTGTGGGTGTCGTCGGAGGGGGAGTCTAAATTCGGTATCAGCCAGACAGCAAGGGAGTCTATCCCTTTTCACTAGCACTAGACCAAGAAGATTGTTTTTGCATCTTAAGTAGAGCACCACACCTACCATCAGCTTCTTACTCTACTGCACAAATCCCTGTGCTACTCATATGCTGCGGTGGCGAGGGCCGGCATTGAACCAGGAACCTTGTGGTTCCTAGCCAGACGCTCTACCGACTGAGCTAATGAAGGATTAAGTATAAATTACATCTATTTAATTATCAATCACAAGGAGGTGCTGAAAAGTTCTTAGCCAAACCAACAATGGTTTTGGTTTAAAGAAATTTAGGAAACAATGTACCAAATATATAAAACTGTCAGATGAATATGTAGAACAGCATGTAAGTTTCATGTTTCTAGATCACTAGTTTCCAAACTATAGTCCTCAGGCCGGATCTGGCCTGCTGACGGTACTGGAATTTGTTTGATAAAATGCATGGAATACATGACATTCTGATTCCATTTAAATTTAAATACCATTAAATTTAAATATGTGAAATCAACCTATCCAACGAAGTTGACGTATGGAATGCGAGACGTTCTGATACCATTTAAATTCAAATATCATGTTAAGCTTACTAAATCTTCATGGACTTGACTACGGAATCAACCCATTGAACGAAATTGACTGATAAACATTTGAAAGCAATTCTCTTGATCGGATGTAGCAATTCCAAACCAAACATTGATGATATCTTGAAAGACAAAACTTCAGTTTTACAAATCTCACTAAACATTTTTGCTAATGTTGTGTTCTTTGATAATGTTTTGAAAATAAATATGTTGGTTAGATTTATTTTTGTGCATCTTACACCACTCATTCATGAATATAAAATGGAAAGATTAATTTTGTTTTACATCTTTTTCTGAGAGCTTTCATTCTGGCTAGCAAGTATTGAACACAATAATAATGTGGCCCATGCTCATTATTTTTTCAATTATCCGGCCCACCGTGAAAAAAGTTTGGTGATCCCTGTTCTAGATCCTTCCTTTCCTGTTGGACCAAGAACTTTATTTAAAAAAAATAAAAATTTTCTTTTAACAATTTTTAGAAACCAAGGGGTCCCTGCCCGGGGCTAATACTCAATTCCTTTATGAATAGTACTAGAAGCGGTTACCCAGCGTTGCCAGGGTAATGGGGGAGGTAAAAAAAGTTAGTCTCACAAGTCCATTATTATTGAATTGCAAGTTGGATCCTCATAGTATTCCCTATTAAAATCCCTATGTAAAAATAAAAGACGTTGCGTTGATCCAGCCACTCTGGAAATAAAAATTAATGTCTACAAATTTTAAAATATTAAATGCAAAAAAATAATCTATGCTATTATCATTTAAATTTCATTTTTTTAAGTATCTACACTAATATAAATCAAACCTTCATTATTTTTGCTCAAAAACCAAGCCCTGGTGATATTTAATGAGTATATATATTTACTTTGTCATTAATTGTATTATTTTCGAAGTTTCCCCTGGACATACACATACACACAACTGCCCTTTATATATGTACAAGAAGTTGCTACCCAGCGTCACCTGGGTAGAGAAGGGATTTTTTAAAAGTTAGTCTCACAGATATATTATTACTTATCGCGAGTTGGATCCTTGCTGGTTGCCCATGGTAATATATAACAATAGTGAGAAATTTCCATTCAATGATTTACAAAAAAAAAAAAAAAAAAAAAAAAAATAGAAGATATAATTGATTGCAATTAAATCAAAGTGAAAAAACCCCCAAAAACATACAAAAAGAAAAAGAAAAGATAAACAAAATAACATGCAAATGACTTTCCCTTCTGTTACTTTTCAAATTTGAATTTTTAAATATCCTCCCAAATATAAATCAAATCTTCATTATTTTTGCTCAAAAACCAAGCCCTGGTGATATCTAATGTGTATATATATTTACTTTGTCGTTAATTGTTTTATTTTCGAAGTTTCCTCCAGACATACATATACACACAACTGCCCTTTATATATGTATAGATTACATTCGGACATTCATACACACAACGGCCCTTTATATATGTATAGATTACATTCGGACATACATACACACAACAGCCCTTTATATATGTATAGATTACATTCGGACATACATACACACAACTGCCCTTTATATATGTATAGATTACATTCGGACATACATACACACAACAGCCCTTTATATATGTATAGATTACATTCGGACATACATACACACAACAGCCCTTTATATATGTATAGATTACATTCGGACATACATACACACAACTGCCCTTTATATATGTATAGATATAGAATAGATTTGTATCCTAAGGATCGTCTTAGGGTGGAGGATGTTCCTTTAATAGCTGCTATTTGTACTTCATAGCAGCTTGGTTGTGTCAAGTTATTTTTACAGTATACAGCCCTTGTGTATGTATATATAAAGTTGTAAGATACATTCTTTGAATGTGTAGAGGAGGGGGGGGGGTCATCAATGGTGCACTATCTTCATCGCTGATTATGGGTTCTTGTGCATCATATCAGATCTGATAGCAACCTCAACCTGAATCTGGAATTTTCCTGAAAGCAACGTGCTACTAGTCTCGACATTTTACAATGATCAAAACTGCAAAAAAAATCGACCTTTTAAATAAAAAAACTAGTCAGTGTGAGCCAATAATATATATATATATATATATATATATATATAAAGTAAAGAAATAACAAAAGACTTAGAGATTTAGCATTATAGTCTATTTCAGGGAGCTTAGACAAAGTGTCTAGCTCTCCCGACTCTCGCATCTGATGAGTCGGGAGAGTTAGACACTTTGTCTAAGCTCCCTGAAATAGACTATATTGCTAAATCTCTAAGTCTTTTGTTATTTCTTTACTTATATATTTGCTCCGTGACTCTAACATTAAGAGCACACATTGAGCTCTCAAACTGCGACAGGCTTTTTAAATAACACTCTTGTGTCGCAAGGAAGATTTCTTCTCTGGACTTTTGGATTATATATATATATATATATATATATATATATATATATATAAGTGGGTGATATCAAGTGTTTCCTTGATAGGGTTCAACTAAAATTGACATACATATAAAGATTTTTGTATATATTTTTACATATACTGAGTATTATAAATAAATGAACACCTTAGATCCGATATAAATTTATTTCAGCATTTTTTTTCCTCTTTCATTCTGATATTCACTAATCCAAATTTTTATAGCCGTTCTTAATGCTAGGATTTTCCAGTCTCACTGATTATATATATATATATATATATGAGTAAGAAAAGGTGGAATGAAAACATCACACAATGCTGTTAAAGAAGAAAACAATTTATAATATAAAATGTTTTCTTCTTTAACAGCATTGTGTGATGTTTTCATTCCACCTTTTCTTACTCATATTGTCGGATTCATTTCCTTTCTTTTAACTTATATATATATATATATATATATATATATATATATATATATATATTTCAGCGATTATGAGTTTCTTGTATAACGGTTGAAAAATGTAAAAATAAAAGAAATTCAAAAAATATATATACATACATATATATATAAGTAAAGTGGTTGGGGTATCCTAAAGTTGGTATCAGCCAGACAGCAAAGGAGTCTATCCCCTTTTCACTAGTGCTAGACCAAGGAGATTATAAAGCAGCATATTCCACTAATATCTGTTCTGTAGACTATGATAAAAATTTACGCCCCTCAATTCACAGTCTACCTTATTGTCCTACCTGGACAGGTTAATTTCAACTTATTTGTCTACTTTGTAGAAGAGTGTAGAACCGGTTTTCATAATTCATCCACTTTCCGGTTATTTCCTACAAGTCTAACATGATCAAAGGGAACCACTCTTGACTGATAAATTATTTATTTATTATTTATCTATCTAAGGAAAAAAGAAGTTAGTGTTAGTTTAATGAGGAAATTAATATAAATAATTAATCAGTCAAGAGTGGTTCTCCTTGATCATGTTAGACTTATAGGAAATACCACTTTCTTATCACTGAAATATTGGCTACCAACCCCGCTCTTTTATCACTAATTTTATGGAAGATGTTTCTCTCATGACCAGATTATTGGCCCCTACCAATTTGGAAGTTTTCAGTTTTTCAGAATCTTTTCCTAAACCCAAACACACATCCATTCTAGCAACTTCTTTCCTAGAACTGCTCTGTCGATTCCAAGGTGGGTGCTCTATAACGACTGAACTAAAATATTATATATGATTTTGGGAGTGGAAAATTACTTTAGCTACTAAGAAAAATCTAGAAAATCTTTGAAAGAAACATGATCTACATATTAAAAAAAAAAGGTTATTTCCTATAAGTTTAAAAAACCCAAAGGGGAACCACTCTTGACTGATAAATTATCTATTTTTCCATTAAACTAACCCTAACCCCGCCTTTTTCCTAGTAGATCAATAAATAAATAAATAATTTATCAATCAATCAGTGGTTCCCCTTTGTTTATGTTAGACTTATAGGAAATAACGAAAAAAAATTTGGACAAAATTTATCTTTTTTTCTTCATAGCAAGATAAAAAAATATTTCAAATAAATTTTTTTTCTTCAAATTTTGAATACGCTTTTAAAATAGATTGTTAATTTCCCAGTGAAATTTTGTGAATAAAGCTAGTAAGGTTTGAATATACATGTAAGTATGGTCAAATATCCTTTTTTTAAACTTACCTATGAATTAAAATTTAACAAAAAATGGGAACAAATTAATGAAAACTAAACAATATTTTTACTGTATCAAAAAAGAGAAAGAATTAATAAAAATAATTACGTAAAAATTAATTTGTTTTCCCAATGTTTAAAATGGGAGAATTTATAAATTAAAATCTGTCAAAATGGCACATTTTTGCTGGTTTCTTTTTCTGTCTCCTGAAGTGAGAATCCTTTTTACATGATTTATTTCATTTTATAATTTGAGAGATAAATTCATAGAAAATAAATTTTACATGTAAGTTAAGCTCTTTTATTAAAAGAAAAAATTAAATCATTTATATTTAAAAAAAAAATACCAAGGTTAAAGAAAAGGGTTGAAAGAAGCTGCTGTAGTACCCATAGGAAAATTTTGGTTATGACTAGTTATTAAAATTTTTTACAATCCAATGGGGAGATAAGCCCAATATATGACAAGTAAAGTGGAGATAAGTTAAAAATATATTTTTTGAAATAACTTGAAATTAAGACAATGGGTAAATAACACCAACGTGAGGCGGATTATCTCACACGAACTTAGAGTCCAAGAGAGTGGACTAAACAAGCTTTAACAACAACTTCAAGACTTTAGTAGAATAGATGTTATATAAAAATACATCCTAAACATCAAGTTGCTTAAAAAAAAAAAAAAAATATATAGTACATGCTTGTTTGGAATTCAAAATTTTCCTTCTCTCTAAGACTGGTTGCCTTTCTATCTATCTATCTATCTATCTATAACATATATAAGGGGCAGTTGTGGGAATCTGTATGTTCGGAGGAAACTTCGAAAATAAAACAATTAACTGACAAAGTAAATAATATATATATCACATTAAATATCACCAGGGCTTGGTTTTTGAGCAAATAATAGATTTGATTTATATTCGTGAAGTATAATTAAACAAAAACACAAATTTAAATGATAACAGCATAGGATTTTTTTTTTCTTTTTTCCCATTTAATATTTTAGATAGTAAACATATTTCTTTCAAGAAGTAAGCTTGAATCAATGCAAGGTCTATTTTTTTTTTACATAGGGATTTTAAATTTTGATTTTTTTTTTTTAGCTTATGATTCAAACTCACGATTAAGTAATAATGGATCGCGGGACTAAACTTAAAAAGAAAATTCCCCCTCTATCCCCGCTTGCTAGTACTTTACTAAGTGCTTCTAAGAACCTGAGTTAGCTGGTATATTCATGTCCTTTCCGCAAAAGCATTGTTTGGAGGCGTCATGTTGTATATGAGTTACCAAAAATGGACACGGCGAGATACAGAGTTCAAATGCTGGATGTCAAGACTATTTGCACAGTAGTACTAATACCTTTGAGAAAGGTATGAATTCAAAACACAATTCTTCCTCTGGAATAAAATAGTAAGAGGCAAACTAACAGCTGGTTTAACCCTTTGGTATAGCAACCAGTCTAAGGAGAAAGGAAAACTTAATTCTAGCCAAGGGGCTCTCTTCTCATTAGTCAAAATTTACGTATTGGAAAGCTCGCCAAATACTATTTCTTACAGCGTGGCTATAAAATTTTCAACTATAAATGTTGGATTATCTATAACAGGGCATGTCAAATTAGTGTACCTACCCTTCTTGTGAAGCCACATTGACAACTATCTATCTTTAAATCCTTCTTGTACATGAACAGAACAAGTGATTTGAATTAGCTATCATACTAATTCTTTATCATCAACTAAATAAAAGTTATCCATACTAATAAACATATCTAAAAAGATAATATATTTTTAAAAATGAAGAGGGATAAAAAGACTATTACTGACCCAGACGTTCAATAATACATACAGTGTCAGGTGAGTCACTTTCAATTATAGAACATTGTGTTGATTGAAAACTGAAGGCAAGAGGAAAGACTTCTGATAAAATATAATTCTTTTTATTGGCCTTGAGTTAGCATTCACACCTTCTCAACATACATTAATAGGAAAAGAGTTGAAGACAATGTGTTTTAATATCAGATCTTCTTCTTAAAAACAATTGCTTATGCATTAACACATATTTTTTGATTTGATTCCAGAATCGTTAAAAAAAACTAACTACATCTTGGGTAGTAGCGCTTATGAGAGTCAGTTTGATGTGGCCCACATTGTGACTTTAGCCAAGTCGCACTGCGGATTCCATTACTGTGTTTTGTACATGTCATAGGTCCTATCAGATTTTTCATATTGTGTGATTAGTTCAACACATGTTTATTTTCTCATTCATATAACCCTTGAAGAGTATGAAAAACCCGGCAAATAGTTTAATTGTAAAAAATATTACTACCAAACATTCACACTGTGCGGAAAAAATTTTGAGAAAAAAAGAAAAGACCATGATAGTGTAAATCCAATCCTGACAATAATATCAGTTGATACTATATTAATATATATGGGGGCCATAAGAATAAACTAAAACAATTTATTATGTAAATATATTATATTATAAATAAATTAGTTATATATAGATATATTTTAATTTGAAATTAGAATATAATTATTCATACAAAACCGGCATAGGTATACTAGAAGCTTAGAAAACTAGGTGTTAAAGATGAGTGCTAAATAACCATAATAGTTAGAATGCCAAATAAATATAAGATACCTAATGAGGTCAGATATATACCTTACTAAAAGGTTTTTTGCGGCTCTATAGTGCTCTTTCAAGCAGGGCTATAAAAGATTGAAATTCCCCGATTAGATCTTTAGTGCTACCTGAAGAGAACACTAAAGCCAATAACTTTTAGTATAGGTATTATTTCGTTATTTATAAACTCTGTAAAAATATAAAGTTCTAAAAAGATTATTAATAATCTCATTGGGTAAGGCTACTCCTGGAAGAGTAAGTGATTTAAAGATTTACACTGTTTTGTATCATTATCTTAGGATTCATCAATAATAATCAATAAGTGTGTCTTCTTTAGCACTGATAGATTCACAGTTCTACTACCGAATTTTGGGGATAACTTAGTTTTTAATTCACACTATATAAATAATAATTAATATATATATATATAATTAACATAAATATGTGTATAATGCAATTCACTAATAACTGCTTTGTTGATAGGACTAACTTTATAGATAAGCTTTATTATACCAATAATACAAAAAATAAACTCCTTAGATATCAATCACCGATTACTTTGTGTGGTGTTGTATTTTTTGTTATTTATTTTTACTTTCCTCTTTATCTCTTATAAATATATATAAGTATATTTATTATATATTAATATTAATATATAATAAGTGTGGTGTGGATAAGAGTATAAGTTGTCGATAAAGGATGATTGTTTTTGTGGTTGGTGAATGTTGTTTTGTTGTTTTTGTTGGACACAAAGTAGTAATGTACAGGTATGGAAAAAGTTATTTCACATCTAAAAATATGGGAGACAGGAGTAAAAATAAATGTAGTAAGACACTTATCCTAACCTCATATAAGGAAGATAGAACAGGCTATTCTTAAAATAGATTAAAGTTAGCAAAATATTTTGGAGAATATAAGATGAGTTAATAGTAAACAAAAACAAGAATTAAAAAAAAAAATAAACATTTACCACACTATATTATAACTCAGATTTTTTTTGTATGAAGTGATTTACTTTTGTCAACATTGTATGTTCTATAATATAACCAATGAGAATATCAAATGTTGTTCTATTTCAATAAATTATGTCACCTGGATTTGCATTTAACTTGTTTTTATCTAAGTTCGACTAATATAATCATGCAGTTTTAAAACAGCCAAGTTCTGGTTTTATATGGAGAAAAAATTAATGAATAGAAATGATTGTGTAGATTTTTTCTTCCTCTCTAATGAAATTATAAATAACTCATCTTTTGTTTGGGTTATGGTTAATGGAATTAATTTTTTTTTTTTTCTTGTTCTTTTGACGTCTTTTTTGCACTAGCAATTTATACATTTAGATGTTATTCTCTCGAAAAAGAACACCGGAGATTACACAATATGGCTTGCATACTCTATATGTATGACACACCTTGTATAATGCCAATGAATAAATCATGAAATTCTAATTGGCTAATGATAATTAATTTGTCGAGTGTAGATTTAGACACTGATTTAATTTATTATAACGCTTCACTCGCGTTTCATCTATATTTTTTTTTTTCACACATTGATTTTATTAGCTTTAATTATACTTTATTTACTGTTATCAAGCTGCTACACGTAAACTTATAAGTGCTTGATAAAAAGTATAAGTAGGAGTATCGAATTTTTCTCGGTGTTGAGAGAGAGAAATTGTACCTTTATCTCCTAATGGGAGTAAGCGATAGAGACAGATATTGACATTGAGTAATGAATGACATTGTTGGTGGTTCATACGATATCAAATTTCGCTAAAAACAGCCGAAACTCTCTACACGAGGTCTGTAAACAGAACTGAATGAAAATACACAAACATGCCTTTGGCCGATGTTAGAGTGGACCTACACGAACCACAAATAGCTTGTTGAGTCAATCGTACTATATGAATAAAATTATCTAGTTCTCAAAACATATAGTGAAGTTCTTTGATCTCTTTAAGATGTAGCAACAAACAGTTGTGGAAATTAATTAAACTAAATGATCGCTAGCAGATATGTAGCCTATGGTGTTCTACGCCTATCTTTTTTGATATAATGAGTTGCATTCATGGATAGGGCTCTGAGTTAATAGTATAAGATTCTCTAAACAGTGCATAAATGTATAAAGAGTGTAGAGAGCTATCTGCTAAGACATAGTTTGACATTATTGTATAATAAAAGCTCACAATTGAATATCCCTTGATAATTTAAATCATATCCTGCAACATTCGTTTTAGGGTATCTTATATTTTAATTTTTGATTTTCTGAGAGTTCGCATGCTCTTCTATTTTTTTGTCTAATTAAAATAGGCATTTGCTTTTTCTAGGTCCGTGTTTGATTTTAAAAATGATTTGAGAGCTTCAAAGACTAATTGCAAACTTCAGCTGCTCCATTCTTCTCTTACTTCTCAGACTTAAAGTCGCCTTTGTATCTTTTCTCGCTATAGAACTTTTTGATTTCTATCAGTTTATATACTATTCTGTTGTAACTGAAATCGAAGTGGTTCCCTTACCTTACACTATTCGGCAGCTTTTTTTATATATACTGTATTAAATGACTATGAGAGAATACAGACATAATGAGTCCTATAATATCTCATAAAGTATTACACTTAAGTGTGTTACTGACATGTGCACAGGAGATAGGAGAAGATTAAAGATATTACTGCGTATTAGTTTTAGAGTTGGGCGCGATAATAATTAGTCAAGACTATCTTTTGTTTAGAGGTGAGAGTCAGTAATGATTTTAATCAATTATTATATATTAGCTCATTTAGTATCTTTTGGCATATCGATTGTGGTTCGGAAAAGGTGTTCGACTGTTATTAAATCAGGGAGAGTATTTCGAAGCAAGAGCAATGTAATGATTTAAACAGACGTGCACTCATTTTATATCTCTTCAAGATTAAAAGTGGATTTGTTCTTGAAGGATAAAACAACGGTATTATAATAACCTAGTATTATTCTTCATCAGTCTCTTTAATTTTTTGAATAGGGGCCCATTATGCGCTAAACTAACTATGTAATTATTATAAAAAGATATTCAAACACTAGAGTCATGATGAGCACTTGAATAATTCTACACTACCCTATAAAGAGTCTTTCTATTCCCTTATTTTTCGTATAGATTCTGACCTTTCTTTTGCTGTTTTCTCCTTATGGTCCTCCTTCTTTATATTAACTCTTTTCTTAGAACCAATTATGTGAGAAAAATTATTGTATTTGTAAAAGAAAAAATAAAGCGTCAACCATGTAAATTAAAACCTTAATCCACAAATTGTATGGGCTCTAAATATTGATAGAGAACCATTCTTACAGTAAGAAAGACACATTGTAGAAAATTAGTAGCATAACAATCATAAACTAAAAAGAAACCTACGTCTTAAGCAGACCCTCATTTCATTTATTACATTATATATATAATATTATTAAAAGTTTAGGAGAAGATCTATGACTATATTTTATAATTTAAGCTTGTGTGAATCAACTTTCCTTCTTTTTTTTCTATTATATATTTTTTTTAATCTTTTATATCTCCCTTTCTCTCTGATATAGCGAGCAGCGATGTGAAAACAGGTTCACATGTTCTTAATGTCGCGCGGTTAGTTTGTTGAGAGCTATGTGGGATATAGAGAGTTATCATGTTTTTTCCTCTTCTCATTTATGGTATTATCTGAAGTGTGGAATCCATCTTGTCTCATTGTGTTGTTGATGGTAGAAGTGGATAATTACGACTCTAATGTTTCTTGCTTTTCTCGAATTCTTTTACAAGACATTTTATATTTTCATCTTTTTCCTCCATAGCCATATGGTATTGGGAAAAATGTCATGGCTAATTTTGCATTGAAACTCATTTGTATACAACTCACAAGGATTATTTTTCCAACACTAATGATTGGTGTAAATATGCATTAAACATCTTAACTTAGTCGATTAATTCTCAGAAACACCAGAATAGATGAATTTACTAGAAGACACTTCCATGTGTGTGATTGAACACACCTGAGTCCATTTTCCTATGACTATACTAATTTATGTCTCCACACTATGCAATGTATTTATTTTTCTTCTTCATTTTTTTCAACAATCCATTTGAAAAAAACTATTCTATTCCCCTAATATAAATGAAATAGACCTTAAAAGTGTCATACTGTCTGTATTTCGCTTTTTTTTTTTTTTTTTCTCTTCTTTATTTTTTTATTTTACATTCATTTTATTTTTGTGTGTCCTATGTTTTAGTCTTCTTAGTTTCGGGTTTTTTTTTTTTTTTTTTTTTCTTTTTTTTTTTCTTTTTTTCTTTCTGTAAAATCACAAATGAAGAAGGGTCTCGACTTTCTTTCAGAATCTCTCATCATATATTAAAGGTTTCCTTTTGGTTCCGATCATTCCATATTTATCAGTGCTTTCTCAGCAATCCCAGTAATAAGGCTAAGTCTGTATGAGTTAAAAGCACAGGGTTAAATGCAAAAGAAAATGCTGGTTTTTATTATATTGTAATGAGAAAAAGCATGATTGGCTATGCGAACAGGTGCTTGGTTAATGCTTACAATCCATGCAACAATCAAGGACGCAGTCATATACAATTCTTCCTTGGTTAATCAAAACGCCACTAGTGAAAAGAAGGGCATAGACTATTTCTTTTCCCCCTTTTGGCTAATAATGGGTTGGTCGTCTGATACAGACTTTCTAGTAGGGCGGTAGTAATGGTTCCATGGTCCGGGTGTGCATATGAAACCGGAAAAAGTGTTTTTTTTTTTTTTTTTTCCTTTTATTATTTCTATTTTCTTTCTACCGGTTAAAAACCCGTCTATATAAATCTTCTAATATTAATTCTACTCGAGCCCCAATGGACTTAAAGTTTTATTATGCGTTAAGATTAGCACCAATAAACGTGTTGTCCTTCAGTGGTCTGGAAAATAAGAAAACATAAAAAGTAGCAACCCAAAGATTCTTCCTTCTTCTTAGTACCTCTACTCTACCATCATCCCATATATTAAAGGCGCAGTTGTGTGTATCTGGTATGTCTGGAGGAAACTTAGGAACTTCAAAAATTGGAGATGGAGTGACTTTGCATCGCACAAGCAACAGAAAACCAAAAACCACTATTTAAAAGACACTCCGTGTTAAAGTTTGCTCAGGTTAATTACAATATAGGAGAAAATTCACTACATATTGGATTTTTGTATCTTGTAGTTTTGGTAGAGAAAATTGATACTTAACTAAACAGATTATATGGGCATAATTTAAAGGTATTAATAAAAGATACTACTCACTGAGCAGGACCTGTGAAACAATAATACCACATGTATGATAAAAGATTTTTCAACAACTTATTGTAATGAATACTGTAACACTTAGATGGGGTTTGAAATTACTATGGTTATTTATAAATCTTAAGAGTGTCTAGTCTCTGTAATATTATTCCATTTCATAAAATAGTATTTTCACGTCACTAATATGTAATCAAAATGTATATATAGCGTACAGAATGTGATCACGTTGAGGGATTTTT
Source organism: Doryteuthis pealeii (assembly GCA_023376005.1). NCBI lineage: Eukaryota > Metazoa > Mollusca > Cephalopoda > Myopsida > Loliginidae > Doryteuthis > Doryteuthis pealeii. The sequence goes on from CM042165.1 coordinate 65,233,438, forward strand.
TTTTTATTGTCTTAGCTTCTTCTCTCCAATTTACAAGGCATCTTGCGCTGATGCTTAAGTGTTATTGGAAATCCCGTATTGGATGTTGATTTGATTTTTTGAAATTAATTCTGCCTTGTATCAATCTCTCCCTATAAATTGTCTACATATTTTGTTTTTTTATAAATTTGTTCAAATTTTTACTTTGTACTTCAATTCACTTCTCCTTTTCACCATTATATATGATGGATTATATTGAAACATATTAGCTTTATCAACTTTCTGCAGTGCTCCCTCCTCTATTTTCACCCCGCGGCGGCATTCTTCTTTCATTCGGGGCAATCTTGCAGTGTCACGCACCTTAACACTTGTCGTTGATTACTAGTTCTTTATTATTTTTTATTATAGGATCCGCAAGACAACTTTTTTTATTTATAAATATATTCCCTCCGTCACCTCTCTACTTCATGTCCTTCAGGCGATCGCCTATGTACTGCTAACCCTTCTCCATATTCATTTAACTATCTAAGTACAAAAAATGGAATGGTCCATTATATAAATAAGGTTAGGCATGTGTGGTATGTTGAGATGATTGATCGAGTATGCTTCCAGAGAATGAACAATCTTTTGAAAATAAAAAACAAGAAATATAATCAAGTAATTACCCATACAATAAAAAACACCAAGGTATAATACAAGGCTTATATCAATTTTTTAGCTATATTTCATCTATCAGCACAGAATTATTATCAAATACAGTTCCACCGATCATCATCTCTTTAAAAGTTACCTACTGTGAGGGGTGTTTTTTTCAAGTATTGAGGATAGATGCGAATAAGAATAGAAATTAAGGTAAGAAGACTAAGAGTAATTTATACTGAATGTAATATATTTGTCGTTATTGTATATTTGTATTGAAGAACTTATTGCATAAGGCAATTAGAAGATTATTAATTGTTATAATAAATTGTAAAAAATACCAAAATCTATACCAAACGTATGCTTTTATAATTTCTTTTTTCTTTTAGCTATTTTTTTTTTCGGTATATTTTTTGTTTTTTTTTTCTTCATTTATATTTCTTCTTATCTTTTCTTTCTTGTTTTATCGTATATCGTTTAGCTACGTTTATATCCTTCTTTTTTTATTATTAAGTTCTTTGTTTTCTTCTTTTTTTTTTCTTGAATGTTCTAAGTAAGTCCTCTCTTTCGGGCTATCAATTCACCATTCATGTTCCTACTTTTTTCTTTTTTATTTTTATTGGTTGATTTTTAAATATGTGTTTTTTGTTTTATTTTTTTTTTTCTTTTTCTTTTTTTTTCTATATTTTTGTTTTTTTTTTTTTTGTAAGAATCTTCAGCTCCAGCTTGAAGGGCAAACTTTCACGAACTTCAACACTAGGTATCCCTACATCCAGTCTGAATTTAAATAAAATGGGATATTGAAGCGGAAAGAAATTAAACTAAACAATAAAAAAATAATAAATTGTCACATTATATGTACCAAAACAATTAGATTCTCGAGAGTCTGTTTAAGAACATCTAAAAAAACCAAACACCACCAGGGCGATAGCCTCGGGTAGTGCTAAACAGACTGTGTTGGGCTGCTAGTTACAGCTACAAGCATTCAGACTACAATCTGGTAATGTAGAAACCTAAGTCAACCTATAAAGTGTTGGGCAAAACTCCTAAATATTATCATTGTATTTTAGTCTGTTTTGTAGTATAGCATAATAGTTTGTTATGAAAATACCCAAATGCCGCCGCCCAGGTCACAATTAAAAGGTGCTTGGTGGGGCAGTGTTCTATCTCCTTAACACTCTCAGAGCAAAGATTGATCACACAAGGTCATAGAATATTTCTTTAAAAGTCAAAAAGATGAACCCAGTTTAAAAAACAGGTTTGATTCAGAGTTTTCTTTCCCTAGCTGTGGTTTAACCTAGCCCATCGGGTTTTAAAGACGCCCCAAGTCTGCTTCTCTGCGGCCCACGCCTGGCCTAGTTTAATTACCTCCCATAGTCGGAGGGAGAATTTGGTGTGGGATAAGTCCCCCTTGCAGCTAGACACCCAGATAAGATAATCATACCCAGGTGTGCCACCTATCTGACCATGCGCTAGCAGCTAAACTGACCTATATTGAGTTTTGCGTGTGGTCTAATGGTTTAGAGTCATAGGAAATGGACTCGTCAACCCAAGTTCAATTCCTGGACGAAGCTGTTTGCATTTCACATAGCGCTAATACCCTTGCAAAAGGTATAAATCCAATTCTCCCTCCAGCTATGGGTAAATAGCAGGCAGACTGGGCTCTTTAACCATGGCTAGGTAACCAGTCTAGAAGGAAAACTCTGAATTCAAACCTGTTAAACTTTGCTTAAGAAATTGACCTTGTGTTGCATCTTGCTCGTGTGGAGGCGTTGGTAAATATATATATATATATATATATATTGAGTTTTGCCAACATAGACCTTGGTTTCTACATACCAGATTGGCTGATGCTGTAGCCAACCAGTCTGTAGAGTGGTTGTTTTAAAACAGATCTATGTGGCATATATGTGACAATTTTTTTTTTCATTCATTAACAGGATGTGGATCTAGTGCTAAGCTGAAAGATTCTTAAAAAAAAAAAAAAAAAAAAAAAAAACAAAAAAAAAAAACAAATTAATAAAAAAAAAAAAGAAGAAACAAAAAAAGAAAAAAAAGAAACGGTTTTCAATATAACAATAAATCCTCTTATTGCCTTTGCAATAAGTAATACAAATATACAATAACAATATCTATATATTACTCTTGTTCCTTAATCTTCTAACCATTATCATCTTGCAACACCCTCTGGTTAAAAATGAGACTGTTGAAATCATCATAGATGAAATGCAAAAATGTAAAGCCTGATTATCTGGTGTTGTTTTATTGATGAATTCTTATTTCTTATGAGTGTCATCATCTCAGCTAAATTATGGACCATTCCATTTTTATTGTTAAGAAAGAAAGGTAAGAAAAAGGACATGAGATACAGAAAAAAATATAATAAGAAAGAAAGAAAGAAAGTAGGGGAAAGATAGAGAGAGAGAGGGAGGGAGGGAGGGAGCACGCAGAAGTGATAAAGCTAATATGTTTCAATCACTCATAATGGAAAGATGAAAAGAAAGAAAGAAAGAAAAGTGAGAGAGTTAAAGAAAGATCATTATACTTTTTACATAGTGAACTATTTTATGAAATAGCTCTTAAGTAAACATATCAAACGTTATAATAATTGAATTATCATACTGTGGTATGTTCACAGGTCCTGCTAGTATCTATATAATACTTAATGCCCATATTATTTGTTAGTATTCAATTCTACCAAAACTACAAGATCAATATGTAGTTGCATATTCTATTTTGTGAATAACGGTATTTGTTGGTACAGAAGAATCTTTGGTGCTCTTTTTTTTCTTTTTCAGACCCTGACAAACACGTTATTGGAGCTTACCAAAAACTTTAGGGCTCAGTAATAATATTAGAGATAGACGTTTAACCGGAAAAACAATTTTTCCGGTTTCAATATGCACACCGGAAATTACTACTGAACGACCATATTCAAAGAAATGTGGTTGAAAAGAACTGTCAGATTTTAATAAGATTGAATTAAAAAAAACATTTAACTGACTACCTTTTAAGGAAATAAATAAGAAATCTATTTGTTTACAGAAGAAAAAAAAAAAAAAAAAGAAAAAAAAAAAAAGGAAATACAACAGTTATGACACTTTGTAAGTCTATTTCATATTTTAGAATAGAATGTTTTCAAATGGGGGAAAAAAGAAGAAAAAGAAATACATGATGTCTGTAATCTATTTGTTTCAGTTATCAAAGTTAAATGTTTAAATATACAGCATTTTGGAAATTTATTTCATATTTCAACATAGAATGCTTTCAAATGGGAGAAAAACATGAAATATAAAATGTCTGAAAAATTGAAAATATCTAATTATCATTACACAACAGAAAAAATGGTTCCCTTAAAAAAAAAATAAAAAATACTATATCCAAAACCAAACCGGAAACTGAGGTATCAAGGAAAAAAAAAAGAAAAAAAAGAAAAAAAAGAAGAAAGTGATTCCCAAGCTAAAATTGTCAGACTCCCTAACTTTAAATAATGGGCGTCGTTTTATTGATGAATTCTTATTTCTTATGAGTGTCATCACCTCAGCTAAGTTATGGACCATTCTATTTTTATTGTTAAGAAAGAAAGGTAAGAAAAAGGACATGAAAAAAATAAATATATAGATTAGTTTATGTTACAGTTGAATTTTTAAAATCTGTTTGTTACCATTGGTTTCAAAGCAGTGTATTAACCGTTTATCTTCAAGACAAATCACTTTATCTTGAGGATAAGTGGCTAATACATTGCTTTGAAACCAATGGCAGCAAACACCTTTTAACTAGACAAAAATGAATATTATTAAATTACCCTAAACAAAACTAAAATTGCCCCAACTCTAAATAATAGGTCATCTAACCCCACCCTCCAAAAAATAAATATATAGATTAGTTTATGTTACAGTTAAATTTTTAAAATCCGTTTGTTACCATTGGTTTCAAAGCAGTGTATTAACTGTTTATCCTCAAAACAAAGCACTTTATCTTGAGAATGAGCAGCTAATACATTGCTTTGAAACCAATGGCAACAAATGCCTTTTAATTAGACAAAAATGAACATCATCAAATTACCCTAAACATGTTCGTTAATTAAGGTACAAGAGGTTAAAAATCAAGCAGCTATTATGAGATAGGTTCAAATTATGAATGCAAAAACGGCCCAAAATAAACTGCAAGATGATTTTATTCACAAATGGTGCAGATAGAAAATATTTTGAGCAGATATTTTAAAAGGTTGATCAGCACGGCTGTTACAGGAGATGTTTTTTTTTTGTACAGACCTCGTGTAGAGATTCCTGTTTACATTTGATATCTTCCACCAAAATGTCATCATACAAGTCAAAGCCATTCTCGCCGGGGTCATCTTTAACGGAATTCATCTTTAACGCTTAAAACACGAACAGGCTGAAAAGATAAAGAAACAAAATTGAAAAAAAAATTGATAAACGGGTAAAAATACCTAAATCTAATCATTTATCATATTATTATACAAGGTGTGTCAAAAAGTAGAGATTTTTTTGTACTTTTGACACCTTGTATTCTGAAAAAAAGAAAAAAAAAAAAGTTCCATTCATTCTTTATTTCTATCTTGGTAAATACAGCTTTAAACTTGGTACTTTTTTTGATACACATTGTATTCTGAAAAAAAAAAAAAAAAAAAAAAAATTATTAATGGAATGTTATTGTACCACCCAAATGCAAGGTGTGTCAAAAATTACAAAAAATCTTGATACTTTTTTTACACACCTTATATATATATATATATATATATATATATTCTATAGGATAAAGGAAAGTAAAGTGTTTGATTACAGGTGTAAGTAGCATTACAAGCAGTTAGCTGATAAATGTAGATATTTTCAAATTTGCGACCATAATCAGTTAAATTTGCAATTTCTCAAGTATTTCTGAACCAATTTAAAAAATATCTATATGGTTGGAAAGAAAATAAAATAATCTTTCTAAATACTAGCAAATATATGCACCCTCCGGGTGCAAGTATTTAAGTTTTAATGTAATAAAATATTGTATTAAATTAGAAAGGCTAATGAAACTAAATAAGAATACAGATAAAAAGATTTGAAACAGAGGGAGTATAATAAAAGATTTGAAACAGAGGGAGTATAATAAAAAATGGAACAACTGAAACTTACATCACTCTCGTCTTTCATTGTTATTTTTTCTAATTTAAGTATTTAGTTATAAGAGGAAGTAAAGAATAAAATGACAGTTATTTTATCTTGTTAATGAATTTCATTTAAGATTCATTGAAGAGATTTTTGCTTATATTCATTAAAATAAAACCAAACAGTTAGAAATCAATAATACTAAGCACATATTTATTAAATTCGATTTTTTAATATTAATATGCAAATTAGCCTTCCCGTTCACATTGTAAAGCGCTATTTTGTTGTATATATAAATATAATTGCATGTTGTTAGTATGTAGACATAGTTAACAGTATTAATAATGTAAGACAATTTTATTAATAATTTGAGGTTTAGATAAAAATAAAATCATGGAGAATGTGATGTCAATAACTAAGAGAATTGTGTCTTGAGTAGGAATATAGTTTCGGTTACAGACAGAAAAACACACAATCTCCATTATAATAAGATGTAATTTATATGGGTTTTTATCCATTGAATTATTTTTTACAGCGATTTAAAACCGTATTTTCGAAAGTCAAAAACAAAAAATATGAATTTTTTTCGGGCCTAAATTTTAGTCATTAGATTGCATTTCAAAATCAAAGAGGATAATCTTTATCAATAAGCAAAAAAACAAAAAAGCACTATATCCTTGATACTATATACTCTCAGAATTATTTTGATATATAAATTGTGATATTTACATGATTTTGTGTCAAAGTTTGAATTTTATGAAAAAAAAAAAAACCCTTAAAATTTAGTTGTTTTTTCATATGTAAACAAACGCCCAGCACTCGTTAAATTTCTGACTGCAATAGCTTTAATTTGCCATTTCTCGATTATTCTTGATCTAATCTTTAAAATAATTATATGGTTGGAAAGAAAATGAAATAATCTTTCTAAATATGTAATTTACATGGGTTTTTATCCATTGAATTATTTTTACAGCGAGTTAAAACAGTATTTTGTCTTAAAAAGGCCGAAAAACATGATACAAATTTTTTTATGCATTAAATTTTCTGTCTTATTTTTTTTTGTAAAATTAAAGTGGTTAATCTTTATCAATATTCTTGAAATTTTACACTTAAATAGGGAACACTTTTAACTACAAGCAGAATTTGTTTTTTTCTTTTCCGACCTTTGGGAGTGAAACTACAATAGGCCAAAGTTGAAGGCGATTTTTAAAAGAAATATAAGATAAGTTAAAAAAAAAAAAAAAAAAAAAAAAAAAAGAAAAGAAAAAAGCACTATATGCCGAATAGAAAAATCAACTGGGAATGCTAGTGTAAGATGTATATCTATTTGTCATGGTATACTATACAATAAAAAAGGTGTTTGTTACCATTGGTTTCAAAGCAGCATATTAGCCACTGATCACCAAGACAAATTGATAAACTGGTAAAAATATCTAAATCATTTATCCTTTAATATTTTTTTTTTTTTTACATGTAAATGAAATATATTAAGGGAGAAATTTAAATGCTTTAGGTCATAATGTAAATACAATATTTAGTATAAAAAATAAGTGACTTATCTTTTCTCTCTAAGAGGCAACCTTGTACAATGGTGTCTGACTTGACTTGACTTTTTATATTGACAAAATTTCTCTTCCTTTTTCGACATGAGTTGGCCAAGGAGGTGGGGGGGGTATAGTTCTAAATAATTTTAAACGAAATAGACAAAATATAAAATGTATTTTTTTTTTTTACATGTTCCTGTAAATGTAATATATTAGGGGAGTTGACGGCCTGGAAGCACACAGCTGTGAATCTACATGTCGCGAGGCTCATGACCCATATAACGGCACTGCATTGTCGATTAAACAGCAACATGCCTTGGTGAGGTTGTGAGTGACTGAGCAGCCCCTTGGGTAGCACTGTTCAATGGGAAGGGTCTAGAAAAGGTGGCCTAAACAAATGCCTGTTCACCTATCAAGCTGGCCAGCAACCTGCGGTTTGACGGCTGTTCCCATTAGCAGGGCGAAAACAAGAAAATATTACAACATAAAACAGGCTAACAATTCAATGTTCTTTAAAACCATTTAGTATGAAAATATTCTTAATATTTATGCAATGAATGTGGAAAAGAGAACATAATGACAAAACTACTACAAGCCGGCCTTTACGCAAGCTGTTTGTTCTTAAAATCGGATAAATTCATGTTCGCTGTAAAAAATAATTCAATGAATAAAAACATATACAAATTACATATTTAGGAAGATTATTTTCTTTTCTTTACAACCATATAAATATTCTTTAAGTTTGAACCATAAATATGTGAGAAATTGTGATTTTAAATCAATAAGGTCCGATTTGTGACGAAAGCACTATTTAAACTGTTGACAGGGTGCTTTTAGTAAAATTTTTTCTTCTGTTGGACAAGTAAATTTGATTTTTTCTTCAAAATCCAAACTTTCGGAGCAAATCCCTGACGGTATAGCAATCTTTACATTTCACACAATATATATGAAAATAATTCTGAAACTCTCTAATATTACGGACATAGTGCTTTGTTTTGGCTTCTCATACACATTTTGAACAAATAGCCTTGAACTTTGCCCTCTCATATTTTCGTTTCCACGGGTCCTAGAAACAAAAAAAAAATAATGGCCCCATTTGTACTTCCAGGTGTCTTCTAATTGAGTGCAAAATTTCAAGAATATTGATAAAGATTAGCCACTTTGATTTTCCAAAGAAATGTAGGGTGCAAAATGTATTCTCAGAAAAAAATTCCTATCACGCATTTTCGGTTGTTTGAAGCAAAATACGTTTTTAACTCGCTGTAAAAAATTATTCAATTAATAAAAACACATACAAATTACATATTTAGAGAGATTATTTTCTTTCCTTTCCAACCATATAAATATTTTTAAGATTGAACCATAAAAATGCGAGAAATTGTGATTTTAAATCTATAAGGTCCAATTTGTGACGTTAGTTGACTGTGTTTTTACGTCCGAAAAACACGTAAATTCGAGTTTTTTCTTCAAAATCCAAAGTTTCGGAGCAAACCCTGAATGGTAAATCAATCTTTAAATTTCATGAATTTTATAGGAAAATAATTTTGAAACTCTCTAATTTTACGAACATAGTGCTTTTTTTTTCTTCTCTTATATTCTTTAAACAAATAGCCTTGAACTTTGCCCTCTCATATTTTCATTTCCATGGGTCCTAGAAACAAAACAAAAAGACCCCGTCTGTACTTCCAGGTGTCTTCTATTTGAGTGCAAAATTTCAAGAATATTGATAAAGATTAACTACTTTGATTTTGAAAAACAAAACTGTAAAATTTATCCTAAAAAAAAAACAAAAAAAACAAAAACAAACGTCATATTTTATGTTTTCAGCTGTTTGACTGAAAATACAGTTTTAACTCGCTGTAAAAAATAATTCAATTTATGAAAACCGATAAAAATTACATATTTAGAAAGATTATTCTATTTTCTTTCCAACCTTTAGTAGCAATTTTTAAAAATTATAAAACTGTAAACGAAAGACACGTTTTTATATTAAAGACACTTTTTTATTATTACTTATTTCATGTTGTTAATTCAATAGCAATTCTTTTTTAATTATAAAACTTTAAACGAAAGACACGTTTTTATATTGAAATAGTTTTATTTAATCAGAAGAGAAATGCAGATATGTTTATTTAAATAAAAATTGTTTTTACAAAGTATTTTTATGTTTATTTAAATAAAAGGATGTTGTTCAGAAATGGTATTACACTATTTATAAAATTATTTTTCATGTGTCTCTACGTGGATTCCTATCTGAAATAGTATTGTTAATGTCAATAACAATATTAGTTAATTGTTGGTTAAAAATTATTTTTTAACCTATACTAACAACATGAAATAATTTTTTTTTTTTGTTATTTTTAATTTAAATTTTTTTATTTTTATTAACTATTCGAAGCGGCACATGGAAAATAAATAAACATGTCTTTCGTTTTAAGTTTTATTTTCAAAAAATAATATTAGTTTATCTTTAGTGCAAAATTAATTTTTTCTCATATGCTAACAAGAACAACATGAAATAACTAATTTTTGTTTTTATTAAAATCAAAAACTATTTTAGTATAAAAATGGTACTGGTTTTTTATCGGCCGGCTGTTGATTTTGTTTACTAACAACCGGTGAAAAAGCAAAACATGTCCTTTTGAATCTAGGTCTCACCTGGGGTGCTTATTGGTGTCATGGACCAATTTACCTTCTGGTTCAGGATCCCACAAAACATAATTCCTAATGAACTTTAAAAGGTCAGTTGTTAATTGAGCTACCTGTATAAGTAGAGTGATCTGCCCCTGTGTTTACTCTAAACAGAGTGATCTGCCCTTGTCAAATAAAGTATAAATAAAACCCAGGAAGCGGCCATTTGCAATTCGGCTCTCGACATTTGAACTGCTGACCATGTCTTCCATACTTTATACTACCAAGATAAATTTGGTCCTTTTTTTTGTTTTGCAACAATCTATATGCCAACATAAAGCTTTTTGGTATATTGAAAAGGAAAAAATCAGTTTCGGATACTCTAATTGTTTATTTCAAGTGACGACCGAACGTAATCGCTATAATCAATTCTTCAACCGCAAAAGTCCCCTCTCACAGCAACACTCACAGTAGTCCTTGCTCAATCCGTCAAAAGTTCACTCACTCAAACATACATCTCACTTCACTTTAAGAAGATCAAAACATGACCAACCATTGTGTGTGAAGGTAGGACTTAAATAATAAGTAAATGCCCTCCCCACGATCTTACATCTGAGCTAATTACACGCTGCCCGACCTGTGCGGAATTTACATATTCAACAAGGGTGACAGTAGTCTGGCTGCGAGTTCAATATCTTGAGTCACTCGCTACCCCCCCCCCCACCTCACACAGGCCAGACATATGCAGATGCGCTTAGTCTTTGGAGGTAGGGAATTCTCAATTCCACAGTCCTGATTTCCGCCACTCGCCTCGTGTTCTGTCACAGATACAGACTAATATCCCTTACATGAACTCAAAACAGAGTTTACATATTTTAAACAAGATAGAACCATCTCCATGTAGTGATTGTCAGCCCCTGTTTGGATTAATGTGGGGCCTAGAAGAGTTATCTTCTCTTGTTGCAGGTTTCTGCCGATAGGGGGTCTGAGTATCTAGTCAGCAAGCCGCAAATTTTGAGTTTTCTTTCTCCGGGACAATCAAACACTACACATGGGTTAGACGCTTGTGTCTCTACCTTTAAGTGGGGGGCTTTGCCCCCAGTCTGCTATAAGTAAGAGACATTTCTTCAGGAACTCTTTATCACTTCTGTAGGACAAACTCCTTTCTTTATACACGTTTGTATACTTGTTAACTATGTATTCTTGTCTTGTATGTATTACCTCCGTTGCTCACGGAATAAAGTCTGTTATTACTTTATAACTTTGTTGGAATATTTCTTGTACTTATATGTACCCATGTTGGGAGGTCACTCTAAACCTTCCAACTTTATTATAATACCTTCAAATCTTACATCCACATTAAATGACAAGCCTCTGAAATTAGTAGAGCAGTTCACATACCAAGGTAGCAATATCTCATCAACAGAAAGCAATGTCCACATACACATAGGAAAGGTATTGAATGTTATTGATAGGTTATCGATCATACTAACTTTACCAGCAATTTAGCTGAAATCGGAGGACATAGACAAATTTGCACCTGAATCAGTTCAACACACAATTTCTCGAGCATCTCTGAGTCCAATCCTAAAACATTTATATGCAGTGATGCTGATAGCTTTTTGATTTAATGCGTCCTGGGATACAGAGAGTTGCTTTGAATGAGTCCCCAGGAAAATCTATGGGTCCCAAAATAAAGCCGTCTAACTCCTACCTTGTAACCTATCCTGTGTAATTCGTTTCTAAGAGACTATTGAAATGTATTTACAGTTAGCCTGAAATGGTGAGGAAAGAAAAAAGAAAAACACTGGGATGCATGGATATGATTTTACTGCGTCCTTTTAGATTTATGTGCATTAGGGATGCCGGACGCATCTCTGTATATGGTTGAAAAGAAAAGAAAATAATCATTCTAAATATGTAATTTGTATGTGTTTTTATCCATTGAATTATTTTTTATAGCGAGTTAAAACGGTATTTTGTTTCAAACAGCTGAAAACACAAAATTTGAATTTTTTTTTCAAGACTAAATTTTATACATTACTTTGTTTTGCAAAATCAAAGGGGCCAATTTTTATCAATATTCTTGAAATTGTACACTTAATTAGAAAACACCTTAAACTTCAATGAGGAGGTTGATTTTTTTCTTCTCCAACCTTTGAAAACAAAACCACTAGCAATGAAAGTTAATGCAGTTTCCTGCAAACCGTACGATAAGCAAGAAAAAAGCACTATATCCTTAATAGAAGATAGTTTTTTTGTTTTTTTTCTCGGCATATCAACCTCAGTGAGTCATTTAATGCCGACTAAATTTTGGATTCGTAGCAATATTTTGGTAGAAAACAAATGTATTTATATATAAATTTTAACTATTGTTCAATTACTCATATTTTTTAGTACAATCTCACTTCTTTTAGGAAATGTAAAATCCTGGATGGTTTTATTTTTGTGAAAATTTTTTTTCAAATTATTTGCTTGGTAGTATTTTGTTTGCAATAGATCAAAGTCTACACACTCTAGCAGTATATGTTTCACTGTAAATCTCTCTTGGCATGTAGTGTATATTGGGGATTCTGTGCCCTCTAGTAAATGATAATGGGTGTGGCCTATATGAGGGCGGGTAAGCACAACCTGTTCTTTTCTATTTTTGTTGTATTTAGAATTATTTTGATATATAATGTGTGAAATTTTGATGTTTTAACATCAGGCTTTTTTGTCAAATTTTCAATTTTGGAGAAAAAAAAAAAGAAAAAAAAGTACTTACAAGCTAATATTAAAATGTAAACAAAACATCACTTCATCCCAGATGGACAGGCGTATATATTCCTATTCCTATGATACTTCATCTTTGAATGGGTGGAGCTGACACAACCACCCACAGTGAATGCTGGCCCAAGACAAGAAACATAATAAAAAATCAAACTCTAAGGAAACCATAACTTAGTAATTGATGATATAATGATACATAGATTTAAAATTGTTGCATAATGATTCAGTTATACACTTTTTTGATCTCAGCGTTGTTATTTTGCTGAGTATTTAACAATATTTCTATTTCAGAGTAACAAAATTAAAAAAAAAAAAAAAATTAACAGTCCACTTTTGCAGTTCTGAGGTAAAAAAAAAAAAAGAAAAAAAAGGGTATAACTGAAACACTATACAACAACTTTAAATCTATACCACAACAATTAATGCTGTTGTTCAATTAAAAAACAACAACTTATAAATAAATTAATGTTTTAAGTTATGTTTTCCTTAGAGTTTGATTTTTATTAAAAGTATTAATCCCAAAATTAAAATTATATACACTGGCAGTGATGTTGATAGCTTTTTGATTTAGTGCATCCTGGGACGTACGTATTTGCTTTGAATGAGTCACCAGGAAAATGTATGGGTCCCAATAAAGCCGTCTAACTCCTACCTAGTAACATATCCAGTGTAATTCGTTTCTAAGAAACTATTGAAATGTATTTACAGTTAGCTTGAAAAGGTAAGGGAAGAAAAAAGAAAAACACAGGGAAGCATGGATACGATTTAACTGTGTCTTTTTAGATTTTTGTGCGTCAGAGATGCAAAGATGCGTACCTATCAGCATCTCTGCACTGGACTTCATTACATATTCCACTAATATCTGTCTGGTAGACTATGGTAAACATTTACGCCCCTCAATTCACAGTCTAGTAATGAAATTTACCTGCCCAGGTAAGAGAATAATCTTCATTCCAACCACTTGGGGGTGAATCTGGCTTTTACACAAACAAAACAGCTTTCATTCTTTCCTAAATAAAAGCACCAATATAATCAGGGATCGCTATTATTAGAACTGGAACCCAACATGTTCGCTGGTAGTCTAGTATATAAAAAAACCCGGCTATACTTGCAAATCGGTCGGAAAATTAAAACATATTACAGGGTGACCGAGAAAAAACAGAGCCCAATTTATTTATTTCCCCATTAAACTAACCCTAAACCCTAACCCTAAACACCCCCTAGTTAAAATTAACAGTTTTATTACAAAATTTGTGGGTTCTGTTTTTTCTGGGTCACCTTGTATACAGGGTGACCCAGAAAAAACAACCCAAATCATTTATTTATTTTCCCATTAAACTAACCCTAAACCCCAACCCTAACCCCCTAGTTAAAATTAACAGTTTTATTACAAAATTTGTGGGTTCTGTTTTTTCTGGGCCACCCTAATTTTCCGACCGATTTGCAAGTTTAGTCAAAAAAACGTGTTTTTAGAATGAACTAACAGTAAATAAGACATTGAGGAAGAAAATAAATAAATAAATAAATATCGGTGTTAACATTTTAAAAGGCCATCATCAAAAATGTCAAAAAATATTTTATAAGAATAATAACAATAAGTAAAGTAAAAGTCGTCGGGGTGGCCTAAAGTCGGTATCAGCCAGACAGCGATGGAGTCTATCCCCTTTTCACTAGTGCTAGACTAAGGAGATTGTTTAATAATAAAATAAATATTTGTAATGTGGTCAATTCTCAAAACATTTTACATAGAGAATTAAACATTTATGTCTATTTCCTACAAAAAGCATCAAGTGTGGTTTGAGTAGTAAACAAATTTTACATTTCATAACGAATTTATTTTATATCTAATTTAATAATTAAAAAAGAAAAAAAACCCAAAAACTCCTAGATAATTTCATAATTATAAATTTCGTTTTTCAAGAAATAATAAACACATTTTATAGTGGGTGGAATTTATTTCAAATTCAACATTTTCTACAAATTTCTAGTGTAAATATTTACACAAAAAGTTTGCGAACATAAATAACTAAATGAATAAAATAAAAAAACAAAAATCACTGATCTAACATTTAATTTTAGAATTTAAATTTCCATCTTCTGTCAATTTTTTGTAAATATTTTATAAAAAAACAAAACGAAAAAAAAAAAAACGTGTTTTTCTTTTTCCAAAAATAAAAATAAAATTTACTCACTCTCGTCAAAGTGAAGATGATTTTCGGATGATAAAAAAAAATCAAATAAAAATCTACATAGATTCAAGAATCTATGAATTTAGTGAATCAATGTTCATTTTCCTCATCGGATAAATGATAAAATAAATTTCGTACACAACACCCAGGCATTATTATTTTGATATCGACATGAAAATGATTTAAAGATCATTTGTTGTTTAACACGATGAACAAATCGCGCCTTTTCAATTTAAGGCAGCCTCGTTTTGAAGTTTTGATTTCTCGATTAGTCTAGCCTCGCTTTGGGATTTTCGTTTTCTCCATTAGTCTCGCTTGTTCCCATTTTTTTTTTACTTGAAGCGTCGACCCGCAGTTTCGACACCCTGTTTTAAAATGTAAATAAAAAAATATAAAAGATATTGTCTTTAGGTTATTTCTTGTTTTTACTAGAAAAAAAGAGCCGAAATTTTTTTCTTAATTTTTTTTAATACCAAATTTCCGTCACGGCTGTACAAAATTTTCTTGGTATTATTTATTTAGGACAGGTACCACCAATATTGACGCCATAGACGTATTTTACAAAATCAAGTTAATCCCCCTGATTGAGGAAAAAAATACTAAAAATCAGGGAATTATCCGATTTTAATGAAATTTTCAGTGTTGATTTATCAATGAATGAATTTTGGTAATCTGAACATTAACTACACAAATGAGAGTAACTTCCCCTTGTTTCTTTCACTTTGAGAAAGCCGTGTGTTTTGGCCGTCCATTTTCATTTCACCGTAAATCTACACTGAAAATGCGAATATGTTCGAATCAATACAACTGCATGTTTTAACACAAAAATATCATAAAATTTGTTCTTAATTGTGCTTGTGCATTATTTGAAATGAACGTAATTGTTATTCAGATTACCCTCTGTTGTATATGAAATGTAGTTTCCTTTTAGATTAGTAGTGTAACATTATACATCGATATTTGTTCTGTTTAAAAGGGTTTTGGCCTAACTTTTCAATTGAGTTTTCTCCAAAACTTATTTGATAACAATACTAAAGTAGGCTTGTTATTAAATAATATTCGTTTTTAAAATCTAAAAATATGAAATTTAAAACTTAAAATCAAGCGATTTATATTTTAAATGAATTTTATCTATTAATTAGGTATATGAATTGTTGCTCTCAAGACGCATATGGATGGTGCGAACGGTAATATTTATTTTTTTTTAAATTCGATTTTTTTTCCATTCAATCAGGTTTGATTGAAACAATTCAGTAATTTAAAAGAAAGAATTCATTGATTAATAAGCCAACACTGAAAATGTTATTGAAATTAGATGATTCCCTGATTTGTGGTAATTTTTTGTTTATCAATCTGGGTAAGTTAATTGTCACTTATGACCACCCGTAGACTCGGGCATACCACGCGAAATTTGTTTCCCTTTAGAGTTTAAAGGGAAACAAGTTTTGCGGATTGCGTGTTTGGAACGAAAAAAATATCATGTTTAAATAAATATCAACAAGTTAGTAATTTTTCTGTACATAGTGTGTTTAATGTTTTTTGTTATTGGTTTCTAAGAAGAAACTTTTAAAAGTGTTTTAAAATTTTGATAAGTGTGCTTGTTTTGAGTGTGTCATAAATCTTCACTTAACCATTTTTGGGGTGAATTTAAGGTAATGTTTAGCTTTAGTTGGCTAAATTCCTAGCAAATAAGGCAATTAGAGTAACCTCCCTTGACTTTCAGTTTGAAACAAGCCGGTAGGCATTTTGAAAGTCTCCGTGGGAAATAAACAAATCTTAGAAACTTTTTCGAAAACAATACAACTGCATGCTTTAACACAAAAATATCATAAAATGTGTTCTTAATAACAATTAAGTTCATTTCAGATAATTTTATGCTAGAAATTTAGCCAACTGACTTTCACTTTGAAACAAGACGGTTAGCCATTTTGAATGTGTACGTGCGAAATATACAAATCTTAGAATCGTTTCGAAAACAATACAACTGCATGCTTTAACACACAAATATCATAAAATGTATTCCTAATAACAATTAAATCCATTTCAGATAATGTGCACGCACAATTTTATGCTAGGAATTTTAACAACTAAAGGTGAAAATTGCCTATTTTTGAACAAAAGTATAAGTTATAGGGGTGCGAGGTCAGAGCAAAACTCTTTTAAGGGTGCGGGAATAGAAAAACGTTGGGAACCAGTGTGCTAGAAGGCGGTGGCCGAGGGTCTTAGTGACCAGGCCACGACGCTAAACTGCATCTAAGTTTGGAGCACTGGGGTGTGTGCTTTAACACAAAAATATCATAAAATGTGTTCTTAATAACAATCAAGTTCATTTCAGATAAAGCGCACGAACAATTTTATGCTAGGAATTTAGCCAACTGAAGGTGAAAATTACCGAATTTAATTGTTCCAAATGTATTAAAAATAAATATATGTAATATATTTATTTTTTACTTTTTTTTTTTTTTTTTTTTTTACTTATGCTCATTGTTTCGACTTTAACAAAAAATTGACCTTAAATAATCGATTCAATTAATTTTGATTCGTTTTTAAAGAGAAAATCGGCGCCCATTTTGGTGGTACCTAATTCCATTCAACTGGTTCCCTCTATTGCAAAAGGATCAAGACCGATTGATATGCCGTTAAATTCAATCAATCAACCAATCAAAATATCAATTTTCTGTTTGTACCCCTTCTGTAAATGTCTAATAAAACAATGATTGATTGTCAATGTTTACATGTCAATCGTCTTAGATTATTTTATGCATAGAGGTTAAGGAATCGCGTTCATTGTAAGTTCATTTTTGCATTTCTTAAGGATTTTTGTACACACGTTCCTATTGAATACTTTCTAAACAGATCTAATTGACCCATAGATGAGACAATAAGAGTGGATATGGGATTAATAGCAATGAAGGTGTTATAATATATAAAGAAGCTGTATGTTCGGACCATATGACCTTTAGACACCCCTTTTTGATCTCGATTAAGAAAGGACATGTTTTTCATTTACACCGTCTATATCCGGTTGTTTTAACAGACGATTTTTAGATTAAAAAAAACAAAAAAAAAAAACTACCGCATAACTTTTTTGCAACATCAATGTTTTCGTTTTGAATTCATATTATTTTCGTCTCCGCTCTCGATAACAAGCTCTGAGAATGATTTTTATAAATCGAAATATTGTTCAATATTAGCTATGAATATGATATAAAATGTTTTCACTTTAACAGCATATTGTGTTGTTTTCATATCCTTTTATCTATACTCATACCGTTGCATTCATTTCCTTTCTCTTAACTTATATAATATACAATATGTAACGTGTGATATACAACATGTGTGTGAGGTTTACAAATGTGTTATAAACTGTACAATTGTATAGTGTAGGGGGTTGCAAAATAATGCGTTTGCGAAACTTATCTGGTCTCTGGCATGAAGAGGTGAGTGTCTCTTGCTAGCTTGAGTTAAGTTCGACTTTATGATGTCATAGTCCTTTAGCAACGACTGATTGCAGCGAAAGAGGTCGGTTGAAGGAATCAATCTTCGAAATTTGGCGGCTAAACTAAGCCTAATAATATGTGTTTTGATTGGTCGCCGACAATGGCCTTTAACCAATCGCACAAGGTCTCTTATCAGGCGATGGTTAAGGGGTCGTGACTGTGTAATGTCATATTTCTTTTAACGTAGGTACATGAGTGGGTACATAAAAACATTCCGATAAACGTATAAAAAGATAACAATATTTATTCCGTAAGTGACAGAGAAACATTTAAGACAAAGATATATAAAAAAGGATACATAAACGCTCTATAAGAGGAATTAGGCGTACGACTCGCGTCGTAGGGAAAATACAGAACGCTCTATAAGAGAAATTAGGCGTACGACTTGTGTCGTAGGGAATGTCACTTACTGGTAGCTGGTTGGGGGACAAAGCCCCCCACCTAAGGGTTAGGGGCAGCAGGCGCCTAGACCATGTTAACTCGTTGCCGGCCTGAGTGAAAAGGGAGAGGAATTCAGAATTCCCGCTTTGTGGCCAAATCTCAACGCCCTCTATCGGCGAACGAACCGAAGCAAGGGTGTTACGTAGTGACGTTTTCACAGTACCAAATCGATATAATGTTATATACCTTTCTTTACTTCTTTACTTGCTTCTATATCTTGGTCATCTATTCTTCTGGCCGGCTTTGCTATTCTGATCGTCTATCATCTTGGCCTGGTCTCGCGTCTGGTGTTGACTTGGTATATCTTCTAAGGTCTGGTCTTCTATGGGGATTCCTCGTTATCAGAAGCCCTGTGTCATTGTTAGTTTTTAGGTAATAAACACAAGACTTTGATTTACGTTGATGTTACTTTATTTGTAAATCCCCAACCAGACATTCTGCGCAGTGAGACTTACATCTTACAAGCTCGGCTTCTAACTTCTAACTGACTTAAACTTACTATATCCTTAAACCGGAAGACAGGGTCTTCCATGCCTTCCGGTTCTCACAATCCATCCCCGCAAAGCAAGGTGAGAGTGAGGTCAAGCATTATCACTCATCTTTCAAGACCGCGGGCTGCACTAATCGCCATTATGTTTTCTACACTATTGCCATAATCATTAGGTAGCTAATAATTATGTAACAAGGGAAAATAACTAATTTTGGACTTGTGTTCACTCAGACTTACCGTTTTACTGACCCAACCGGGTACTCCGCACTCCCCCGGGCACCAGAACTGATACAGTTTAGTGTCATGCCCAGGCAACCACTTTGGGGGAGGGGGTTCAATTTGCAGGGAATACAGTCAGCGTATTCCAAGTTTCACCGAAATTAATTATTTGTCCACATTAATATTGTAGCTGCATGAAGATATATCTATATATCTTAATATAATCGAGGTTCGGTGTCTGTCTATCTGTAACTGAAACTACATCACTGCTTATATCACAATACCCCCAGGAATTGCCTAAGTATATCAATAGTCAAAATCCTTAATATATAGAATAAATCTTATTTATTAACGATGTCTCTATGAAAAACTGATAACAGTAAGTAATTGTTTACCAATCGGATAATTTAATCTTTGAATTAACTGTTTTTCTTTGTAACAACTCTTTATGTTCGTTATTTTTTTTTAAGATTAAAAAAAAAGTTTTAAAATATTTACGTTTTTTCCTTCAATATTGCCTAAACTGATCACGTGACGTGATTTTGGTGGTACCTATCTCCATTATAATAATCTCCATTGTAATTATATGATGTTTATTAAATATAATCTTATTATAATGGAGACTTTGTAGATGTCTGTCTATAACTGAAACTACGTCAACCCCGACATCACAATTTCCTTAGTTATTTACGTCAGATTCACCATTATTATATTTATATTTAAATCTCAGTTATTAAAACAAATATCTAACTATTAATACTGTTGGCATTATCTACATACTAATAATAGCGTATTATAGTGTGAACGGGAATGATAATTTGCAAATTAATTTAAAAAAATTGTTTTTGATAAATATTTGCTTAGTTTTATTGTTTTCTAAACGTTTTGTTTAATTTTAATAATTCAAAAAATCCATTACTAAAAAGAAATAATGAAATTTTAATGTCTGATTTGGTTAAATAGTTGAAGTAAGAAAATTTTACTATAAAATCCGGATCTGATGGAAAGAGCTATCGTTCAAACTGTTCTATCCTTCAAATATACCCCCTCTGTTTCAAATAAGTTTAAAGTAATAATTAAAAGTTAATGATTTATATAGAAATCAATAAAAATAAGTGTCATCTTTTTATATGCGTTCTTATTTTATTTCATCGGTTTTTCTGATTTAATATTTTATTTTATTACATCAAAACTTAAATACTTGCGCCTGGCGGGCGCATATGTTTTGCTTTTATAGGATAAAATCCTATATTCTATATCCAAATAAGGAAAAACACACAAACACATTTCTTTTCCCAAACTTAAGGAAAAGAAATTAAAACAAACACACAAACAGAATTCTTTTTCCAAACGCAAGGAAAAGTGATTAAAAAAATGTTTATACAAAAGTCAGAGTTCGATTGGCCAGATCACCAATGCTTACAACTACGTCCTCACGTAAGCGCCAAAAAATTAATTATCATCCGATCCTATTTGTTAGCTATTTAAACAGGGAAAGAAATCAGCATACACTCAGATTCCATCTCGCTGTCAGATAGAACACACGACCGACGACAACAAGTTCTTCTCAATCGAAAAAACAGACGTCTAAGAATTAATCCGGCAAAACGAGTCAACTGGTGGATAATAAAATCTTCAACCTTCTGAATCACAGATTACTACTACCAAACATCTCGCCACAGCAATTAATATTACCAATACATTTCATCAGGTCGTATTCACAAACTTTATTTTACATTTCTGGTCCACGTCTGATCGAACTTTGACGACTCTACATAAACATTTCACATTTCACATTATACATTTATTAGCGAACATTTTAAAATCCTACACACACATTTTTACACATTCTTTTGAACATTCACATATTTGTTGGTTATTGGGAATTTATTCTCCGAATAAATTTATTTGTTATTTTATAAATACATGCTTTGTTTTTTTTATCATTTCTCCGTGTTTTTATCTTGAGCAAGACGGGCGGTCGGAGAGGCCCCCTCGGATCAATCGGCTAGTCATGTCAAGCCCTAGCACCTACATGATTGCCCTAACCCTATTGCCCTTATGGCAAGCCCCAACCCCTTTTTATCATATGAGTGCTAGAAGGCGGTGACTGAGGGTCTACATGTCCTGGGAATGAAGTTAAACTCTGTCTGATGGTGAGGTTCCAGTTCTGGAGGTTTGGGGAATGTAGAACACCCCTTTATCACCATTGCTCCCTGGTCTACTCTGACCCGGAGTGGTAGTACCTGTTAGTGTCCCATCTATGGGTTGAATAGAAAAACATGAGTTTATAAACAAAATTGTATTATGCATTAAGAATGAATTTATTTCACAACTTTGTCGGTATTAAATGACCCACCGAGGTTGATATGCCGTAAAACAAAACAAAACAAACCAAAATCTCCGTGTTTTCTGTCTAAACTGTGTCTTATTATTTAATAGCCATTCCTATATTATTGAACACATCTCGTAACCCTCTACATGCTACTCTTTTTAATCATCCAAATTCTTCATTTAAGGGAGATAACTATGAAATGCCAATTAGAACACTTCACTTCTTAGTCCTGTCGGTGGTGCTGTAGAAGAAACCGACTTCACCTCTGCAGAGGGGTAAGATCTATCACAATAGAGTTAACCTGTTGGCCGTGGGTGGCGACCCGTGATGCTTGAAGACGGAATCCTGGTGGCTGAGCATTCCATGACTAGCAACATACCATTTTGGCCGTGGGAAAAGTATGCATCCAACTATTCTCCCTCCAGCTATGGGTAAATAGTAGGGCAGACTGGACTATTTAATCTTGGTGAGGTAGCCAGTTAAGAAGGAAAACTCTGAATCCAAACTTGTTAAACTCCACTTAAGAAATTGACCTTGTGTTACATTCTGCTCGTGGTTGGTAAATATGTATACAAATTGGCATGTAGTAGAGTTGGGTCCTCATATAACTGACTTGGGGGGGGGGAGGCATGAGCTACTTTCACTGGTCCTGGATAATAATCACTCAGGTTTTTTATATTTTAAAATTCTATACGCTTTTTATCATGAATTTAATAATTTAACATATGTATTTTACAGAAGTCCATGGACAAATATTAAAACTAATTTGGGTACTAATACAGAATAGAGCGCAAGAAATAATATAATTAGATTACATAGAAAAAGCATTACATTTTGTGGTACTAATGCAGAATAGAGCGCAAGAGATAATATCATTAGATTACCTATAAAAAGCATTACATTTCACGGAAATGATTTGTGTTAGTGTTAGGGTTAGGCTACTTCGGGAGTTTTCGTAATCTAATGCTATTTATACGTAGAATGCCATTCGAATGATATTACGTATTGTGCGCTATTCTGTATATGTATCGGGTCATTGACAGGGTTAGGGTCAGGCTACTTCAGGTGTTTACGTAATCCAATACTATTTATACGTAAAATGCGATTCTAATGATATTACCTCTTGCGCGCTATTCTGTATATGTACCAGGTTATTGTTAGGGTAAAGGTTATTGGGTTAAATCGAACTTAACGAACCTAAATTCCACCATCGTATGTCACCCCGCCGAAAGAAAAAAATACCAAAAATCAGGGAATTTACCGATTTTAATGGAATTTTCAGTGTTGATATATTAATGAATAACATATATAATGCACCAGTTATTTTATTTTAAAACTTACGTTTTTTCAAGTCAGTTAACTTTGAAAAACGTATCTTTGAGGCGTAACACAGATTCTCAAAGATACGTGGTTCAAAGTTAACTGACCTGAAAAAATGTAAAGGTTTTTAAATAAAATAACTGGTGCATTATATCTTTTATTCATTAATATATCAACACTGAAAATTTCATAAAATTCGGTTAATTCTCTGAGGCGAGGTGACATACAATGGTGAAATTTAGGTCCGTTAAGTTCGATTTAACCGGTTATTGTTAGGGTTATTGTTACGGTTAGGGTTAGGGTTAGACTACTTCGGAGTTTCTGTAATATAATGCTATTTATGTAAAATGCAATTCTAATGATATTAACTCATACGCGCTATTCTGTATATGTACCGGGTTAGCGTTAGGGTTAGCGTTAAGGTTAGGCTATTTCAGGGGTTTCCGTAATCTAATGCTATTTATGTAAAATGCAATTCTAATGATATCACCTCTTACGCGCTTTTCTACATTTGTACCCTAATTTGAAAGATAAGTCACAGTTCGAGCTAAATAAAATAGATTTGGTTTCAATGTCTATTAATAGTTGTACAGAATCGAGAACAAAACCATTTGAATAAAAAGTCACAACTTACCCAATAAGAAAAGTCCCTGTATTATTCGCCGTTTATATGCGGCTTTTCTCTTCAAGTTGTTCGAACTTTTAATTGTTAATAAAAAAGAAACTTGCGTTTGTTGGAATTTGACCGTTACGAACCTCGTGGGAAGCTTTTCTCGCGTTAATTCTTCATTCAATTTCCAAAAAAGAATTTTTTTAAGCCAAAGAAACTGCACTGTATAGATTTAAAATGAAAAAAAATTCTATTTGATGAGAAAAAAAAAATTCTCCAATGGAAGAGAATTACGAAAAAATACAGAATTAGAAAAAGATTCTGCCGTGAATGTGGACTCTGAACTTAATTTTTGCAAAACATATCTTATTATAATGGAGATTGTGTGTTTTTCTGTCTGTAACCGAAACTATATTCCTACTCAAGTCATAATTCCCTTAGTTATTGACATCACATTCTCAATGATTTTATTTTTATTTAAATCTCAATTATTAATAAAATTGTTTTACATTATTAATACTGTTGACCATATCCACATATTAATAACATGCAATTATATTTATATATACAACAAAATAACGCTTTACAGTGTGAAAGGGAAGGCTAATTTGCATATTGATATTTAAAATGTGATTTTAATAAATATGTGTTTAGTACTATTGATTTCTAATTGTTTGGTTTTATTTAATGAATATAAGCAAAAATCTCTTCAATAAATCTTAAATGAAATCCATTAACAAGAAGAAATAACTGTAATTTTATTCTTTACTTCCTCTTTTAACTAAATACTTAAATTAGAAAAAATAACAATGAAAGACGAGAGTGATAGAAGAGTAAGTTTCAGTTGTTCTATTTTTCGATTATACCCCCCTGTTTCAAATCTTTTTATCTGCATTCTTATTTAGTTTCATTAGTCTTTCTAATTTAATACAATATTTTATTACATTCAAACTTAAATACTTGCACCCGGAGGGTGCATATATTTGCTAGTAGAAATAACAAATAAATAAAGCAAACAAGATATTAGGATTAATAAGTAGTTCATATGAATACAATTTAGGTATATCCAATTTGCCGAAAAATCCGTGTTTTACAAAACAAATTTAAGCCCCCCGTTTGAAAAGAATTTAACAAAAAATAAGGGAATTATCCGATTTTAATGAAAATTTTAGTGTTGATTTATCAATGAATGAATTTTATAATGCATCATTTATTTTATTTCAAAACTTTCTAATTTTTTCAGGTCAGTTAACTCCCGCCTTATTTTTGGGGAGCAAAATATCGGTGGGGTTATATACTTTCAAAATTAATTACAGTGAATAATAAAAAGACAAAAGACCGAAGGTGTAAATAGAAGAAAAGAAAATTTTTAAGGGTGATATTCCGGTAGAAAATAAGTATCGAAAATCGGAAAATAAAATAAAATTAAAGAAAAAAAAAACTTTTTAGAGATTTTTTACTCTTTTCGATAATTATTTACTTGGCTATTATCTTATAAAAGAAAACATTATACATCGATATATGTTAGGGGCGCTAAATTTTCAATAAAGTTTTCGACGAAATATTATTAGAATTCGACAATAAAGTAAAGTAGATATGAAATAAATATGTTTTTAGAATCTAAAAATATGACATTTTAAACTTAACATCATGATATTCATATTTAAAATGAATTTTATATATTAATTTATCATAGCAAAAATACCTAATTAAATAAGAAAGTTTTGAAATAAGATAACTAATGCACTATAAAATTCATTCATTGATAAACCAACACTGACAATTTCATTAAAATCGGATAATTCCTTGATTTTTGGTAATCTTTTTTTCAATCGGGAGTGTTAAATTTATTTTGCAAACAGGGATTTTACGCCGCCACCTTTAGACAGCGTTTACGGCCATATTTGAGCAAAACTAACCGAAAAAATAGTTTTAAATGTATTAAAAATAAATTACACGGGTAATATTATTTTACCCTTTTTTTATTTTTAAAAAATTTTTTTTTTTTTTACTGATGCTCATTGTGCTACTACTTTTCGACAAAAATTTGACTTTAAATAATCGATTTAATTAATTTCAATTCGTTTTTAAAATGAAAAGCAGACGAAAAATTGGGCATACCTAGAATACATGGATAAGGAAATGTTGAACGATTTATCCATTGAATTGGTGAGACCTCATTTGGAATTTGCTAATGTGGTTTGGAGTCCAAGATTAATCAAGAACATAAAACTCACCGAAAGAGTATAAGGGAGAGCTACTAGTAAAAAAAAAAAAATAAGAATTCGTCGGATAAGAGACACCAGATAATCAGGATTTACATTTTTGCGTTTCATCTTGGAGGGTCTCATTTTTAGGCAGAGGGTGTTGCAAGATGATAACGGTCGGAAGATTAAGTAACAAGAGTATTAATATATAGCTGTTTTAAATCTAAGGAACAACTGACAGGTCTCAGATCTAATATACGAGGGTGAGTAAAAAAGTAATGCCATTTTGTTTAGGACAGGTATAATTACCAACACCGGAAAATGTATCATACATCAAAATGAAGCTGGTCCTCTGTGAATCACATCTCTACTTCTCCACATAGTTACCGTCTCACTCAATAGCAATGTTCCTCCTTCGAATGAGAGCATGTATCCCTGCCCCGTAAGATTCTGTTGACTGTTCTTTGAGCCACTATTTAACTACAGATTTCACTTCCTCGTCACTGGAATAATGTTTGCCTCTCAAACTCTCTTTTATGGGGCTGAAGTGATGATATTCAGAGGCAAACATTAGTCCAGTTGAGAGAAACGGTGACTATGTGGAGAAGTAGGGATGTCATCCACAGAGGACCAGCTTCATTTTCATGTATGATATATATTCTTGTGTTGGTAATCATACCTGTCCTGAACAAAATGTCATTACTTTTTGACTCACCCTCCTATATTGAATAATAAATGACAGAAAGAGATTACAATTTTTCTTAACCTATAAAACTTTGAGTATTGAAATTAAACTACTAGAAAATATAAATAATTAATTTCAGAATGATAAACATGTATCAAATAGACATAGATTTTATTCTTATTAAAGAAAAAAAAGTCAAACTAATAGATTTAAATTAGCATTTTAAAGAGTTATCTCCCTTTCTAATAGATTTAAATAAGCATTTTAAAGAGTTATCTCCCTTTCTAATAGATTTAAATAAGCATTTTAAAGAGTTATCTCCCTTGAAAACTTTTATACTTGGACAATAAATCTTTACTAGCAAGATCGGTGGATATATCACAGTATGATAATTTAATTATTACAGCATTTGATGTTTACTTAAGAGCTATTGCTAAAAAGTTCAATATGTACAAAGTATATTTTGATTTACCTATCTCTCAATCTTTTTTTCTTTCCTTCCTTCTTTTCATTTCATGACACATTTAGCGTTATCCCTTCCGCACGTTCACCCCATCTGTGTATCTCCCCCCTCTCTCTCTCTCTCTCTTTCTTATATTTTTTCTCTGTAGCACGTTCCTTTTTTCTCTTTCATTATAATAAAAACGGAATTGTCCAATATTTAGCTGAAGTGACGACACTCATAGGAAATAAGAATTCGGCGGATAAGTGATACCAGATTACCAGGATTTACATTTCATTTAATCTTTGATGATTTGGACGGTCTGATTTTTAACCTGAGGGTGTTGCAAGATGATAACGGTCGGGAGATTAAGGAACAAGAGTATTAATATATAGATACAAGTTTAAAGAAATAATATTCGGTAATTTGTTCTGTGATTGACTATAAACTCGTTCAAAACAATTAATAATTTCTTTTTATATTTTTTTATATTAAAAAAAGATATTTTAAAATATTTTAATTAATTTTCTACGGTAGCGTTTCGAGTAAATAACACAAAGGGAGGGAACTGCTGTATGATTCAGATTGAAATTGCAACAGATCTAATGATCTAAGGGAGATAACTTGAAAAGTCTTATTTGTAAAAAATTGAGTACAAAAAAAAAAAAAAAATTGCCTTTTGATAATATTTCGAAAATTAAATCGTTGGCTGGTTGGTTGGTTGTATGGATTGTACGGCATGCTAAACATTTGGGTCATTTTATGTCGAAGATGTTTTGTTTCATATATTCTTAATGGGTATTTTTCCAAATACATTTTTTCAAACAAATTTTGCTCTATTCAACGCACAGATGGAACCCTAACAAGCACTACGACTCCGTGTTAGTTCACCATCAGATAAGGTTTAACGCCACTCCCAGGACATTAAGATCCTCAGCCACCGCCTTCTAACACACATATGATAAAAAGGTTTGAGGCTTGCAATATGGGCAATAGGGTTGGGACAATCCTATAGGTACTAGGATTGACGTGACTAGCCGATTGATTAGAGGGGGCCTCTCCGATCGCCCGTCTAGCCTAAGTAAATGTTTAAGTGGAGTGTTAGATATCATGAACTGCTCAGCAACAAGGATTCCGTCCTTAAGCATCACAGGGCCGTTGTCTAAGAATGTAATTAAGTCATACATTATACATATATAAGAGAGTTCAATATTTTTTTTAGTAGAGCCAAGATTTTACTACTACTACTACTACTACTACTACTACTACTACTACTACTACTACTACTAAAAAAAAAAAAAAAAAAAAAACTCGCACTGTTGGCTGGAGCCGACTGCACCTCTAGATAGGGGTGATACACCCCCTATGGGGCCACCCGTTGCCGTGGTTGGTGACCCTGTAATGCACGAGGACAAGATTGTGGTGGCTGAGTAGTCTGTGACCTGGGTACTAAGTACTTGACGGTACTAAATACTAGATGATCGGTCGGAGAGATCCCATCCGATCGGCTGGTCATATCAAACCCTAGCAACTATATGATAGTCTCGACCGTATTCTTCAAATTTCTCTTAAGCAAACACCCCTCCTTTTTATCATATATAGAACTCCAGCATTGGAACTTCACCACTAGAGGCAGTTTAACGTTATTCCCAGGACATGTAGACCCTCAGCCACTACTTTCTAGCACATATAAAATAAAAGGGTTGGGGGTTGCCAGAAAGGCAATAGGGTCGGGACAATCATATAGGTGCAAGGGCTTGATGTGCCAAGCCGATTGATCAGAGGGGCCTCTCAGACTGCCCGTCTAACTCAGTATGAGCCTAAATGGAGTGTTGCATGTCTTGGACTGCTCAGTCATCAGGATTCCGTCCTTAAGCATCAAGGGTTGCCACCCACGGCCAACAGGTCGCCGCATGGGGGTATTCTACTTCTCTGCAGAGGTGCAGTCGGTATATTCTACAGTCCCAGATGACAGGGCGGTAGCAATAAAAAGTTGGTTATTTCCTATAACTCCAACCTAAAAAGGGGAACCACTCTGTATGAATTTTATCTGATAATTAATCTACCCATTATTTTCCCATTAAACTAACCCTAACCCTAAACCCTAACCCTAACCCCGTCTTCTTTTTCCTAGTAGATCAATCAATAAATAAATAATTTATAAGATTCATTCAGAGTGGTTCACCTTTTTTAGGTTGGAGTTATAGGAAATAACCAAAAAGTTAATATGAAAGGATATAGTTGAAAGTGATTTTAAAAAATTAATATAGATATAACTGTAATAAGTAATTGAGAGTTACCTCCCCTATTTATGATTACCTCCTCCTTTTGGAGAACTCTTTAGGAAATACTAATCTATTTAAACTCACAATACGTGTAACAATTATTCTATGCAGAATAAAGCTATCTTAAGCATGTAGTATCGTATGTAAATGAGATAATACTATAAAAGTAGTTTGCCTAATTAGCAAGACAGACGGCTACAACATTTGCTTGTATACAAACGTATGTTCCCGAGATTGATTGATTTGATAGCAACATGGCGTCGCCGATAACAGACTTAAGTTTCTTAGAGGACCTAAATTTCATCGAAACTTGGATTAGATGTTTCGCTACATTTGCTAGGGTGAAAATCATAAAATCTCTCCGGAGAGGAGAGAACGAAATTACGGATTTATTTTTTTGGCTTAGCGGGATGTGAAGCCGTACAAAAAAATATCAACAAGGATGTATCCCAAAATATTGGAAAATTTCGAAAGCTTTGAGACGCTAAAATAAAATAAAAAAAATAAGAACGCCAAAATAATTAATACATTCTCATAGCAAAAAAACAAACAAAACAAAACAAAAAAAAACAAAAAAAAAATCAACAAAAAAAAACATTTACCTTTTACTTGTAAATTTTTTTTTTTAATGGAGGGCATATTTTCACGACTATTACTACAAGTCGAAAAATTGTTGTCTGCCGGATCATAACCCCCCAAAACCCAGAGAGGCACGTTATATTTTCTCCTGATGAAAACCGTTTCTCAACCATGTGCCACAGTCCACCAATAATTCTGGGGTTGTTGATGAAATGTTCGCAGTAGACGTCCCTGATAAAAATTCTTCCAGTCAGTTACTGTGTGTTCCGACGAAATCCGGCACTCCCTCTGTATGTTGCAGTAACTGGCCATTTTGTTGGACCACAAATAAATAATTTTAAAAATCTGCTGCAATTCCAATTACTTTATTCACTTCCGTAGAAGGTCCCGCTTTTTACAAAAATCAATACATCCTTCTATGGAAGACGAAACTTTAAATACAAACTCTGAGGAACTCATTTTTACAGACCGTTTTCCTAGCGTTCTATTTGTAAAAATAAATCATAGCGTCTATTTCACTGAATGTTTGAGATGAGGCTTGATGATTAGTATTATCTGCGTTATTGGACACATGGCCTAGTGGATAAAGGAGTTAGATTAAGACAGTTCTAAGTGACAGTTATCTCTAGACTACAGGTTCAATCTTGGTCAAGGGCTGCAGTAACATAGAATAATAGTTAACACAGCTTAACGCCTCTACCCCAGCTATGTTTAGCGGAATGAGAACAGGATACCCCCATGGACTAAATAAAGGGTTAGGTTCAAAGTTCCGTGATGACTCCCGATTACTACAAGAAGGTTCCCGAGTTCGAAAAGAAGGTTCCCGAGTCCGAGAAGGTTTCCGAGTACGACAGGAAATACCTGAGGGCACATCGACCGAAACGTTGTACAGATAACAATGAAGATGAGAACAATAGTCCGAATAACGCAGATAATACTAAATCGAAGCGTCTCTCCACTTCTGGACTTTCCGTCATCATTTATACACATAAAATATGATTCTAATGCTTTTATCACTTGCGCGCTATTCTGTATTAGTACCAAAATTACATATTTTCGTTTTTTCTTTGATTCCTTTTCCTCTTTTTTCTCTTCCGATTTTCCCTCAATAAAGCTGGCCTTAAAACTCCAAACATAAAACCAATCTGTCAGCCTGGGCTATAGTATACATCAACTGCACCTCTACAGAGGGGTACCCCCTCCTCAATAGGGGACGTAACTATTAGCCGTAGTTGGTGACTCGTGATGCTCAAGGACGGAATCCTGGTGGCTTAGTAGTCATGACTTGTAACGCTCCTTTGGCCCTTACTTAGCTTTTATTGGCAGTCGGAACGTCTCCCCTGATCAATCGGCCGGTCACCTCAAGCCACTTATATATATATATATATATTTATTTACCCCCCCCGAACAGGATGTGACACAAGGTCAATTTCAAGCGGAGTTCAACAGGTTTGAATTCAGAGTTTTCCTTCTCCTAGACCGGTTGTCTAACCAAGTTAAAGAGCCCAGTGTGCCCTACTATTTACCCATAGCTCCAAAGAGAGGAGAGAGCAGAGATAGAGAGAGAGGTGAGTCGGCTTCTTAGAGAGAGAGAGAGAGAGAGAGAGAGAGAGAGAGAGAGAGAGAGAGAGAGAGAGAGAGAGAGAGAGTAGGATTCATACATTTCCCAAGGGTATTAGCGCTAAGTGAAATGCAATTACCACATCCAGGATTTGAACTCGGGGCGACGAGTCCATTTCCCAAGACTTTAACCATTACACCACGCGCCACTTATAGGGTCACTTATGTCCCGATCCTATTGTTCTTATGGCAAACTCCCAACCATCTTTATCATATATGAGCTAAAACAGGGGTGCGAAAAGCGTCCGTTCAAATTTAGATTTTTTTTTCCTTATTAAATTTGCAGTCAGGATTTAGCAAGTAATTAAAATATTAATGTCTGATTTTTGTTTACATATTATATTAGATTTAGAGACTGAAATATATATGATCTTTTAATAAAACTGTAGTATGGATTCACATTCTATATTTTGGGTAATTTTCACCTTTAGTTGTTAAAATTCCTAGCAAATAAGGCAATTAGAGTAACCTCCTTTGACTTTCACAATATAAAAACAATACAACTGCATGCTTTAACACAAGAATATCATAAAATGTGTTCTTAATAACAATTAAGCTCATTTCAGATAATTTTATGCTAGAAATTTAGCCAACTGACTTTCACTTTGAAACAAGACGGCTAGCCATTTTGAATGTGTACGAGCGAAATATACAAATCTTAGAATCGTTTCGAAAACAATACAACTGCATGCTTTAACACAAAAATATCATAAAATGTGTTCTTAATAACAATTAAGTCATTTCAGATAATTTTATGCTAGGAATTTAGCCAACTGACTTTCACTTTGAAACAAGACTTAGCCATTTTGAATGTGTACGTGCGAAATATACAAATCTTAGAATCGTTTCGAAAACAATACAACTGCATGCTTTAACACAAAAATATCATAAAATGTGTTCTTAATAACAATTAAGTTCATTTCAGATAATTTTATGCTAGGAATTTAGCCAACTGACTTTCACTTTGAATTAAGTTCATTTCAGATAATGTGCATGCACAATTTTATGCTAGGAATTTTAACAACTAAAGGTGAAAATTACCTATTTTTGAACAAAAGTATAAATTATAGGGGTGCGAGGTCAGAGCAAAACTCTTTTAAGGGAATAGAAAAACGTTGGGAACTAGTGTGCTAGAAGCGATGGCCGAGGGTCTTAGTGACCAGGCCACGACGCTAAACTGCATCTAAGTTTGGAGCACTGGGGTGTGTGGAGTACTCTTTCATCGCCATTACTCCCAGGTCCACTCTGACCCGGAGTAGTAGTGCCAGTTAGGATTCCGTAAAATCCAACAACCAACCAAACATATAAGCCTTCTTTCTCTCCCAGTTTTAGTTTCATTTTTGAAAGATCCTTTCTGAGCATGTGACACAAAACCAATTTCAAGTGGAGTGGAATTGGCGACCCGGGTTCAAATCCTGGACGAGGTTGTTTGTGTTTCAATTTACGTTAATGCCACTGGCAATGGCATGAATCCATCAGCTCTTCTCCCAGATATGGGTTCATAGTAGAGGAGACTGGGTTATTTGGCCATGGTTAGCAACCAGTCTAGGAGAAGGAAAATTCTGAATTCTAACCAGCTTTACTCCACTTAAAAATTGACCTTGTGTCACATCCTACTTGTGGCAGAAGGGTTGTGTGAATACACACATACAACCATACACCTTTATATAATACGATTCTCAGGCCTGTTGGCCGACAACGCTGTAGATTTCGAATATTACACTTGTTAACAGACAGCCGCAGAGAGAGAGAGAGAGAGAGAGAGAGAGAGAGAGAGAGAGAGAGAGAGAGAGAGAGAGAGAGAGAGAGAACTGGGGATAGGATGAGATAGATGAGGGACAGAAGTTGAGGGAGAGAGAGAGGGGGTAAACTGAGGGAAGGATGAAGAGAGAGAGGAGAGAGAGAGAGAGAGAGAGAGATATATAGAGATAGAGAGATAGAGAGAATAAAGCGGAAAAGAAAGAATACAACAGAACAGAGAATGAAAGTTTTTGAGAGAGAGAGAGAGAGAGAGAGAGAGAGAGAGAGAGAGAGAGAGAGAGAGAGAGAGAGAGAGAGAGAGACGGGGGGGAGGAGGAGGAGGTGTTCGTCCGTCTAGCTGTAAACATCATAGAATGACCTTTTTCAAATCCTAATTTAAATTTTTCCCTGACCTAAAATTTCTGCACCATATTTATACGGTTGAAGATCTTGCCAACATCCGGGGAACATAAATTTCACAACTTCCTGAAAATGTCGGCCTCGCTTCCGGTATAGCTTCTTCATTTTAAAATTTTTTACGCACCCCTCCGCCATTTTTTTGTGGATTGTTTAGTTCTGTTCTTGCTACCAACAATTCTAAAGACGTATATTTACAAAAGAAAGGGGAAAAATGCAAAAAAAAAAAAAAAAAAAATTCTTACGAATGTAAAATATGAAAGCCTTGAATTTTAGTGAAGAGACAGACATTTTTTTCGGAGTCGACAGATAGTTGATTGGTTGATTATAGCATATCATTAATTATTAAATGATAAATTATTAAATAAAAAATTAAATAAGTGTAATCTTTTTATATGCATTCTTATTTAATTTTTTTAAAGATCACTAGTTCATTTATTGTTCATTTGCTATTTTGGTAGATACAGCTTCAATCTCGATACTTTTATGACACACCTTGTATATATTACAAAAAAAAAGCTGTTTGCATATCACAGAGCGCTAATATCATTGGGAAAGTTATGCATGCAACTACTCTCTGTCTCTGTCTATCTGTCTGTCTCTCTCTCTCTCTGGGTATGGGTAAATAGTAGGGCAGACAAGGCCTTGGCTAGGTAATAAATCTAAGAGAAGGAAAACTCTGAATTCAAAACACCGCTTCAGTTTTTGAAGCAGTTTAACAGGTCTGAATTCAGAGTTTTTCTTTCCCCTAGTATCATTGGCACTTTTATGACACACATTGTATTCTGAAAAGACTAAACTTATTCATGTATTGTGACGTAATCAGTTACGTAGTTTCGGTTACAGATCACAAGCAGGATATGACACAAGGTACATTTTTAAGTGTAGTTTACAAGAATTCAGAGTTTTCCTTCTCCTAGACTGGTTGCCTAACCAAGGTTAAAGAACCCAGTCTGTGCTACTATTTACTCATAGCTGGAGGAAGAGAGTAGTAGTTGGATTCATACCTTACCCAAAGGTATTAGCGCTATGTGAACTGTAGATTCAGTCAACACCTAGGTGGGTCATTTTATGCCGAAGTCAGTTTAAGAGTTATGGTCTCTGATTAAATACAAGGTGTGTCAAAAAAGTATCAAGATTTTTTTACTTTTTGACACACCTTGTATTCTTAAAAAATTAACGTTCCATTCATTGTTCATTTCTATCTTGATAAATACAGCTTCAAACTTGGCACTTTTATGACACACATTGTATTCTGAAAAAATACCGTTTCATTTATTGTTCATTTGCTATTTTGGTAATACAGCTTCAATCTCGATACTTTTATGACACACCTTGTATATATTACCAAAAAAAAAGCTGTTTGCATATCACAGAGCGCTAATATCATTGGGAAAGTTATGCATGCAACTACTCTCTGTCTCTGTCTATCTGTCTGTCTCTCTCTCTCTGGGTATGGGTAAATAGTAGGGCAGACAAGGCCTTGGCTAGGTAATAAATCTAAGAGAAGGAAAACTCTGAATTCAAAACACCGCTTCAGTTTTTGAAGCAGTTTAACAGTTCTGAATTCAGAGTTTTTCTTTCCCCTAGACCGGTTGCCATACCAACGTTAAAGAAACCAGTATATCTAACTATTTACCCATAGCTAGAGGGAGAATAATTGGATTCGTACCTTTCGCAAGGGTATGAGCATTATGAGAAATTCAAACTACTTCGTCCAGGATTTGAACTTGTATCACGGAGTCCATTTGCTACTAACATAACCACGAGTAGCTGCACACACACACACACACACACACACACATCCAAAAATCTTATTCACTTCGCCGAAGAGCTTAAGGCCGGGTTTGTTTACTACTCAATCAACGTCCCCTTACATACTATGGTAGAGGCGTGTAAGTATCCTTGACAAGGTTAATTTCGCAGGGATTGTTCGCTATGTACCGGCGGCCGAAGCGATATGGTCTCTGACTATGCCTGCTGAGGTCCCGTTTTCGATTCCTGTCGGAGGGGAGTCGTTAGTATACATCACTGATGAGACTTAATAAAGTCGAAACAGTCTGTACGGTGTTCTGCATAGCGAGCCATCCTTTGCCGGGATTCACTTGTCAAGATTATTTTCTATAATTATCGAGCGATACATGCATTATAATTGCCTTCAAGCAAAATATAAATAATATATATATATATATATATATATATATATATATATATTAACATAAAGGTACACGGTATTAACCTACTCGAGTTTCACCATAAGGATCTTCAGGGTTAAATCTACTAGATTAATCTAGATATTGATTAATGGCAGTCGATTACACGTGTGTGTGTTTTTCGTGATAAACGGTTGATTATAGGTCCACGGTCGAAGAACGCTGGTTTTAAATTCAAAAATTCAAAAGAGCCGAAGTTGCAATTTTTCAAAGGATCAAAATATAAACATTGTTAGAAATCCGCTTTGTGCTATTATTTTAAAGGTTTAAGACAATGATGAGGATTGTCTATATTATTATAGAGTCCGTAGTGATTAAATCTGGTTTTAATAATGCATGTATGAAGTTATTTATTTTGATTAAAGCCAGTAGAATGTGTATATAAGTATACACACAAGGGGTGTGTTTTACCATTTCAATGGTCTTATTATTATTATTAAAAAATATTAATATATATATATATATATATATATATATATATATATATATATCCCATGAGAGGAGTAGCACTGCAACTCACTATCCGTCTGGTCTTGCGCTAGTGAAAAGGGGATAGACCCCACCCCGCTGTCCGGTCGATACCGACATTTAGGCCTCTCTACCGACTTTACTACGCACGTGGTGTAATGGTTAGCAAGCTAGATTTGCAGACTATTGTCAGTGAATTCGATTCTCATTGGGTGCCCCACACTTCTGGTCTTATGCCACATCTAAGCTAAGCTTAATAAATAACTTTATATGTTAGGGTAGCGAGGACATGAAGTCAATGGCGCTTGGTTACTGACAGTTTTTCATTATGCGATTCTCGCGAGAAACTGTCAGTAACCAAGCTTCGTTGCCTTCATGTCTACGCTACCCTAACGCTCTATCCACGATATTGAGTAATATTTAGTAACAAATATAGCGCACAATATTATCTCTATCTATCTATCTATCTCCCTCTCTCTCTCTCTCTCTCTCTCTCTCTCTATCTATCTATCTCTATCTCCATCTCTCTCTCTCTCTCTCTCTTCTCTCTCTCTCATCTATCTATCTATCTCTCTCTCTCTCTCTCTATCTATCTATTCTATCTCTATATCTCTCTATCTCTCTTCTCTCTCTCTCTCTATCTATCTATCTATCTCTATCTCTATCTATCTATCACTCTCTCTCTCTCTCTTTCTCTCTCTCTCTCTCTCTCTATCCCCATATCTATCTATATTTCTCTCTCTCTCTCTCTCGCCCCCTCTCTCTCTCTCTCTATCTATCTATCTATCTCTATACTCTATCTCTATATGTATCTATCTATCTCACTCAGATGGTTTGTAAGATAGGAAGCAGGTGGCCGTACAGCTGCTTCCTCGTGGGGTGCTGTTTCCACGACTTATTCAAGATCGCACGCAGCATTCTCGTGCAGCTCCCATCTAGTTTATTTTCCAGGCGTCTCGTTAGGGTCCAGTGCAGGACGAACTCGTGTGACGTCCTCCCGTGGAACCTAGCACATGAACACGCCAGTGTGGGCCGGCCAGCAAGGACCTACATTGACCAGCCCTGCGCGGATACTGGATGCTGCGCAGAGGACCTCCCTGGGACAATGAATGATAAAGAAGGTTGGTAAGAGATTATCATGGATATCCGTGCTAATTGCGTGACATGATGATGATCGATCTCTCTCTCTCTCTCTCTCTCTCTCTCTCTCTCTCTATATATATATATATATATATATATATATATATATATATATATATATGTGTGTGTGTGTAGATTAAACAAAAGTCACATCTCCTGTTTAACAATTTTTATTTATTTATCCAGCCTCCACATTAATATAATTAAAAAAACAAAACAAACTGGAACACATCACCCCTGATGATGGCACTTTGGAGTGCCGAAAGTACTCGGGACCTGAACTTTGGTGGACTTATCCACGACTTCCACCCAAATATTAAAAAGTTGGCCAGAAAACTCGAAAAGATCAAAAATAAAATTGTTAAACAGGAGATGTGTCTTTTGTTTAATTCTACATGTATAAATGAAAGAATGCTGCCCAAATACACACACACACACACACACACACACACATATATATATATATATATATATAAACTGAAGTTTTGTATGTACTGATTTATTTATTTTGTTAATTTATTTTCCATTGCTTCTTTCTTTCTTATTTATTTTTGTCAATATCATACTTTAAAAAAAACCATCACTTTTATTCACCATTATCTTTCAATATATTCAGGCATCAAGTACGCCCTCTGGTGACCAAGTGGAGCTTTCTTAACAATTTCACACGTGCAAAGCAGGTCAATCTTTAGTTGTTTTTTTTTTTCAATGAAAATTCATCTTGAGGAACGTTCTAATCGCCAAGATCGACTATCGATAATGTAGGGAAAAGGAAGTATAGGATTATTTGATTTTTCTTTTCATTTCTTTCTTTCTTTTTTTATATAACCTTTGCGCTGATCCGCATTGTCTTTTATTTCTCATTAAAAAAATGAATCGAGCTGTTTCTTCCCATTACCAGAAGCCATAAAAACTGGGATCATTGTGTTGGGAATTTAATAACTTAATCCCACAGAAAAAAGAGACATACCTTTTTGTCTTTGACAAGCGCAGTCATTCATTGAGACATATTCAATTGAGATACCTTCCATTGTATTAACGAGGCAACACATTACGACTGCTTTCCATAACATGAGGTGTTTTTTTTATTATTTAAAAACAATGACTGAAATTAATATGTCAAAGGGCAAGTAACTCACCCGTACAATAAATGGATTAGGGCAGATAACTTCTGACCCTTATTATTATTAGAGTCTGTTAGTGTTAATTCGTACTGACTAAAGTGAATTTCAACATATTGAGTAACTGACCGCCATCCTTGGTTCCAGTTGTAAAAGAACTTAAAGCAAATAAGTAAAATAAGTCTTGTGGGATAGTGTCCTTTAGGTCCGACGTCCGAGTGTGAATGAGTTAAGATTAGAATCAGGCCTCTATAAATACACCAACAGCAGCAACAGCACTGCCAGTGATTGGATAATAGGAATCTTTCTCAGGTCACGTGCTAGTCAACGAGTCTATAAGTAGAAGTGACTACTCGCCTCATGCCTTATATACAACAAAAATTCCAACACAACACACTGGTCACAAATCTTTTTATAATAATGCCATTCTCTTCCGCCTGGTTAAAAATCAGACCGTTCAAATCGTACAAGATGTAATGCAAAAATGTAAACCCTGATTATCTGGCGTTGCTTATCCGCCGAATTATTTCTTATGAGTGTTGTCACCTCAAGTAAATAACGGGCCATTCCATTTTCATTATAAAGAAAGGACATGCTAAAAAAAGTATAATAAGACAGAAAGAAAGTAAAAGAGGACGAGCTCGCGGAAGCGGTAACGCTAATCTATTTCAATAAAACATAATGAAAGAGCAAAGAAAGAAAAAAAAGGAGTGAGAGTTAAATCAAGATTATTCTACTTTTTACATATTGATTATTTTAGCAATAGCTCTTAAGTAAACATATCAAACTTTGTAATGATTAAATTATCATACTGTTGTATATCTGCAGTTCCCGCTAGTTAATGATTAATAGCCCTGTTGATGGTTTAAATAAAAACCGAAACGCTATAGCGTCGGTTTATGAAGTATCAATTTTCGACTTAATTCATGTATTTTTCCACAATTATCTACATCTATACTATCAGATTATTATCCATTTCTTTCTTGAGATACAGATACATACAAAATCTGTACGCTTTTTAAAACTTTTTCTTAAACATTTTTTTTCTGTAGCTACTATAATTTTTTCTTCTTTTAACTAATTTTTAACACAACACTTTGATCAGTTGATTCTCCACCCTTCTCCAGGTAACTGCAATATTCAACTTTCGTTCTTCCTTTCGTTCGTTCGTTCTTCTTTCGTTCGTTCGTTCTTTCTTTCTTTCTTTCGTTCGTTCGTTCGTTCGTTCGTTCTTTCGTTCGCTCTTTCATTCTTTCGTTCGTTCTTCCTTTCGTTCGTTCGTTCTTACGTTCGTTCGTTCTTACGTTCGTTCTTTCATTCGTTCTTCTTTCGTTCGTTCGTTCTTTCTTTCATTCCTTTTTCCTTTCGTTCGTTCGTTCTTTCGTTCTTTCTTTCATTCGTTCTTCCTTTCGTTCGTTCGTTCTTTCTTTCGTTTCGTTTTTTCGTTCGTTCGTTCGTTCGTTCTTTCATTCGTTCTTCCTTTCGTTCGTTCATTCATTCGTTCTTTCATTCGTTCTTCCTTCTGTTCGTTCTTTCTTTCTTTCTTTCTTTCTTTCTTTCTTTCGTTCGTTCTTTCTTCAACCGACTCCAGACAGTCCATATCAACTTCCGGTTTTTAAGCGGATTTTAATCGTCTTTACTTTTGTATCAATATGTCCCGATTCCAGAAACTGAAGAGTTGACCCCCAGCCCCAACTCTTCTGTGCAAGTGTTGAAGACACTCAGCTAATGACATTGTAACGCCATTTTCGTTACATTGTAAGAAAAATTAGTTTTGCATTGACATCACGTCCGAAAGAACTGGCTGGATAAGACTGCAAGAAACCGACAGGAATTTCCCATTTATAAAAACCTACAGACAAGTCAGAAACGCCAATGCCAAGAACATGTCTCCATTATTGTCAAGAATGTCTTGGACTGGTTTTTGTTGGTTAGGGTAGGTTGTGTATTTGTTGGAGGAAAATTTTATGTGAAGAAACAAGTAAAACAGTTCAAATAATCACAAAGAAGTTTGAGTCGTAATAAAATTGTCCTTTTTATGTGTATTATAAATTGTATTAACTGAACAAAAGTTACAAAGGTGTGTGTTTGGTTAATGAATTTTCCTTTTAACAAATTCTTATTAGTGTTAAGGCTTGTATTTATTTAGCTGATTCGAGGAGGGTTGCTATTTC
This sequence comes from Doryteuthis pealeii, assembly GCA_023376005.1. Classification (NCBI taxonomy): domain Eukaryota; kingdom Metazoa; phylum Mollusca; class Cephalopoda; order Myopsida; family Loliginidae; genus Doryteuthis; species Doryteuthis pealeii. The sequence continues at coordinate 65,274,315 of CM042165.1, forward strand.
GTGACTTGCTTGTTCGCTGGCTTCTGCTTTTCTTAGGGTTATCTACTACTAGAATCTTCCTTCCCCCCACTCTCAGAATGTCCGTTGGTTGGCGGGAGTTCTGAACAGTCTGGCTATATATATTTTTAGAATACGATACTTTTTTCTTTCTCCTCCAAACCTGGTCTAACAAGAATCTACAGCTTATGAACCTTTACAAGGTTGATTTTTCACTTAAAAAAACCCTCAAATTCTCTCAAATAGCGAAGTTGTATATTAGTATAATAAATATTAATATCAAAAGCTATATCTCTTACTTGCACTATTGTTTGAGGAAATAGCATCACAGATCGTCAGTTAATTGTATTTATATATTCAACAAAATAGCGGTTTACAATGTGAACAGGAAGGCCAATTTGCATATTGATATTAAAAAATTGATTTTAATGAATATGTGCTTAGTATTATTGATTTCTAATCGTTTGGTTTTATCTTAATGAATATGAGCAAAAGTCTCGGGAATAAATCTTTAAAGAAATTGATTAACAAGAAGAAATAACTGTAATTTTATTCTTTACTTCCTATTTTAACTAAATAGTTAAATTTAGGAAATTTTAGCAATGAAAGACGGAAGTGATAGAAAAGTAAGTTTCAGTTGTTCTATTTTTCGATTATACCCCCCTCTGTTTCAAATCTTTTTATCTGCATTCTTATTTAGTTTCATTAGCATTTCTAATTTAATATAATATTTTATTACATCAAAACTTAAATACTCCCACCCGGAGAGTGCGTATATTTGCTAGTATATATATAATGTATATGTAGGGGTGACAAGACTTTCGGACCACCTTGTAGTTACCCGGGGAAGCCAGAGAAACCGATCGAAGTCTTGTGTTAAAAATGAGTTAAAAGAAAGGTAATTTATGAGGAAGTGCGTCCCGGTCTCCTGCCTCAGAAATTGCTACCCGGTGACTATTAAAATAACGTCCCAGCTATGTCGGTGTTACTTGAAAGAAAACAACCAACTTAGGGCGTTAAATTATTTTTGAGGGGGGGGCTTCTCTTTTTTGGCGTAATTCTTATTTATTTATCGTAATTTGTCGTAATTCTTGTTCATTTATGGAAATTTGTCGTAATTCTTGTTTATTTATCGTAATTTGTCGTAATTCTTGTTTAGAAAGGAAGATGGATATATAGTTTGGAATAGACTGAGATAGATAGATAGATAAAATAATATAGATAGATATGAACAAATGGAGATAGATAGATAGATATTTTCTACAAGTAAATGTATTTGGGGGTGTCGCTTCTTTTTTGTCGTAATTCTTGTTTATTTAAATTAAAAATAAGACATTAAACAAACATGAATAAAAGAAAATCTGAGACGATATAGCTGGGGACGTTATTTTAATAGTCACTGGTTAGAAATTTCTGAGGCAGGAGACCGGGACACACTTCCTCATAAATTACCAAAAGAAAGAAAAATTTATAGCAGCTGCAGAAAAACAAAAACAAAACATTTCTGTTGAAAGTGGACTTGTTGGCACTTTATTTGTATGGCCCAAAATTGGCTAGAACCCTATCCCTACCCCTAACCGAACATTGCATCTGAATTCTTGGCATGGATTCTTACGGTCTTGGTTGGAGCTGGGGTGGCAATAAGGGGGTGTACAGGGGGGAACACTTTAAATCTTTAATCTTTAATCTCCAGTCGGGGGAATTACTGTCAGTTGACAGTGGACAATATGCTATTGGCGATAATCTCTGCTCGTTCTATTTATTTCAATATTCCAACTTTCCTCCCCCCCCCACAACCGTAACTTTTCTTTCTTTCTTTCTTTCTTTCTTTCTTTCTCTTTCCCCTCTCTCTCAATTCACATACCCCACCCCGTCTTCTCTTAATTCACATCTTTCTCTCTTCCTCTCCCTCTCTCTGTTTTCTTTAAACATCTAATATCCCGTCTTTTTCTTAAATCTTCTAACCTTCCTACCCAACCGAACACACACACACACACACACACACACACACACACACACGCACGCACGCACGCGCGCACGCACGCGCGCACATACACACTCTCTCTCTCTCCCCCACTCTCTCTCTTCTTTCTTTCTCTCTTCTTTCTCTCTGTCTCCCTCTCTTTCAATCTATCTTTCTCTTGTCTCTCCCCCTCTCTCTCTATCTTTCTCTCTCTCTCTCTCTCTATCTTTCTCTCTCTCTGAAATGTTCTTACGTCTGTTTCTCTCTATTTTTCCATTTCTCTCTCCCACATTCTTTCTCTCCCCTCACTTTCCACATTTCGAGATATCCCTTTCCCTCTTTTCTCTTTTTCTTTTTCTCAGTCCTGCTGCACTCAATTTTCTTTCCTTTGTTCTTTCTTTCATTCTTTTTTCTTTCTTTCTTTTCTTTCTTTTCTTTCGTTCGTTCTTTCTTCTTTCTTCTTTTGTTCTTTCTTTCTTTCGTTCTTTCTTTCGTCCTTTCGTTCGTTCTTTCTTTCGTCCTTTCTCTCTTTCTTTCGTCCTTTCTTTTGTCTTTCTTTCTTTCTTTCTTTGTTCTTTCTTTCGTTCTTTCTTTCTTTCTTTCTTTCTTTCTTTCGTTTTTTCTTTCTTTTCTTTCTTTCTTTCTTTCTTTCTTTGTTCTTTCTTTCGTTCTTTTCCTTTTTCTTTCTTCTTTGTTCTTTCTTTCGTCCTTTCGTTTCGTTCTTTCTTTCGTCCTTTCGTTCTTTTTTCTTTCTTTCATTCGTTCTTTCTTTTTTTCTTTCTTTCTTTTGTTTTTTTTCTTTCATTTTATATCACCTTTAACTTTCCACATGCCTGGGTGTGTTCTATCTGTCCGCATTCTCTCTCTCTCTCTCTCTCTCTCTCTCTCTCTCTCTCTCTCTCTCTCTCTCTGTCCGTCTGTCTCTGTCCGTCTGTCTCTGTCCCCTTTTTCTCTATCGTGCTACATTCTAACAAGTTCTTAATTTGTTTCTTTTTCTCTTTCTTTCTTTTTTTCCTTTTGTTCTCTATTCTTCCTGTTACTTATAAATTTTAATTTCCTTTGATCCTTCTTTCACGAAACCAAAACAAAGAGAATTTTCCTTAATTCACAAACCCCCCTCCCCTGTTTTCTCTCAATTCACATCTCTCCCCGTCTCTCTCCCCCTCTCTGTTTTCTCCTTCGAACATCTACCACCTCTTCTTTTTCTTACTGTCTATCTGTGATGAGAGTCACTGTCAACAATTGGCAATACAACATTAATCGTGTTTTATATTCAATATATCATCATCATCATCATGTCGCGCAATTAGCACGGATATCCATGACAATCTCTCGCCAACCTTCTCTATCATTCATTGCCCCAGGGAGGTCCTTTGCACAGTATCCAGTATCCGCGCAGAGTTGGTCAATGTAGGTCTTTGCTGGGCGGCCCACATTAGCATGTCCATATGCTGACTTCCATAGGAGAACGTCGTTTATGAGTTCGTCCTTGTTCCCCCAGCAGTCCGTCTCACTCGGAGGGTTTGTGAGATAGGGGGGGGGATCAGGTGGCCGTACAACTTCTTCCTTGTGGGGTGCTATTTGCACGCAACATTCTTATTGATTTCTTTATTTGTTTGAATATTCTATTAGGAAATAATTTACATTTGAGGCATTTCGTCTATCTAAAAAATATTTTGCTTAAAAAAAAGTGTAGCATAATTGGCGCGCCTACTCGGAACAGCATATTTGTGGCCTTGTGTCAAACAGAAAGAAAGCTTAATAGATGTAGTGTGATTCTCAGACCTTACCGGGTGGTCCTGTTGAAGAATCGGCTCGAAAAGAAATATAAATATTCAGGCGAGCAAGAAGATAATGGAATTCTCATTATACCTGTGACTCGGTTCGATAGCCAGGAAGTATAGGATTTTGCTGTTAAAATTTATTTTGATCGATTGGTCAGACGAAGGGATGGTTGACCCGTTGACCCCTTAAGTGACACGTGCAATTTGGTAGAACAGTTAGAACATTCTAAAGGTTCCACGATGTTCTAGAAAGTTCCACACCCATTTCTATATAATTAGATTAGATTTTGGGATAGTGGGGTTGCGGAATTTGCCGAGGACAGTCGAGTTGGCAGTTTGGCCGGGTTAGTCAGAGGCGAGCGACTGAGGTCCTGGATCGAGATTGGTGTCGCTGATATGTGAAGCCTGATAATTGGTACTGACTGTTGGAACGAAGTTAAGAACATTACTATAAACATATTTGTTAATGAAACCGACTCTCTCTCTCTCTGTCAAAGTTAAGAAGCCGAAATTGAATTTATTCTAATAAACTCCGGAAAAATAAACTTGGTATTATAGTATTTCTTTTACTTCGAAGATAATACCACGGACGGTATTATGAATGGAAATAAACACCGAACTTTCCCCTGACCATTAACTAAAGTGTGGAAGAATTCTTTGGGGTGGCTGACTAGAAACGACGACTACTAGGTTCTGGGAGCTGACAAACAAACCAACGTGCCGACTCCTATATATATATATAATATATATATATATATATATATATATGTAGATGCAGATAATTTTTGTTTTGGGATACTATGCCATCATCCTTAGTGAACAGAAAGGTGCCAATAACAGCAACAACAACAACAACAACAATATATATATATATATATATATATATATATATATATATATATATAAGGTGTGTCATAAAAGTATCGAGATTGAAGCTGTATTTACCAAGATAGAAATTAACAATGAATGGAACGTCAATTTTTTAAAGAATATAAGGTGTGTCATAAAAGTGTGGAATTTGTAGCTGTATTTACCAAGATAGAAATTAACAATGAATGGAACGTTAATTTTTTTCAGAATACAAGCTGTGTCAAAAAGTACAAAATATCTCAATACTTTTTTGACACACCAAGTATATGTTAAGGTAGTGTGGACATGGTAGCAGTTGACTCCCTGTCCACACCACCTTAACCCTTTACCTACCACTGTCATCCACAATAACATGGTGACATGGTTGAAAAGCTAGTATCATATGATTGATCATTTACTACTGAATAGAAATATATTGATTTAATTCATTTCTCTATTTTTTAAAACTCTGAACTATTTTCTAAGAGCTGGTGATCTCTGGCATTGTTGGGGTGTCCGGCATTTTGTACAAGTCCTAATAGTGCCGTGAAAAAGCCCATAACGTTACAAAAGATATTTAATTAAGTTAGTTCTTCTAAACCCACGATACCAGGATTTTAATTTCTGGGGGAACAATATACAAGTGTGTCAAAAAGTAATGGCATTTTCTTTTTCATGTGATTTTTAAAAATAAAACTAAGGCCTACATTGGGACCCTAACGAGGCTCAGAGCAAGAATCCAACGAGTAAGACCCAACTTGCCAATCGACAATGTCCTCCCCCTGCATGACAATGCTCGACCACACACAAGCATCAGGAAAAGGGAGAAAATCGCCTCATTCGGGTGGACAACTTTACTGCATCCTCCATACTGACCAAATTTAGCGCCTTCAGACTATCATCTCCTCGGCCCTATGAAAGAGGATTTGAGAGGCAAAAATTATTCCAATGACGAGGAATTGAAATCTGTAATGAAGTAGTGGCTCAAAGAACAGCCAACAGAATTTTACGGGTCAGTGATACATGCTCTCATAACATTGCTATTGAGAGAAACGGTGATTATGTGGAGAAGTAGGGATGTGATCCACAAAGGACCAGCTTCATTTTGGTGTATGATACATGTTCCTGTGTTGGTAATTATACCTGTCCTAAACAAAATAGCATTACTTTTTGACACTCCTATGTGGAGAAGTAGGGATATGATCCACAGAGGACCAGCTTCATTTTGGTGTATGATACATGTTCTTGTGTTGGTAGTTATACCTGTCCTAAACAAAATGGCATTACTTAGTGACTCATCCTCGTACAATCAAAACGGATATTCATTTATCATCATAAATGGGTATCATTTATCATCAAACTCAGCCGTATTATAACCCTGTAACTAAAAATAGGAATATATCATTTATAATCATCATGTTGCGCTAATAGCACGGATATCCATGGCAATCTCTCGCCAACCATCCCTATCATTCATTGCTCTCGGAAAGTCCTCTGTGCAGCATCCAGTATCAGCACAAAGCTGGTCAATGTAGGACTTTGCTTGACGGTCCAAAACGGAGGTACCCATGTACTGATTTCCATACGAGAACGTCACATGAGTTCGTCCCCGCTTCTCCAGCAGTGCCCAGCATGTTCGTCTCATTCGGATGCTCTGTGTGATTGGGGGCAAGTGGCCGTATAGCTGCTTTCTTGTACGGCGTTTTCCACGATCTGTTTAATATCGCACACAGCATTCTTGTGTAGCTCCCACCTAGCTTATTCTCAAAGCGCTTCATTATGTTGTATACCCTTCTTTTTACTTCTATTTTTCTTCTACTATGGTAAAAAATTAACACCCCCCAATTCAAAGTCTATCTCAAAAATTGTTAAAAGAAAATAGAAAAAATGGGAAAGAAAATAATTCCTGATCTATCAGGCCGCATAACACGGTCTTTTTCCCCGTGAGGATTTTTTTAGGAGGTATCCAGCGAGGATTGAACTCCAGTAGTAACGGGTCTGCGAGATCCGCTTGCTAACCATCACATATAGAGGAAACGCCACCGTCTCACAAAAGCAACCTGATCATTTCATTCTAACTGTAAAAACGAACAAGAATGGAATGACTAAATGACAGAACAGCGTGCATTTGAAACATCTTCACCTGATGATTGCATCGCATGAAACCAATATGGTCGTGAATGTTCCCTGTCACCTAATAAATAGATATGTAAAACCTTTATATATTTATCTTATTATATATATATATATATATATATGAAAATGGAAAAGGAATTGAATCCGACAATATGAGGAAAAATGAGTAAAGAAAAGAAATGTAAATGGGTAAAATGAATTTAATCGATATCACATTAATCGATATCACTTTCACATGTTTTTCGATCAGTTTATGTGTGTGAAAATATTTCGCACACATAGAAGAATCGACCTTCATCAGAGTGAACATTTATTTTGAAACATTTTGAAATATTTTGAACATTTATTTTCAAAGAAAAAAGGTATGTAGTGATTATTGTCCATTTCCAACCGTGGGTATCTGAGACCCTCCGAGTTTCTTCAGGTCACTTTTTTAAAATTCAAAGGGGAAATGGACCATAATCACTACATACCCGGTCTTTAAGCCTTTTTTCTTGGCATATATATATATATATATATATATATATATATATATATATATATATATATATACTTACTTTGGTGATGTACTAAGTATTTTGGTATTAGGATGATTCTAAACTGGTCCTTTCCTCCAACAGTTGGGTGCTGCACATATATATACGTGTGGCCGTGTATGTGTGAGTAGATAAACACTTCTTTTTATGTGTACTTGGTTCTTTTTTTTTTTAATGCAGAGCAGACTACGTAATTTGCTATACTGCTCCATTGTGTACGCGTTGCAAATAGTCAGAGCCGAGCGACAATCGTTATTCTAAGTTGACTTATTAAAGATGTTGGTCTCTTATGGATTGCATGTCCAAGATTCAGATAAAAGCAATGAATCATGGGATACATTCACGCAATTCTCAAACTCTTCAAGTCGCTTTGACTTGAACGTCCAAGAACGATTAAGAAATACGGACAGTGATCAAAAGGTATTGGTTTGGTTTGGTTTGTTTTGTTTTACGGCATATCAACCTCAGTGGGTCATTTAAAGCCGATAAAGTTTTGATATAAATTAATTCTTAATGGATAATACAATTTTTTGCACCATATGACCGTAAGGCCCCCCTTTTTTTATCTCGATTAAGAAAGGAGATGTTTTTCATTTACACCGTCAATATCCAGTTTGGTTAGGGGTTAGGGTTAGGGTTAGGGTTATAATTTACAAAAAATCTAAAATCGTCTGTTAAAACCGGATATTGACGGTGTAAATGAAAAACATGTCCTTTCTTAATCGAAATCAAAAAGGGGTGCCTTAAAGTCATATGGTCCAATTTTTTATAGATACATTTTTCTATTTAACCCATAGATGGGACCCTAACAGGTACTACCACTCCGGGCCAGAGTGGATCAGGGAGCAATGGTGATGAAGGGGTGCTCCACATTCCCCAAACCTCCAAAACTGGAACCTCACCATCAGATAGAGTTTAACGTCATTCCCAGGACATGTAGACCCACAGCCACTGCCCAAAAGGTATTGATACTAAACCTTTAATTTTGTAAAAAGAATTAAAAAAACCTGAGTAAATTATATAATAAAGTGACGATATCCAGACATCTAGAGGAACTAACGTACCTAGGTAGTAATATCTCATCCACAGAAAGCGATGTTAATACACGCATATGGGGTCCAAGTAGTACAGCCATACAGTAACACTAATACAACTATGGCTTGGAAGAATTGTCGCTTTAACTTTTCAGTGAGATTTGCTTTCCATATGGCTGATAATCTGTTTATAGCAGACCATGCCTTCCCTAAATGTGCATTAACATCGCTTTCTATGGATGAGATATTACTACCTAGGTATGTGAATTATTCTACTAGCTTTTAGAGGGTTACCATCAAGTGTGGAGATGTCACCTATCTTTTTAAAACACAGGAACTGTTTTATGGGACTTCAATAGTGATTGATTGATTGATTGATTTTAACGGCATATCAATCCATCCAGGGTTATACTATGCAAATAAAAATATGAAATAATTAATAATCATGAATATATATATTTACCAACCCCTCCACACGAGCAGGATGCGACACAAGGTCAATTTCTTAATCAGAGTTCAACAGGTTTGAATTCAGAGTTTTCCTTCTCCTAGGACAAGGTTAAAGAGTCCAGTCTGCCCTACTATTTATCCATAGCTGAAGGGAGATTAGGATTCATACCTTTCCCAAGGGTATTAGCGCTAAGTGAAATGCAATTACCACGTCCAGGATTTGAACTCGGGGCGACGAGTCCATTTCCCATGACTTTAACCATTACACCACGCGCTTCCTACTAATTAATAATCATGAATATATGGTTGGCAACCTTCCGTCTATTTTAGACGATGGCGTAGTTTTTTTTTCTCTCTCTCTCTCACTTACAGCTACGTGAGTGGCTGAACAGACCAATCCTCGAATGGCAGTCTCTGGTGCAACGGCTGCAAACAAAAGGTGATGCTTTCTGTAGGTGTTGGGGGTGCTGCTGTTTCTCCTTTCTTTTAGCTCTCTTTTCTGTGGCAGCTTTTTTCCTCTCTTCTTCAATTCTTTTTGTTCCTTGTTTGACAAGGAATAATAATCTTATTATAATGGAGATTGTGTGTTTTTCTGGCTGTAACCGAAACTATATTCCTACTCAAGTCACAATTCTCTTAGTTATAGACATCTCATTCTCCATGATTTTATTTTTATTTAACCTCAATTATTAATAAAATTGTCATACATTATTAATACTGTTAACTATGTCTACATATTGACAACATGCAATTATATTTATATATACAACACAATAACGGTTTACAGTGTGAACGGAAAGGCTAATTTGCATATTAATATTAAAAAATCGAATTTAATAAATATGTGCTCAGTATTATTGATTTCTAACTGTTTGGTTTTATTTTAATGAATATAAGCAACAATCTCTTCAATGAATCTTAAATGAAATCCATTAACAAGATAAAATAACTCATTTTATTCTTTACTTCCTCTTATAACTAAATATTTAAATTAGAAAAAAATAACAATGAAAGACGAGAGTGATGGAAGAGTAAGTTTCAGTTGTTCCATTTTTTATTTACTCCTCCGTTTTTCAAATCTTTTATTATACTCCCTCTGTTTCAAATCTTTTTATCTGTATTCTTATTTAGTTTCATTAGCCTTTCTAATTTAATACAATATTTTATTACATTAAAACTTAAATACTTGCACCCGGAGGGTGCATATATTTGCTAGTGATAATTAATAAATATGATTACAAAAAAAAAAAAAAATGAAGTGTCGAAATTTTGCAAGAAAGAATCAGCAGAGATAGAAAAGGGAATGAATATCAAAGTTAAGTGGATAGCTACTAAATTGGGAACACACACAGAATTAATAAATTGGAAAAAAGGCTTTTATAACCCTCAAACACCATAAAGAAGATTTTCTGATTTGGAAGCACTTGTGGCATTAAATTTTAACCATATAAGTCCATATATAGATATGTGATGGATGTTGGGAAATTTTTTGGCTTGTATTGGAAGCATGGAAAAATATTAGGATAAGAAAATTAAAAACAACTCAATATTTATCACTTTGAATTTTGTTTTTTATTCCTTATTTTATATTTTTCCATGCTTCCAAATATAATTAAAAAATCTGTCGCACCACACACACACACACACACATATCTAAATATATAAGAGTAAGTTTTTGGTATGTACGTGTCGACATATAAGTTCAAAACGGGAGGTCACTCGGATTCGAAATCTTGCATACATATCAATATCCTTCTAACTAGGAAACACGCCAAATTTGGCTATTGATTTTTACTGAATAAGAGATATAATTAGTTAATTAAGCCAAAATCACCTAATTTGCGAAACTGTCCGTATACCAACTCCTGCTGATGATAAGATATTGTCCCCTGCCTGACTTTTTGTTAAAGCGAATATCAGCAGTGAATTCAATTTGAGTGAATAAATTTCGCAGTCTTAAGCCGTTCGGCTCGGAATTTATCGCCTATCTTTAGTCCAATCTTAAGAATATCCATATGGTTGAAAAGAAGAGAAAATAATCTTGCTCAATATATAATTTGTATAAGTCTTTATCCATTGAATTATTTCTTATAGCGAGTTAGAAAAAAATTATTTTTCTTCAGACAGCAAAAGTATGTTTTAACAAAAAAATCAAATATTATTCATATCGCAATCTTTTTGTTTCTGTCTTTAAAATATTAATTTACTTAGATATGAAATGAAATAATCTATCTTGCAAATATTTATTTGGTAAGAAAGAGCAAAGTAAATAACAATAATAGGCAGGAGCTATATAAATTAAGAGACAGGTAATTTCCAAGATGAGCTACATGAATTAGGGGACAGGTAATTTCCAAGATGAGCTACATGAATTATGAGACAGGAAATTTCCAAGATGAGCTACATGAATAAGAAAACAGGCAATCTCCAATACGAGCTACATAAATTAGGAGACAGGCAATTTCCAACATGAGTTACATAAATTAAGAGAGAGGCAATCTCCAAGATGAGCTACATAAATTAGGAGGTAGACAATCTCTGACATGAGCTACATAAATCTCCAACATGAATTACATAAATTAGGAAACCGGCAATCTCCAAGAAGAGCTACATATATCACGTCACATAAAAAATTAGGAGACTGGCAATCTCCAACATGAGCTACATAAATTAGGAGACAGGCAATCTCCAACATGAGCTACATAAATTAAGAGACAGGCAATCTCCAACATTAGCAACATGAATTAGGAAACAGGCAATCTCCAACATGAGCTACATAAATTAGGACACAGGCAATCTCCAACATGAGCTACATTAATTAGGAAACAGGCAATCTCCAACATGAGCTACATTAATTAGGAATCTCCAACATGAGCTACATAAATAAGGAGACAGGCAATCTCTAATATGAGTTACATAAATTAGGAGACAGGCAATCTCCAACATGAGCTACATAAATTAAGAGACAGGCAATCTCCAACATTAGAAACATGAATTAGGAAACAGGTAATCTCCAACATGAGCTACATAGATTAAGAGACAGGCAATCTCCAACATGAGCTACATAAATTAGGAAACAGGCAATCTCCAACACGATCTACATTAATTAGGAAACAGGCAATCTCTAACATGAGCTACATAAATTAAGAGACAGGCAATCTCCAACATGAGCTACATAAATTAGGAAACAGGCAATCTCCAACATGAGCTACATAAATTAGGAGACAGGCAATATCCAACATGAGCTGCATAAATTAGGAAACAGGTAATCTCCAACATAAGCTACATAAATTAGGAGACAGGCAATCTTCAACATGAGCTACATAAATTAGGAGACAGGCAATCTCCAACATGAGCTACATAAATTAAGAGACAGGCAATCTCCAACATTAGCAACAGGAATTAGGAAACAGGCAATTTCCAACAGGAGTTACATAAATTAAGAGAGAGGCAATCTCCAAGATGAGCTACATAAATTAGGAGGTAGACAATCTCTGACATGACCTACATAAATCTCCAACATGAATTACATAAATTAGGAAACCGGCAATCTCCAAGAAGACCTACATATATCACGTCACATAAAAAATTAGGAGTCTGGCAATCTCCAAGATGAGCTACATAAATTCAGAGACAGGTAATCTCCAACATGAGCTACATGAATTAGGAAAGGCAATCTCCAACATGAGCTACATAAATTAAGAGACAGGCACTCTCCAACATGAGCTACATGAATAAGGAGATTGGCAATCTCCAACATGAGCTACATAAATTAGGAGACAGGCAATCTCCAACATGAGTTACATAAATTAAGAGAGAGGCAATCTCCAAGATGAGCTACATAAATTAGGAGGTTGACAATCTCTAACATGAGCTACATAAATCTCCAACACGATTTACATGAATTAGGAAAAAGGCAATCTCCAACGTGAGCTCCATAAATTAAGAGACAGGCAATCTCCAGCATTAGCTCCATAAATTAGGAGATAGACAATCTCCAACATGAGATACATAAATTAAGAGACAGGTAATCTCAAAGATGAGCTACATAAATTAGGAGACAGGCAAATGCCAAGACGAGCAACATAAATTAAGAGACAGGCAATCTCCAACATGAGCTACATAAATTAGGAGACAGGCAATCTCCAACATGAGTTACATAAATTAAGAGAGAGGCAATCTCCAAGATGAGCTACATAAATTAGGATGTAGACAATCTCTAACATGAGCTACATAAATCTCCAACAATGTGTTACATAAATTAGGAGACAGGTAATCTCCAAGATGAGCTACATAAATTAGGAGATAGGCAATCTCTAACATGAGCTACATAAATCTCCAGCATGAGATACATAAATTCGGAGACAGACAATCTCCAAGATGAGCTACATAAATTAACAGACAAGTAATCTCTGAGCTAATGGAGACAGGCAAATGCCAAGACGAGCAACATAAATTAGAGGGCAATCTCCAACATGAGCCATCATCATAACATAGAGACAGGCAATCTCCATGAGCCAAAATAATTAATTAGGAAACAGGCAATCTCTAACATGAGCAACATAAATTAGGAGACAGGCAATCTCCAACATGAGCAACATTAATTAGGAAACAGGCAATCTCCAACATGAGCTACATAAATTAGGAGACAGGCAATCTCCAACATTAGCAACATGAATTAGGAAACAGGCAATCTCTAACATGAGCTACATAAATTAGGAGACAGGCAATCTCCAACACGAGCTACATAGATTAAGAGACAGGCAATCTCCAACATTAGCAACATGAATTAGGAGACAGGCAATCTCCAACATGAGCTACATAAATTAGGAAACAGACAATCTCTAAAATGAGCTACATAAATTATGAGACAGGCAATCTCCAACATGAGCTACATGAATTAGGAGACAGGCAATCTCCAACATGAGCTACATAAATTAGGAGACTGGCAATCTCCGACATGAGCTACATAAATTAGGAACAGGCAATCTCCAACATGAGCTATATAAATTAAGAGACTGGCAATGAAACATTCCAACATGAAGCTACATATAATTAAGAGACAGGCAATCTCCAACATGAGCTACATAATAGGAAACAGGCAATTCTCCAACATGAGCTACCATAAATTGGTGACAGGCAATCTCCAACATGAGCTACATAAATTGGATACAAGATATCTCCCTCAAAG
>CM042165.1:65288354-65345465 GCA_023376005.1 Doryteuthis pealeii
CATTTTCAACGAATGAAGGGTTATGGTATTAAAAAAATGGAGTCAAATGCTGAGAAGTCGAATTTCATATTGCAAAAATGACAACACATCAATATTGATAAAAAACGGGAAGAATATATTTGCTCATGAGGATCAATTTAGAAGTAGAATGGAACCCGAGGAAATATAAATGGAATCTGAAGGGGGGGGTAAGGGGTTAGTGAATATAATCATGAAAATGAAGAATCAATAGATGAGAGAGTTAAAATATCTGACAATGGATCAGAAGAAGAATGAGCTTAGACCTAGGTCACTGATCAGAAATCGGATACTCTCCCAGAAAGCCTGTCTAGATTTCTAAGAATCTTCAGAAGAAGTCAGAGATCTACGAAGGGCAGAAAGCCATTTGGTTCAAAGAGGTGTAGTATCGTATGCAAATGAAGTAATACTATGAAAGCAGTCTCAGTAGTAAGACAGACCACTACTACAATTGCCGGAAGATAACGGACGTCTCCGAGATTGATTCTCTTCATAACAAAAGGATTGTGAAATTAATACATTGGTTCTTAAAACATTAAAATTCAACTAAGTATAAAGTGTTTACCTGTTTGAGGGGATTGTGAACTTTATTAATATATTCACTCTTAAAACATTGATATTGCAACTAAGTATGAAGTGTTTACCTGTTTAAAGGGATTGTGAACTTTATTAATACATTCACTCTTAAAACATTGATATTGCAACTAAGTATGAAGTGTTTACCTGTTTAAAGGGATTGTGAACTTTATTAATACATTCACTCTTAAAACATTGATATTGCAACTAAGTATGAAGTGTTTACCTGTTTAAAGGATTGTGAAATTTAATTGTCAAACTGACTTCAGCATAAGAATAAACCAACAAGAGCTGACACGCCATAAATCTGCCCAAATTGACATCCCCCAGTATGAATGCCAGTGGTTTGACAGAGGTGAGGATACTTCTATATTATCGGAAATCTGATAGAGAATTATCTCCCCCTGCCGCTAGAGGGCGAATCACCAATACGATGTTGGCACCAAAACCAAATTTCTTTACCTATCAGGAGCATTTATCGAGGAGAGATGCTAAAATAAGCACTCCCATCACCTTGCCCTTAACCAGCCTACCACTGAAGACCGTTTCGACAGCATACTTATCAGAAGGCTGAGGAACGAGAACATACCTGACGAAGCGTCTTAACAACATTCAAAACCAGCGGGTAGAACAGCTTTCTAGTGCAGTTCACCAAGAACTTTTTTATGCACCTCTCAGATAAGTCCCGTAGCAAATGCCATTAAAATTTGCAACAATTCTGTACTTTTTGATAATACATGTGTCTGCATTTTATATTCGTGTTTGTTTCCTTCTTTCGTCTGAACAATAACCACTAACGGAGAATAAGGGCTCCAACGAAACCCCGTAAATACTCTTAATATTTCTGATGGAGAATGGAATTAGCAAATTCTGTTTAGGGCAGTTTGCATTCACACTACCCTCAAGATAGAGGTATGAATCTACTTCCTACTCCCCCACCACCACCACCTAATTAGGAGTAAATAACTAGGCAATTGGAGCCTTATAAAATGCAATCCATCTTTGGTATAATATCATATGTATTTACCAAACGCTCTCCACCACAGTCAATCTCTAAACGGAGTATTACTGGTTTGAATTCATGATTTTCCTTCTCCTAGACTGGTTGCCCTACCAAGGCTAGAGAACCCAGTCTACATTATTATTTTACCATAGTTGGGGGTGGTGGATTCATACCTTTTCAAGAGTATTAGCAGGAAGTGAAACACAGCCTCATCCAAAATTTGAACCCAGGTCAGCAATTCCCTATAGGTCAGGGATCATTCCTTGCTGCTGGTACCATGTAACCTAGTATAACTTGTCACACGTGACATTGCTCTGAAAAATACCATCAGTAATGGCAATCTAACTACCTAATACATTATTGGAAAACACCTATCCATCCAAGAAAACCTTGGTCATGTATTCATATATATATATATATATATATATATATATAAGTAAGTAAGTAAGTAAGTCGTGGGCGGCCTAATGTCGTTATGAGCCATACAGCGAGGGAGTCTATATCCTTTTCACTAGCGATAGACCAAGGAGATTTTTTTTGCGTCTGAGGTGGAGCGCCACACCTACCATCAGCTCCTTACTTTACCGCACAGATCCCTGTGCTACTCATATGCTGAGTTGGCGAGGGCCGGTATCGAACTAGGAACCTTATGGTTTCTAGCCGAACGCTCTACTAACTGAGCTAACCCAGCCCTATATATATTAGTCTGATATATATGGATTTTACTAGTGACTACAATAGACAGTCTGTATGGTGCTTGTCACTCTATAAGAACAAATACAAATCTTGTTAGTATGATGTAGGTATTTACCTAACCCGTTCATCACGGTAGAATGTCACAGAATGTCACAGAATGTCACAGAAGGTTGTGAGTGTTAAGTATCTGGCCGCCATCCTTGGCCAGTTGTAAAGAACTTAAAGTAAATAAGTAAGTAAGTCCTGAGTTATAGAATCCTTTGGTAAGTGAATAAGTCCTGAGATATAGAATCCTTCGGTAAGCGAATAAGTCCTGTGATATAGAATCCTTCGGTAAGTGAATAAGTCCTGTGATATAGAATCCTATGGTCCATCGTCCAAGAAGATCCAAGTAGTAATGCTTAGGTATGACCAGAAAAGGCCAGTATAAGTAATAATATCAGCAGCAGAATACTGCCAGTGGTTGGTCAATAGGTTGGTCACATGGTTATCGGCGAGTCTATAATTAGAAGTGAACATCTGGCACACGCCTTATAACCAAATATTCCAACAGTGAGTATAGGGCATCCAGTAAGGATTGAACTTACTATTCAGTAGTTATGGATTTACGAGACTAGTTTGCTAACCATTACACCATGATGGGATACCCTTACTAATTTTAGCTTAATAGGAAGGTACTGCTTGGGAAGTACGTCTGGTAAAAGACAGATCGGTCGCCCCCTGATCAAAAATGATCTCAGGTGCTTTGGCATTGTCCCTTCCAGATGGGAAAATTTGGCTCAAGACCGCCCTCGATGGCGGCAGAATCTCCATAGAGGACTGTACATGTCAGAAATCACCCTGATACAACATCATGAAGCTAAGAGGTCCATAAGAAAGCAACGGCAACAAAGCATCGGAACATCATCATCTACAGGGACAACCTACAAATGCAAAATCTGTGGTCGAGAATGTTTCTCAAACATCGGACTTCATAGTCACAGGAGGTGCTGCAACTTCAGGGGCGCACAAAAACTTTTATCATAGTCTTTCGAGACTGAATTGCCAATGAATGAATGAATGATGATGATGAATAGGAAGGTACTGCTTGCGAAGTATGTCCCAGAGGCAATAGTATTTTAAAAGGCAGAATAAATTTGCTCCATTTTATTAAGATAACAAAAAAGTCAGATAAGCATGAAACTATAAACTGATAAAAAGAAACTGCTTGAAAAGAAGGTGGCTAATCAGGTTACATGAAAACAAACGGTAGCAATAGATTAAAGATTAGAGCAGTAGTTTTTAAATTGTGGTTCAGAGATCACAAGATGTCCGCAACATCAATTGTAGGGGTCTGTAAGTGCTACAAGGGTGTCCTGAAAATTTATATTATCCAACCATAGAACTGCAAATTTGTATTTCTAGTTACTAGTAAAAATAAAAAGTAAAGTCGTCGGGGCGACCTAAAGTCGGCATCGGCCAATCAGCGAGGGAGTCTATCCCCTTTTCACTAGCGCTAGACCAAGGAGATTGTTTTTAGCATCTGGGGTGGTGCGCCACACCTACCATCAGCTCCTTACTTTACCGCACAGATCCCTGTGCTACTGATACGCTGAATTGGCGAGGACCGGAATCGAACTAGGAACCATGTGGTTTCTAGCCGAACGCTTTACCGACTGAGCTAACCCGGTCCTAGTTACTAGTAAACACATGAAAATTCAGTTTAAACGGTAATCACTCCTAAATCCATTGTTGTTGTCTCAAAAAGCTGTCAAGATTCTGCTACCTTTTGCAACAACATATTTATACAAAACAGTATTTTCGGCACTTACCAATTTAATGACCAAATACAGATCTAAACTTGTTGTGCAAAGTAAATTTCATGTATCTTTGTCAAAAATATTACCAAATATTGACAATCTGTGCAAACACATCCCTCTCACTAAATGTATGCAAATATTAGATATGATTTTCATTGAATATTTTTTTATAAATTTCATTTTTATCTATATGGAGGTCCATAAGATTTCATTTTTATCTATATGGAGGTCCATAAGATTTCATTTTTATCTATATGGAGGTCCATAAGATTTCATTTTTATTTATATGGGATCTACAAGATAGACCCTGAAATAGAAAGGAGTCCTCGATCCAAAAAAAATGAAAACCACTGGATTAGAGCAAGATGATGAATACCACAAGGTTCCTAGTTCGATACCAGCTCTCGCCAACTCAGCGTATGAGTAGCACAGGGATCTGTGCTGTAAAGTAAAGAGCTGGTGGTAGGTGTGGCGCTCCACCTCAGACGCAAAAACAATCTCCTTGGTCTAGCGCTAATGAAAAGGAGATAGACTCCCTCGCTGATTGGCTCATACCGACATTAGGCCGCACCGATGACTCATTTACATATGGGTCAGAGTGAAGTATCTGGTGTGTTCATGTGTAGGAATCCAAAGAAGAATATTGCTTATGAGTTCATCCTTACTTCTCCAGCAGTGCCCATCATCTCTTAATGTCTTACTTGAATGGTTTGTGGGATAGGAGGTAAGTGGCCATACAGTTGATGTTTTGTAGGATGCTGTAACAGAAATAAATATCTCTCCTGATTCACAAATTCACTAACTCAATGCACTCACTCACCAACAAAACAAAATGTTAACATTTCCACCTTGCAGGCTAGGAGAACACTCACCGGATGTTGCCTGAGCCCTGATTTGTGGCGAAATGAAAAACCCGTGTGCACAAAAGACTCCATGCATGCTGAAATCTTGAGAAGGAAATATCAAGATAAAATCAAAATTAACATTTTTCGGCCAACCTGTGTGACCTTTGCGGCAAAATAAAGAAGGCCATAAACTTGATCCACGTTTCAACCATCTGAAAGTATAAATGCCTCGATCTTCATTGACCAAGAAGACAGCGGCGAGACAGCAGCCGAGAAGACAAGAAAGACAGCCACTCGAACACCACACTCTCCACACCAAGACAGCAGTCGAGAAGACAAGAAAGACATCCACTCGAACACCACACTCTCCACACCAAGACAGCAGCCGAGAAGACAAGAAAGACAGCCACTCGAACACCACACTCGCCCCATCAAGACAGCAGCCAAGAAGACAAGAAAGACAGCCACTCGAACACCACACCCGCCACACCAAGACACCAGCCGAGAAGACAAGAAAAATAGCCACTCGAACACAACACTCACCACACCAAGACAGCAGCCGAGAAGACAAGAAAGACAACCACTCGAACACCACACTCACTACACCAAGACACCAGCCGAGAAGACAAGAAAGACAGCCACTCGAACACAACACTCACCACACCAAGACAGCAGCCGAGAAGACAAGAAAGACAGCCACTCAAACACCACACTCACTACACCAAGACATCAGCCGAGAAGACAAGAAAGACAGCCACTCGAACACCACACTCACTACACCAAGACAGCAGCCGAGAAGACACACACTCACATATATAAATATAGGCATGTTCAAGGACAAGGGACATAACTTGTTTTTAAACATATGTTTTCACATCCGGGTATTATGAAGTAAAAGATAAACATGGGATTTTCTATCCAATATCTTTAAAAATATCTATTTTTGGAAGTGTAGCCAAAAAGACTTTTCTCTGTTGCGATTGACATATTTATTTAGACTGGGAGAGATTTTGGCTCGTTTTGTCCTCCATACTTGAAATTGACGATTTTAAAAATTCTTGGAAAATATGCAGCATATCATAGCATATTTTTTAACTTAGATTTTATTTTAAAAAAAGGCAAGGGTGGTTGGGGTGGGTAGTGGATTTTCTTCTCTCTAGATGGGGAGTGTTTACATGGTAATGTAGGTGTTAGTCCAGAATGTTGGATGGTGGGGATTGGGATTATATATAAAAAGACAATTAAAACAGACATACACACATACACATACTCATTTATCTTGACCAATCCCCACCATCCAACATTCTGGACTAACACCTGCATTACCATATAAACACTCCCCATCTAGAGAGAAGAAAATCCACTACCCACCCCTGTCCCTACTGACAACCTACTGTTTTCACCATTTTGAGAATGTCCATCATTGAAGCAAGAACTATATTCAAGTCCTGAAGAAGGTCTAATAGACCGAAACGTTGCATCGTCGACAATAAACATCCAGTTTCCATAACATCCCGTGTTTGTCTACTTTTCTCCACATATTGTCGGACTAACCTCCTCATATTTCTCCCATATATATATATATATATATATATATATATATATATATATATATATTCATTGTCTGTGTTCAGTGATATTTAAAAACTGTTTTAGTTTTCCCCTTTTTTTTGTTGATCATTTTACTTAAAATAAATAAATAAATTCAAGGTTGTTATCAAAGGAAATGTTTTAAAATAAGTTTTTTTTTCTTATTCACGCTTTTTACGACCCACTTTTTTTTCCTGCATTCATTATCGCAAACTTCAAAAGAAAGTTTTTTTTTTTTTCCTGAACATTTTTGCATCCTCATATAAAAGAGAGAAAAAAATGAAAAAATAAAACGACAGTTTAACACTGAAAATCTCAGACATTTTAAAAGAATTATTTTATCACATTAAGAGATTGTTAGAATTTTTTGGAGAGAGGTTATTAAGAATTCTGGGGTATGGGGGTTATCGCCCTTTGTCTGCGAGCCTCTGTTTCAAACCAACCAATCATGAGCCAGCATACTTTGGCAGCAAAGCCGAATAAGCAAACTCATGCCTCTTCTGATCCAGAAACGAAAGGGAACGGACCTAACATATGGTCGCTCCTATACTTCAACAGATAACCAGAATCGGAGTCGGACGCAAACAGAAGTCCATCATATCCGAACGGAACAGAAGGCTGTAGCAAGGGGCTCCTATAATACCCTATCCCAGGATAAACCAGTTAAGTGACAAATATTATTTGTGCAAACGAAACTAAAGTCTGCAATTCCTTATATGTAATACAATTCTTTTATTCACATTCTAGTCGTTCGTTTTACTTCTTTGACTCTTAACCTGTCTGCCACATTCGCGGTTAACTCCATACATCAACCTTGGAGTATTGCCGCTAGTGTCCTTTTCTTTATAAGGTATATTAAAAGACCTGATTATTACCTTTTAATGAACCTCTATAATGTGACACATGTTAATGTGTAAGACTGGTGAGACCCACTTGATACAGTATACGACTCAAACTTGCATTAATGGGTTATCCGGATTGCTGTAGACATCAGGGCGTATCCTTAACCCTAACACTTTTGGTGAAATAGACAGTTGATAGAAGAGAAAACAAATATCCCTGATCAACGGTCTTCATTTTTTTGTTTGTTTATGCAGGGTTAGTGAAAAAAAAAAGTTAAACAAAAAAATAAATGAATAAATAAAAACACCATCGTTTCAGTGAAAAAAAGACACATTATTTGATTTATGGGTTATATTTTTGTTCTTGTTTCTATTTTGTAAGGGATTCTTTTAATTGCATTCTTTCTCTTGTCTATGTTTAGGCTGTGTAACTCTCTGGCCTTCTTCTGGTGATGTTGGAATTCAAGGAGACTGAAGAGTACACGACTGAAATGTCATTAAAAACATAAACAGAGAAAATAATTTAATCTAACTTTATTCATTTAAAAAAAATGTTATTTATTTAATTTTGTTATCTTACTTTTTCCTTAATGTGTGTGTGTGCACTGTTATTTATTTAGGAGGTGGAGGGGCATTCATTCTGTTTATTAACAAAAAATAATAACTGAAAAAGTAAAAATTAATTTTTGAGAATAATTTAAAGTTGTAGATTGTTCGGAAGGTGAGTAAGTGTATTCTTGTCACTAACCTGTATTCAGAGTGACTTTTCATTTTTCAAAGCAAGAAAAATGTCACGTGTCGCGGAGCAGACAAGGATATCAAGTCCACGAACAAGAGGAATTGAAATAACACAAACCGGGCAAAGGAGGACAGACACAAAGTTTTAGGGGTTATTTTGAAATTTAAGGACCTAAATTTTTACCATAAAATTGTACTTGCGCATTATTTGAAATGAACTTAATTGAGTATAACAAGACGACAGTTTTATTCACGCATAAACTGGGAGAACAATTCAGGATATAGATTCGAGTTGTTTGATTTCTTCAGTGGTTAGGTCGTCAGCATCGCAGGCCGGGAAGGTGAGATTGGTCGGTGTCGTCGGACAGGTCTTCCGGAAACTGGAATTATGCATGCTGGAATATGCCGACTTGAAGCGGCTGGACCAAGTTGATAAGGATATGTCCCCTTTTGTTTGTTGCGTATATCAATGATATAGATGCTAACTTAAGGAATACCACAGTACTGAAGTATGCCGATGACATCAAGCTGTATCTTGAGATAAAAAAAAGACAGATCCTGAACGCTGCAGACCTTTCTTGCAGTCAGACCTGGACACAGTGCAGCAATGGACCACTGACTGGCAACTCAAGCTGGCTGTGGACAAATGTACCACCATACATTTTGGGAGGAGAAAGCCATCATACACATACTCCCTCCACAACACTAATATGAAGGAATCTTCTTGTGAACGTGATCTGGGTATTACTATCAGCAGTGATTTACGTTGGACAAAGCACATCTCTAAAATTGTCAAGAAGGCCGAGGGTGTCCTGGCGTCGCTCAGCGGGACCTTTGTCAGCCGCTCACTGGCTATCTATTTGAAGTTGTATAAAGCTATGGTGCGACCACAAATGGAATTTGCATCACCAACCCCTATCTCGCTCAGAATATTAACCTCCTATAAACTGTACAGAAACGTGCAACCAAACGAATACCCTCCATCAGGCATCTGCCATATTCTGAACGTCTTGCTGCCCTGGGAATGGATTCGTTGAAACTCCGGCATTTGGCAACTGACCCGGTAAATACTCATAAGGTTATTAATCATCTTAACAACAGCAACCTTGAGCACCTTTTTGATCTCCATGTTTCCAACACATGTAGGCATGCCTACAAAGTCAGAAAACAGCATAGCTCACATGACTTTCAGAAACATTTTTTCACGGTCAGAGTTGCAGAAGCATGGAATAAACTACCCGCATCCGTTTTAGGCTGCCGAAACACTGCATCTTTCAAAGCCTCCATGCTTCCTGTAATCCGCCAACACTATACCTGATACCCCCTCCACACACATATGCACGCACGCGCACACATACATGTGTATTATTACTGTACGCTATCCATGTTCCTGACACTAATACATTATTCTATGTACTAGACATGAGACTTTGATGAGTTGTGGTGCACCTGAGCACTGTACACAATAAATTTCATTATATTATTATTATTATTATTATTATTATTATCTTGTCGGAGTAGAAAGTCTCTGGACTGAAATAAAATTCGTAGTTGGTAAGGATATAGTATAGACCTTGTGTTTTGTCCTGAAAATGACAGTTTGCTAAGCTGTTTCTCTAACGTTTGGAACTACAGATTAAAGCAGGTTCGTGGCAGGCCTAATCGAGTTATAGTCGGTAGAATGGCTGGATCGTGGTCAGCAGAAGACTGGATTGTTGGCAGGTTGGGTCGAAGTCGGTAGAGGAGTCGGATTGTCGGCGGGATGGAGCTTATGTGGTTTGCCGGTAAGTTAGGGATACCTCAGGAACATGGTCAGCAGAAGATCGGACCGGTGGCAGGTCGAGTCGAAAGCGGACGGGTACTTTAGCCACAACATAAAGGTCTGGGTAGCTCCAACGCTATAGACTTGTTTTTGGTGCTCAGCCGAAACCTTGCAGGAGTGTTCGAGCTAAGAAATAGTGAACACTAGTCCAAACACGTATGCTGGGACTTTAGTGGGGCCTCGCCGGAGCACCGGTGATAGGGAGTGACTCCCAATACCCTCAAATCCTTCTGGATATTTTCCGCTCATTCCACTTATGCCGGTCAGACACAAAGGTCCATTTGATGTGAAGCCACCCACGAACCGAAGCTCATGGAATGGCAGGCACAAAAAATGTGTGGATCCCCTCGGCATTCCCTCTCAAGGAGAGCGCTTCAGGCACTTGGCAATAAATCCAGCACTGTCCCTTTAAATCAAGGGGGCAGGTGTTGCATGTGGGGTTGGCTCCCTGGGATCACGCCGTTATTTTGAATTCTCGGTCTAGTGGCCCAAGCCACCGGACACAAGGGCGCAGGATTCTTCTGCTGTCAAAAAGCTCTCATTAAATTGTATTTTCGTGTGACCACAACGTTTGGTATTTACACGAAGAGAAAAATTCGCCTCACCTGGTTCTGGTCGTATTTCACCAAAAACTGGGTGTAAACATTGTTAGTAAGTGTCTGTTAATATTATTATTGACCGGTATCTGCTATAATATTCATAAAAATAAATATTTGTACATCTTCCAGTAAGTTAGAAAGGTTACATCTCCCGATCGATAAGAATCCTGATTTGTGTAGAAAGGAATGCGTCGCTAAGGCTATCAGTCTCTGTCTGCTGCTGATTTGGTAGCAGGAAAGAATCGAAAAGGTGAAGATTGCGTATGTTTTGGACAGCGAAGACTTGCTGCGATACACGTAACTCACAGGTAAGTCCTGATATTTTTTAAAATTTATTCATTTACTAAAAAAAATCATTTCTTGAATATTTTTAAAATTAGGTCTGGTAAGTTTTTAAAAATTGTAAAAATTTAAAGTCTAAGCTTGTAAAATCGAAGTGAAACTAATTGATTGTTTTTTGTTTTTTTCAATTGATAACATTATTTGCATACAAAAAAGGGAGAAAAGAGGGGCACAAAGGCGCATGTTATTTTTAACTTTTCTGCGAAAAAACTAGTAAAGAATAGGGGGGGCGAAGAGGACTTTAAATTTTTTTTTATTTAATTAAAAAAAAACAACTTTTTTTCCAATATGGTGAAATATTGCGCCAGAAAAGGAAAAAAAAGTTTTTTTTATCCATAAAAGATCGGAAAATTAGCGTGTGAAAATCTATCTTTCTCTACCCCACCCCCACTCCCACGATTTTTAGTCCCTTAAAGTACAAGTTGAATTAGGGCAGAGATATGATGAGCGTGTTGCTAATGCAAGCACATGTGTATGTAAAGAGTGGTAAGTTCCATAAACTATTACCAAAAATCAGGGAATTGTCCGATTTTAATGAAATTTTCACTTCTTTATTCATTGATGACTTAATTTTATAATGAATAGCTTATTTTATAAAAAACAAAACTTAAAAAAAAAGTTTTTATCAATTCAGAATGTAGGGGAGGGATTGACCTTTGGGTCATTTAAAGAAAAAAAAATTCCGGTCCCTAATTTTTACATTTCTAGAAAGCTCAAATCCTGAAAAACAGATTAAAAAAAATTATAAAAACAAAAATTCAATACCCGAAAAAAGTGATTTGAAAATTTAAAAGTTATTTTCTTAAAAATCTAAAAAAAATAATTTATGTAGCATTTTTTTTTTTTTATAGTT
The DNA here is from genome assembly GCA_023376005.1 of Doryteuthis pealeii. NCBI lineage: Eukaryota > Metazoa > Mollusca > Cephalopoda > Myopsida > Loliginidae > Doryteuthis > Doryteuthis pealeii. The sequence continues at coordinate 65,300,078 of CM042165.1, forward strand.
AGAAACTAAATTTTTCTTTGAATTGATGCAAAAAAAAAAAGAGAAAAAAAAAGAATATTTTCTCTGATTCAATAGGCCTATTTTTATTCACTTACAAATTTAATAGTGAATTTTAAACGCCTGGAAGCATCTATGTCTAAGTCAATATTTTCACCAAAGATAAAGCTCTATTTAATCTATCCAAAAATGTAAGTTTAAAAATGCGCAATTTTGCGCAACATATTTTCCGAGATTTTTATATATTCAAAAAATTATTACTAACGATAGTTCTTTTTCTTCACGGAAGACCAAAGTGACATAAGTTATTCCCCCTTTTTTTTTCAAAGATACATGGACTGAACAGTTGGTTCAAGTCCCAGACTAAAAATCCAGATATTTTGATATCTGAATTTTTAATCCGGGCTTGAACCGTAAATTATTATTTATTTATTCCAATATTTTGAAAAAGGGGATAACACAATGTTTTTGCCCACACCGATGTGTATGTTTGTATATGATAGGCACCAACAATTTAAGCGCAGAATTTCACTTAAAAACGAAATTAAATCAATTAAATCGATTATTCAAAGTCAAATTTTTGTTTTAGTCGAAAAGTAGTAACATAGGGACCAACAATTATGACGTCATAGACGTATTTACAAAATCAAATCAACATCTCTGATAGAAAGAAATTACCCCGCCCCCCAAAAAAAAAAATACGTGAATTATCCGATTTTAATGAAATTTTCAGTGTTGATTTATCAATGAATGAATTTTATAATGCATGTTATCTTTTTTTTAAATCTGATTTTTTTTTCAGATCACTTAACTTTGACCTCCCCTTATTTTGGGGCCCAAAATACCGGTGGGGTTATATAAAGGTTTAAACTAATTACAGTATAAATAAAAAGTCAAAAGACCGAAGGTGTGAATAGAAAATTTCTTTTTAAAATGAATGGTTTTCGTGGTAGAAAATAAGTACCGAAAGTCGGAAAATTTAATGCAAAAAAAAAAAAAAAAATCTTTTAAAGATTTTTTTCTTACTCTATTGTACCTGAAATATAATTTTCTTTTAGATTAACAGTGAAAACTAACTTTTAATTTGATATTTCTTGTTATTAGATAATATTATCTTTTAGAATCTAAAAATATGAAATTTAAAACTTAAAATTAGGCGATTTATATTCTAAATAAATTTTATCTATCAATTAGGTATATACATTGTTGCTCTAAAGCCGCATATGGATAGAGCAAACAGTAATATTTATTTTAAAGAATTTCGATTTATTTCCATTGAATCAGTTTGATTGGAACGATTCAGAAATTAAAAAAAAAAAGAATTCATTGATTAATAAGTCAACACTGAAGATTTTTTTAGCGTACTATATTTTTGCTGCGTGTTTGCAACAACAACAACAATAACAATAACAACAAAGATAATTCATTTATATAAAATATTAACAAGTTAGTAATTTTTCTATACATCATGTATTTAATGTTTTTTGTTATTGGGTTCTAAGAAGAAACATAAGTTTTTTTTAAACTTTTGATAACAGACATTTAGGTATGCGTAATAATAACCAATAGAGGTAATAAATAATTTTTTTTTTTTAAACTTTTAACAACGTGTTTTGTTAACTTCGCTTACAACGTTGGATTTCGTAAAATTTCGGGCTAATACAATATTTAGAATGTATCAAAAATTAATTACATTTGTAATATCATGTTTTTTTGTTTTTTTACTGGTGCTCATTATGTTACTACTTTTCGACTAAAACAAAAATTTGACCTTAAATAATCGATTTAATTAATTTTAATTCGTTTTTTAAGTGAAAATGTGCGCATGAATTGTTGGTCCCAATAATGAGCATCAGTAAAAAAAAAAATTAAAAAAAAAATTATATATGTAATTGATTTTTTAATGCATTTTGAACTTTAAATTAGCTCCAAAATTTACGAAAATCCGACGAAATAAGTTAAGTACTTACAAAACATATAGGTAGAGGCAACAGGGGAGGTAACTCATGGTTTAGGTTATTGCCCTTACTCAAAATTTCTTAATAATTTTCAATTTACGATTTCGCAAAGTCATGGTAGGCTAGACGTGTGAAAATTTCCTACAAAGTTACACAGCTTAGCCAAAACACACAAGGAAAAATAACAACACAACAGTGATACGCATACTGAACAGTTGTTTCAAGCCTAGGCCAAAGATACCAATATTTAAAAAAAAAGGTGGGGGGATAACTTATGTCTCTTTAGTCTTCCGTGAAGAAAAAGAACTATCGTTCGTAATAAATTTTTTTTAAATATATATAAAAATCTCGGAAAATATGTTGCGCAAAATTGCGCATTTCTAAACTTACTTTTTTAGATAGATAAATTAGAGCTTGTTCTAGTATTTTAAATATTGACTTCAACATGCACCTCCTAGACATTTAAAATTTCAACATTAAATTTGTAAGTGAATAAAAAAAAATAGACTAATTGAATCAGAAAAAATACCTTTTTAGATCAATTCTAAGAAAAATATTGTTTTTAAAACTACGACCTCCCCGCAAAAAAAAAGCATGCTATATAAATTATTTTGAGTTTTAAGAAAAATAACTTTTAAATTTCCAAATCACTTTTTTCGGGTATTTATTTTTATTTTTTTCACTTACAAAATTTAATGTTGAAATTTAAATGTCTAGGGAGTGCGCATGTTGAAGTCAATATGTTAAAATACTAGAAACAAGCTCTAATTTATCTATCTAAAAAAGTTTAAGTTTAGAAATGCGCAATTTTGCGCACATATTTTCCGAGATTTTTTATATATTTTTAAAAAAAAATTATACGGAACGATAGTTCTTTTTCTCACGGAAGACTAAAGAGACATAAGCTTATCCCCCCACCTTTTTTTTTATTATTGGTATCTTTTGGCCTAGGCTTGAAACAATGTTTCAGAATGCGTATCCACTGTTGTGTTGTTATTTTTCCTTGTGTGTTTTTGGCTAAGCTGTTTGTAACTTGTAAGGAAATTTTTCACACGTACTAGCCTCCATGACTTTGCCGAAATCGTAAATTGAAAATTATTAAAGAAATTTTGGAGTTAAGGGCAATAACTAAAACCATGAGTTACCTCCTCCTGTTGCTCTCTACCTAATATGTTTTGTAAGTTACTTAACTATTTCGTCGGATTTCGATAAATTTGGAGCTAATTTAAAGTTCAAAATGCATTAAAAAAATCAATTACATATATAATTTTTTTTTTTTTAATTTTTTTTTTTTACTGATGACTCCATTATTGGACCAAAACAATTCATGCGCACATTTTTCACTTAAAAAACGAATTTAAAATAATTAAATCGATTATTTAGGTCAAATTTTTGTTTAGGTCGAAAAGTTAGTAGTAACATAATGGAGCACCAGTTAAAAAAAACAAAAAAAAACATGAATATTAACAATGTAATTAATTTTTGATACATTCTAAATATTGTATTTAGACCGAAATTTTACGAAATCCAACGTTGTAAGCGAAGCTTAACAAAAACACGGTTGTTAAAAGTTTAAAAAAAAAAAATTATTTATTTACCCTCTATTGGTTATTATTAGCATAACCTAAATGTCTTGTTATCAAAGTTTTTAAAAAAAAACTTATGTTTCTCTTCTTAGAACCCAATACAAAAAAACATTAATACTGATGTATAGAAAAATTACTAACTTGTTAATAATTTTTATATAAATGGAATTATCTTTGTCTGTTATTGTTATTGTTGTGGGTTGTTTATTTTTTTTTTTATGCAAACACGCAGCAAAAAATATCAGTACGCTAAAAAAATTCTTCAGTGTTGACCTATATAATCAATGAATTCTTTTTTTTTTTAATTTCTGGAATCGTTCCAATCAAACGCATTCAATGGAAATAAATCGAAATTCTTTTAAAATAAAATATACTGTTTGCCTCTATCCATATGCGGCTTTAGGAGCAACAATGTATATACCTAATTTGATTAGATAAAAATTTATTTAGAATATAAATCGCCTAATTTTTAGTTTTTAAATTCATATTTTAGATTCTAAAAGATCAATATTATCTATAACAAGAAAATACAAATTAAAAAGTTTATGTTTCCACTGTTAATCTAAAAGAAATTATATTTTCAGGTACAATAGAGTAAGAAAAAAATCGTTTAAAAATTTTTATTTTTATTTTTTGCATTAAATTTTCCGACTTTCGACGTCACTATTTCTACACGAAAACCATTCATTTTTACAAGAAATTTTCTATTCCACAACCTTCGGTCTTTTGACTTTTTATTTATTACTGTCAATAGTTTAAACCTTTTATATAACCCCACCGGTTATTTTTTTTTTTTTTTCTGGGGCCCCCAAAATAAGGGCGAGTCCAAAGCTTAACGTGATTCTTGAACAAAAAAAATCAGTATTAAAAAAAGATACATGCATTAAAAATTCATTTCATTGATAAATCAACACTGAAAATTTCATTAAAATCGGATTAATTCACGTTATTTTCTTTTGGGGGCGGAGGGTAATTTCTTCTATCAGGAGATGTTGATTTGATTTTGTTTAAATACGTCTATGACGTCATAAATTGTTGGTCCCTATGTACTACTTTTCGACTAAACAAAAAAATTTGACTTTGAATAATCGATTTTAAGTCTGATTTTAATTCGTTTTTAAGTGAAAATCTTGCGCTTTAAATTGTGGTGCCTATTCATATTTACAAACATTAACATCGGTGATGGGGCAAAAAACATGTGTTATCCCTTTTTCAAAATATTGGAAAAAATAAATAATAATTACGGTTCAAGCCCCGGATTAAAAATTCAGATATCAAAATATCTGGATTTTTAGTCTGGGACTGACCAACTGGTTCAGTCCATGTATCTTTGAAAAAAAAAACGTGAATACTTATGTCACTTGGTCTTCCGTGAAGAAAAAAAGAAACTATCGTTTAGTAATAATTTTGAATATTATAAAATATGCTCGGAAAATATGTTGCGCAAAATGCGCATTTTTTAAAACTACATTTTGGATAGTATTAAATAGAGCTTTATCTTTTGGTGAAATATTGAACTTAGACATAGATGCTTCCACGGCGTTTAAAATTCACTATTAAATTTGTAAGTAATAAAAATAGGGGCCTATTGCATCATGAGGAAAATATTTCTTTTTTTTTTCTCTTTTTTTTTTTTTGGCATCAATTTCAAAGAAAAAATTTAGTTTCTAAAAACTATAAAAAAAAAAATGCTACATAAATTATTTTTTTTTAGGATTTTTAAGAAATAACTTTTAAATTTTTCAAATCACTTTTTTCGGGTATTGAATTTTTGTTTTTTATAATTTTTTTAATCTGTTTTTCAGGATTTGAGCTTTCTTAGATATGTAAAAAATTTAGGACCGGAATTTTTTTTTCTTAATGCGACCCAAAGGTCAATCCCTCCCCTACATTCTGAATGATATAAAACTTTTTTTTAAGTTTTGTTTTTATAAAATAAGCTATCATTATAAAATTTTAAGTCATCAATGAATAAAGAAGTTGAAAAATTCATAAAATCGGCACAATTCCCGTGATTTTGGTTAATAGGTTTATGGAACTTACCACTCTTTACATACACATTGTGCTTGCATTTAGCAAACATCGCCTCATCATATCTCTGCTCCTAATTCAACTTGTACTTTTAATGGTACTAAAAATCGTGGGAGTGGGGGTGGGGTAGAGAAAGCATAGATTTTTCACACGCTAATTTTCGATCTTTTATGGATTAAAAAAAAAACTTTTTTTTCCTTTCTGCGCGCAATATTTTCACCATATTGGAAAAAAGTGTTTTTTAATAAATATAAAAAAAATTTAAAGTCCTTCTTCGCGCCCCCCCCCCCTATTCTTTACTAGTTTTTCGCAGAAAAGTTTAAAAAATAACATTGGCCTTTTGTGCCCCTCTTTTCTCCCCCTTTTTTTGCTATGCCAAATAATGTTATCAATTGGAAAAAAACAAAAACAATCAATAGTTTCACTTCGATTTACAAGCTTAGACTTTAAATTTTTACAATTTTTAAAAACCTTACCAGACCTAATTTTAAAAATATTCAAGAAATGATTTTTTTTAGTAAATGAATAAATTTTTAAAAAGAATATCAGGACTTACCTGTGAGTTACGTGTATCGCAGCAAGTCTTCGCTGTCCAAAACATACGCAATCTTCACCTTTTCGATTTCTTTCCTGCTACCAAATCAGCAGCAGACAGAGACTGATAGCCTTAGCGGACGCATTCCTTTCTACACAAATCAGGATTCTTATCGATCGGGAGATGTAACCTTTTCTAACTTACTGGAAGATGTACAAAATATTTATTTTTTATGAATATTATAGCAGATACCGGTCAATAATAATATTAACAGACACTTACTAACAATGTTTACACCCAGTTTTTTTGGTGAAATACGACCCAGAACCAGGTTGAGGCGAATTTTCTCTTCGTGTAAATACCAAACGTTGTGGTCACACGAAAAAATACAATTTAATTGAGAGCTTTTTGACAGCAGAAGAATCCTGCGCCCTTGTTGTCCGGTGCTTGGGGCACTAGACCGAGAATTCAAAATAACGGCGTGATCCCAGGGAGCCAACCCCACATGCAACAACCTGCCCCCTTGATTTAAAGGGACAGTGCTGGATTTATTGCCAAGTGCCTGAAGCGCTCTCCTTGAGAGGGAATGCCGAGGGGATCCACACATTTTTGTGCCTGCCATTCCATGAGCTTCGGTTCGTGGGTGGCTTCACATCAAATGGACCTTTGTGTCTGACCGGCATTAAGTGGAATGAGCGCGAAAATATCCAGAAGGATTTGAGGGTATTGGAGTCACTCCATCACCGGTGCTCCGGGCGAGGCCCCACTAAAGTCCCAGGCATACGTGTTTGGACTAGTGTTCACTATTCTTAGCTCGAACACTCCTGCAAGGTTCGGCTGAGCACCAAAAACAAGTCTATAGCGTTGGAGCTACCCAGACCTTTATGTTGTGGCTAAAGTAACCCGTCCGCTTTTCGGACTCGACCTGCCCACCGGTCGATCTTCTGCTGACCATGTTCCTGAGGTATCCCTAACTTACCGGCAAACCACATTAAGCTCCATTTCCGCGACAATCCGACTCCTCTACCGACTTCGACCCAACCTGCAACAAATCCAGTCTTCTGCTGACCACGATCCAGCCATTCTACCGACTATAACTCGATTAGGCCTGCACGAACCTGCTTTAATCTGTAGTTCAAACGTTAGAGAGAACAGCTTAGCAAACTGTCATTTTCAGGACAAAAAACACAAGGTCCTATACTATATCCTTACCAACTACGAATTTTATTTCAGTCCAGAGACTTTCTAACTCCGACAAGATAATAATAATAATAATAATAATAATAATAATAATGAAATTTATTGTGTACAGTGCTCAGTGCACCACAACTCATCAAAGTCTTCATGTCTAGTACATAGAATAATGTATTAGTGTCAGGAACATGGATAGCGTACAGTAATAAACACATGTATGTTGGTGCGCGTTGCGTGCATATGTGTGTGGAGGGGTATCAGGTATAGTGTTGGCGGATTACAGGAAGCATGGAGGCTTTGAAAGATGCAGTGTTTCGGCAGCCTAAAAACGGATGCGGGTAGTTTATTCCATGCTTCTGCCAAACTCTGACCGTGAAAAAATGTTTCTGAAAGTCAGTGAGCTATGCTGTTTTCTGACTTTGTAGGCATGCCTACATGTGTTGGAAACATGGAGATCAAAAGTGTGCTCAAGGTTGCTGTTGTTATTGTTTAAGATGATAATAACCTTATGAGTATTTACCGGGTCAGTTGCCAAATGCCGGAGTTTCAACGAATCCATTCCCAGGGCAGCAAGACGTTCAGAATTGCAGATGCCTGATGGAGTGGTATTCGTTTGGTTGCACGTTCTGTACAGTTTATAGGAGGTTAATATTCTGAGCGAGATAGGGTTTCGGTGATTGCAAAATTCCATTTTGTTGGTCGCACCATAGCTTTATACCAACTTCAAATAGATAGCCAGTGAGCGGCTGACAAAGGTCCCGCTGAGCGACGCCAGGACACCCTCGGCCTTCTTGACAATTTTAGAGATGTGCTTTGTCAACGTCAATCACTGCTGATTAGTAATACCCAGATCACGTTCACAAGAAGATTCCTCATATTAGTGTTGTGGAGGCGAGTATGTGTATGATGGCTTTCTCCTCCCAAAAATGTATGGTGGTACATTTGTCCACAGCCAGCTTGAGTTGCCAGTCAGTGGTCCATTGCTGCACTGTGTCCAGGTCTGCACTGCAAGAAAGGTCTGCAGCGTTCAGGATCTGTCCTTTTTTTTATCTCAAGATACAGCTTGATGTCATCGGCATACTTCAGTACTGTGGTATTCCTTTAAGTTAGCATCTATATCATTGATATACGCAACAAACAAAAAGGGGACATCCTTATCAACTTGTCCAGCCGCTTTCAAGTCGGCCATATTCCAGCATGCATAATTCCAGTTTCCGGAAGACCTGTCCGACGACACGACCAATCTCACCTTCCCGGCCTGCGATGCTGACGACCCTAACCACTGAAGAAATCAAAACAACTTCGAATCTATATCTCCTGAATTGTTCTCCCAGTTTATGCGTGAATAAAACTGTCGTCTTGTATATACTCAATTAAGTTTCATTTCAAATAATGCGCAAGTACAATTTTATGGTAAAAATTTAGCGTCCTTAAATTTCAAAATAACCCCTAAAACTTGTGTCTGGTCCCCTTTGCCCGTTTGTGTTATTTCAATTCCTCTTGTTCGTGGACTTGATATCCTTGTCTGCTCCGCGACACGCTGACATTTTTCTGCTTTGAAAAAATAAAAGTCACTCTGAAATACAGGTTAGTGACAAGAATACACTTACTCACCTTCCGAACAATCTACAACTTTAAATTATTCTCAAAAATTAATTTTTACTTTTTCAGTTATTATTTTTTGTTAATAAACAGAATGAATGCCCTCCACTCCTAAATAAATAACAGTGCACACACACACATTAAGGAAAAGTAAGATAACAAAATTAAATAAATAACATTTTTTTTTAAATGAATAAGTTAGATTAAATTATTTTCTCTGTTTATGTTTTTAATGACATTTCAGTCGTGTACTCTTTCAGTCTCCTTGAATTCCAACATCACCAGAAGAAGGCCAGAAGAGTTACCACAGCCTAAAACATAGACAAGAGAAAGAATGCAATTAAAAGAATCCCTTACAAAATAGAAAACAAGAACAAAAATATAACCATAAAAATCAAATAATGTGTTCTTTTTTCACTGAAACGATGGTGTTTTATTTAATTCATTTATTTTTTTGTTTTAAACTTTTTTTTTCACTAACCTGCATAAACAAACAAAAAAATGAGACCGTGATCAGGGATATTTGTGTTCTGTTTTCTTCTATTCAACTGTCTATTTCACCAAAAGTGTTAGGGTTAAGGATACGCCCTGATGTCTACAGCAATCCGGATAACCATTAATGCAAGTTTTGAGTCTATTACTCTGTATCAAGTGGGTCTCACCAGTCTTACACATTAACATGTGTCACATTATAGAGGTTCATTAAAAGTAATAATCAGGTCTTTTAAATACCTTATAAAGAAAAAGGACACTAGCGGCAATACTCCCAAGGTTGATGTATGGAGTTAACCGCGAATGTGGCAGACAGGTTAAAGAGTCCAAAGAAGTAAAACGAACGACTAGAATGTGAATAAAAAGAATTGTATTACATATAAGGAATTGCAACTTTAGTTTGTTTGCACAAAAATATTTGTCTCACTTAACTGGTTTATCCTGGATAGGGATTATAGGAGCCCCTTGCTACAGCCTTCTGTTTCCGTTCGGATATGATGGACTTCTGTTTGCGTCCCGACTCCGATTCTGGTTATCTGTTGAAGTATAGGAGCGACCATATGTTAGGTCCGTTCCCTTTCGTTTCTGGATCAGAAGAGGCATGAGTTTGCTTATTCGGCTTTGCCTGCCAAAGTATGCTGGCTCATGATTGGTTGGTTTGAAACAGAGGCTCGCAGACAAAGGGCGATAACCCCCATACCCCAGAAATTCTTAATAACCTCTTCTCAAAAAATTCTAACAAATCTCTTAATGTGATAAAATAATTTCTTTTAAAATGTCTGAGATTTTCAGTGTTAAACTGTCGTTTATTTTTTCATTTTTCTCTCTTTTATATTTGAGGATGCAAAAATGTTCAGGGAGGAAAAAAAAAAAAAACTTTCTTTTGAAGTTGCGATAATGAAATGCAGAAAAAAAAGTGGGGTCGTAAAAAAGCGTGAAATAAGAAAAAAAAAACTTATTTAAAACATTTCCTTTGATAACAACCTTGAATTTATTTATTTATTTAAGTAAATGATCAACAAAAAAAAAGGGGAAAACTAAAACAGTTTTTAAATATCACTGAACACGACAATGAATATATATATAGTATATATATAATATATATATTATATATATTATTATATATGGAGAAATATGAGGAGGTTAGTCCGACAATATGTGGAGAAAAGTAGACAAACACGGGATGTTATGGAAACTGGATGTTTATTGTCGACGATGCAACGTTCGGGTCTATTAGACCTTCTTCAGGACTTGAATATAGTTCTTGCTTCAATGATGGACATTCTCAAAATGGTGAAAACAGTAGGTTGTCAGTAGGGACAGGGTGTGGGTAGTGGATTTTCTTCTCTCTAGATGGGGAGTGTTTATATGGTAATGCAGGTGTTAGTCCAGAATGTTGGATGGTGGGGATTGGTCAAGATAAATGAGTATGTGTATGTGTGTATGTCTGTTTTAATTGTCTTTTTATATATAATCCCCAATCCCCACCATCCAACATTCTGGAACTAACACCTACATTACCATGTAAACACTCCCATCTAGAGAGAAGAAAATCCACTACCCACCCCAACCACCCTTGCCTTTTTTTAAAAATAAAATCTAAGTTAAAAAATATGCTATGATATGCTGCATATTTTCCAAGAATTTTTAAAATCGTCAATTTTCAAGTATGGAGGACAAAACGAGCCAAAATCTCTCCCAGTCTAAATAAATTATGTCAATCGCAACAGAGAAAAGTCTTTTTGGCTACACTTCCAAAAATAGATATTTTTAAAGATATGGATAGAAAATCCCATGTTTATCTTTTACTTCATAATACCCGGATGTGAAAACATATGTTTAAAAAACAAGTTTTTGTCCCTTGTCCTTGAACATGCCTTATATTTATATATGTGAGTGTGTGTCTTCTCGGCTGCTGTTCTTGGATGTGTAGTGAGTGTGGTGTTCGATGGGCTGTCTTTCTTGTCATTTTCTCGGCCTGATGCTTTCTTGGTTGTAGTGGTAGTGTGGTGTTTGAGTTGGCTGTCTTTCTTGGTCTCTCGGCTCTGGTCTTGGTTGGGGTGAGTGTTGTGTTCGAGTGGCTGTCTTTCTTGTCTTTCAGTCGGCTGGTGTCTTGGTGTTAGTGAGGGTGTGTTCGAGGGTGTCTTTCTTGTGCTGCTCTCGGCTGCCTGTCTTTGGTGTGGTGCAACGTGTTGTGTTCGATGTTGGCTTATTGTCCTCTCTTGGTCTTCTCGGCTGGTGATCGTCTTGGATGTGGCGGGTGTGAGTGTTCGAGTGGGCTGTCTTTCTTGTCTTCTTGGCTGCTGTTCTTTGATGGGGCGAAGTGTGGTGTTCGAGTGGCTGTCTTTTGCTCTTGTCTCTCTGGTCTGCTGTCTTGTGTGGAGAGTGTGGTCTGTTGTTCGAGTGGATGTCTTGCTTGTTTCTCGACTGCTGTCTTGGGTGGGAGAGTGTGGTGTTCGAGGGGCTGTCTTTCATTGTCTTCTCGGCTGCTGTCTCGCCGCTGTTCTCCTGGGTCAATGAAGATCGAGCAATTTATTATACTTCAGATGGTTGAAACGTGGATCAAGTTTATGGCCTTTCTTTATTTTGCCGCATTAAGGTCACACAGGTTGGCGAAAAATGTATAATTTTGATTTTTATCTTGATATTTCCTTCTTCAAGATTTCAGCATGCATGCGAGTCTTTTGTGCACACGGGTTTTTCATTTCGCCACAAATCAGGGCTCAGGCAACATCCGGTGAGTGTTCTCCTAGCCTGCAAGGTGGAAATGTTAACATTTTGTTTTGTTGGTGAGTGAGTGCATTGAGTTAGTGAATTTGTGAATCAGGAGAGATATTTATTTCTGTTCAAGCATCCTACAAAACATCAAACTGTAATGGCCACTTACCTCCTTCCGCACAAACCATTCAGTAAGACATTAAGAGATGATGGTGCCAAACTGCTGGGAGAAGTAAGATGATACTCATAAGGCAATATTCTTCTATGGATTACCTACACCATGAACACACCAGATACTTCACTCTGACCCATATGAAATGAGTCATCGGTGCGGCCTAATGTCGGTATGAGCGCCAATCAGCGAGGGGAGTGCTATCTCCTTTTCATTAAGCGCTAAGACCAGGAGATTGTTTTTTGCGTCTGAGGTGGAGCGCACACCACCTACGCACCAGCTCTTAACTTACGACAGTCTGTGCTACTCATACGCTGAGTTGGCGAGGCCCGGTATCGAACTAGGACCTTGTGGTTTCTCATCTTGCCTCTAATCCAGTGGTTTTTTCATTTTTTTTGGATCGAGGACTCCACTTTCTATTTCAGGGTCTATCTTGTAGTCCCATATAATAAAATGAATACTTAATGGAACCTCTATAGATAAATGAAATCTTATGCCTCCATATAGCTAAAATGATATTTTAAAAATATTTCATAAAAATCATTTCATCATATGGCTCAACCCTTACGGTGAGAGGGATGTTTTTGCACAGATTGTCAATATTTGGCTAATATTTTTTGAAAAGATCATGAATTTACTTTTGCCACAAGTTTAGATCTGTATTTGGTCATTAAAATTGGTAAGTGGCCGAAAATACCTGTTCTTGGTATACAACTATGTTGTTGCAAAAGGTAGCAGTAATCTTTGACAGCTTTTTGAGAACAACAACAATGGATTTAGGAGTGATTACTTGTTTAAGAAGCTGAATTTTCATTCGCCCTGTCAGCGACAGTCCGTCTTTTTAATTTCTGCTGTTCGAATGCGCTTATCAAATGTGTGATAGTACTTTCATTTTGGAGTCCTCTACTAACAATACCTCAGCTACGCAAGAGGGTAGCGAGCTCGTGAGTATGTCCTGTAGCCGCCGTCAACAGGCCAAACACATATCTGACGCGTTTAGGTGTTTGTGGGGGCTGGGCAACTGCTTGTTCATAGGGCTGCCCTTTCAGTCTCATCAAAACTTTCGTACTTCAACGACAGGTCAAGCGTCGTGATACAACTCTTTCTATTATTAAGGACCACGCATCAACTCTGATATTAATTCCTTCTACTTCAAAGACAGAATCTACACCTCTGAGATACGAGACAGATTTGAAGACAGATCAACAGAACAAGTCAATTGAAAAGCTGATACTACTCTTTCTACTTCAAGAAAAGTCAAATAACTTATAATGTCAAAAAAGGATTCCATTGTAAAACTTATTGGAGATATTTGGATATATAAGGTGTGTTGAAGGTCCAGATCCACTTGGACCTATAACACTTCGGGCGTGGCGCCGCGGTGATTAAAGCCAGCCAATCAACATCGCTCGAATACATGGTTAGTTAACAATTATCCGGCCGATCTTGAAAGTCGTTCATCCACGTATTCGACATTGACGAAACGGATCAGTAACCATAGGACTGTCTACACAAGGAATTATTCACTAAGGAACAACCAAGGAATTCTACCTAAACCGAGGAACAACCAAGGATTTTCTCTACGTAAGGAACAACACAAAGATTACATACCACACTAAGGGAAACAAAAAAAACCCAAACATGGTTCTAGTAATAAACGGAAAAAAGAAACCAAAAAAAAGGGATTTTTTTCCTTGGGGGGAAAAAACACCGGAGGAACAACCAAAGGATTATTCACTGTGCAACGACTCCAGCCCTCTGCTTAACAAAATTAAGCACTGTGTATAAGTGCTCACAATGTAACAAATCTTATGGGTTATTTAAATGAATTAATTATGACGACGATGTGTTTTGTATACTATTTTATTTTACATATAACGTATACTTATACTCGTGTTGCATTCTCTCATACTTAAATACCGCCTCTCTGACGGCCTGGCGCGTTTAAAATCGGAACTGGGGCTTAATACGGAACTACCAAGCTCTCGCAGAGGGGTAAACACTGCTCCATATGAAGTCGCACTTGATTTGGCTGTGGGTGGCGACCCGTGATGCCTCTAAGAGACGGAGATCTTCGAGTGGATGAGTAGTTTTATGACTCTGCAATAACTTCTATGTAAGAACCTGACTGTAGGCTAGACTTATAATGAGTCGAATAGGCGCACCTCCGAGTCATAATCGGAGCGGATCACCGTTCAAGCGTAGCATAATAGTGGATTTGCCAAGCGCAACCATTGCCCTTATGGCAACACCAACCCTTTTGTTATTTATAGCGGGGCACTCAGAAAAGGTTGTGTCTGGGGTCTATATGTCCTGGGACGTTTAAACTTCTATCTGATGGTGAGGGTTTCAGTTTTGGAGGTTGGGAAATGTGGTCACCCCTTCATCAACCATTGCACCCCTGGTTTCACACACCTCAGTATGACTTGACTCCGTGAAGTGGGTAGTATACTATGTTAGGACGTCACAAACTATATCTCTAAATAGAAAAATGTATTTAAAAAAAGAAGATTGTGTATCCATTAAGATTAAATTTTTTCAACAACTTTATCCGCATTTAAAATTGACCTCGCACTGTGAGGTTGATATGCCGTAAAACAAAACAAAACAAATTAACAGAGCATATTACGAGTCTTGTTATTTTCTTAGTTTTTATGACATGTTTCTCTCTTGTTAAGGAGCGTTTGTTAAAAAATATATACTTTGTCTATCCGGTATTACATATGGAAGTATAAAATTCGATCCTATTATTTTATTCACGCTGATAACCTGTCTGTATGTCTGTCTGTATGTTTGTCTTGTCGTGTCTGTCTGTCTCGCCCCCTCTCTCTCTCTCCTCTCGATCTGCTGTCTCTCTCTCTTTAGGCTCTCTCGCTCTCTCTCTTCTCTCTCTAATCCCCCACCAGGAAGTAGCTGTCGTGCACAAAGACACCAGGTTCTCTCAAGACGAACGAGAAGTTCATTATGATATTTCATTAGTCTGTTTGCTAAGTGCAATACAGTTCTCTCTTTTATCTGATATTTAACTTTACATCCCCATGCTGAGCTCATGAGGGACTGTGTCCGGCTTTGTTTTGGTTGGATTTAATTGTGCTATTGATAACAAGGATTTATACAAACGCTCGTTTTATGTTTGATTATTCTTGTATGGTCTATTCAATTTATTTAACAATCAAATTTCTTAAACCATTATTAAAATACTCATTTTGCCTGAGGAACGCCATTATGACCTTATAGAACACTCCTTTTTGCGATCTCGTTTTATAAGGATATTTTTCCATTTTACACCCGCCAAAGTTCGGGTTGTTTGTTAGGTGGTTGGGTGTTGTAGGAGTGTTAAGGGGTTATAGTATAGAGAATAACGGTTTTATAATTAAACATATACATCTAAAATCAATTGTTTTAGAGACACAAACAACCCGGATTTGGGCGTGTAAATAAAAAACATTGTCTTTGTGCTTTACAGATCTTCCCTACAATTGATGTTTGCGTGGACATCTTGTGATCTCTGAACCACAATTAAAAACTACTGCTAATATGAACATGAGCATTTTCATGGCATATTGCTAAAAAAGGCCGGGTTAAAGGTCATATGGTCTCCATTTCTTTTCGCTATCTAATGTTATTGTTGATTCTATGTGACGTAACCCTGATAGCCACCGTTCTTTTCAAGAGTTTCCTCTTTTTTATCAGTTTATAAGTCTTTTCATGCTATCTGACTTTTGTTATTTAATAAATATGGAGCAATTTATCTGGCCTTTAAAAATACTATTGCCTCTGGGGACATACAGACGGTCACCTCCCTGAAGTTGCCAGCAACCCATTTCGGGCTCAGAGTGAACCTTGGGAGCATGCCGACTAGGTAGACTAGGTGGAATAAGCTTCCGACCTGTACTTGTTAGAAACAGCTAATCAGCCTCCTAGAAATTGAATTCACCATTAGATGCAGTTTAACGTCAATACGTAGGACATTAAGGACCACAACTTAGCCACCGACTTGAAGTATATTTTAATGACATTTTCGTACCGGCCTTGTCCTGTGAACCGATTGATCTGAATTAATTCAGATGTTCGCGGGTTTACAAAAATATTTTTTGGTTCTGACCAGAAGTGAATAGGTGTTATTTTTACTGCTTTGTTGCCGTGTTAGCAATTTGGTGTTTGTGCTATGGAGAGTCAAATTAATACAACAGTTCTTGCTGTCTAGTTAGCTTCATTCGATGATTCCGTATTCCAGGGTGTAATGTTTTTCTCTTGGGAAGTCTCTTATTTAAAAGTTAGAAGATCTTCAGGATTAAATGGTCCTAAGATTTTATTAGTTATATGAAACCATATGTGTTCAACATGCTGGAGTATTAATAGAAATAATTACTTGAGACCATTTAGTTATTAATATTAGATAGGAATACATGAAACAATATAACTTTGAAACAAAAAAAACTTTTAAGAAATGTAAGTAAACTAGATACTTACTTCCTACGACATGCACCCGCCTTGGCATGTCAGGTTTTTGAAAAGAACCTAGTTGCCATTACTGGTGGATTTATGGTGTGAAGTCTCGTCTTTTTCGTTGTGCACAGTTATGGTCCTCCTATGCAAATTAGGCCCACATCGAAACTAGAATATAGTTGATTGTTTTTGAGCCATTTTGCACAGTTCTAACTTCTAAACAAAAGAATTAATATAAACAGGCTAATGTATGCGATTCCCCTACCTCTATAACATAAAAATAATTCCAAGACGGGTTGACAGGCCGTTAAAATCAATCAGCTAGTAGACATGGGCGATTATTTGGACTGTAGATGATTAATCGCAAATCAGTTCGATTATCTATCTGTTTACTTGTTCCAAAGAAACAGATTATGACTAACTAATGATAATCCGTTATGAAACAGAGAAGACACCGGCGCCGTCCGTTTTTTGTTTGTTGTTTTTTTAACCACGTGTATCGACATCACCAAAATTGGAGGGGATGCTAAACGGTCAAGTGATTTTGTTGTCGTTTTGTGCGCATGTTCGAAAATGACGCATTTTTGGCGGGTTCTTTATTAGCTTAATGTAGACCGGAATTGGTTGTGTTTATATATCCGAAGATGAATTCATTTCTAAACTTGACCATTAATGTTTTTATATGTATTTATGAGATGAAGGCTTAATACATTAAATAACTAGAAGCGGCCACCCGGCATCGCCAGTGTAGAAGGGGATCTTTTAAAAGTTAGTCTTACGGATACTATTATTATAAATCGAGTGTTGGATCCTCATCGATGCCTCTTAAAATCCCCATGTAAAAAAGAAACCTTTTTGCATTGATCCAGCCATTCGAAAAAATAAACGTTAAATGTCTACGATTCAAAATATTAAATGCAAAAATATTCCATTTGTATCCAATTTAAAATTATTTTTTAAATCCTTTTCACAAATCTTTATTATTTTTTGTCAAAAACCAAGCCCTGGTGATATTTAATGTGTATATATGTTTACCGTGTCGTTTTAATTGTTTATTTTCTAAGTTTCCTCGGACAACACATACACACACCTGCCCCTTTATATATGTATAATAGACATATGATATTTTTATGTTTTATACACCAATAAAAGATGAAGGATTTGAATATAATGAGTTTTCTGAGGTGAGTATAATAGTGAACCTTTGAAATAATCTCATTATACTAGGCAAATAAATGCCAATAAATTTTGTTACAGTCGTGGGGGAAATTTGGTAGGCAAAGAGTTAAAAAGTCGTCGGGGGGTAGTCGTTGGGGAGGCCTAGAGTTCGGTATCAGCCATCAGCGAGGGAGTCTATCCCCTTTTTCAGTCCGCGTTAGACCGGATCATTGTTTTTAGTGTCTGAGGCCTACAGCGACACAAATTTCCATCATCTCCTCACTTTTACAGCACAGATCCTGTGCTATACATACTCTGAGTTGGCGAGGGCTCGGTATCGAACACGGAACCTTGAGGTTCCAGCCGACACTCCTACTGGCTGGGCCTAAACGGCCTCATTATGTAATCTTTAGTCCCTATCTGCTCTAGATGGGTGAACATTCAAGTTACAGCAGGTACTGTTAAGTCCGAATACCCAAAATGTTTGATTTTGGCATTGGAATGAATCGAATGGTTGATATGCCGCCAAACGTAGCAACCAATTCCACAAACTATGCTCCCGATAACCATTATTCTAACCCATAATCTGTATTTGTTCATATGTTATTATAGAAGTGTCTGATATGTTCAAGTTATTTGGCAGTGGAATCTAAAATTGAGGTCAGAGTTCAACCGTAAATTTGACTGAAGGTTATTCATAGACCAAAAAGGTTAAGCTCTTTTTTTGGGCATCAAGTTTTCGTGAAAGATATCAAAATGATAATATCATTTGATTTTGTTAATTTAATTAAAGATATTTATCTTTGATTACACTTGGTTAATTCATGTTTTCGTATATTTTTCCGAATGATACAAGGCAGAATCATAATAAAAGGTTAAGCTTTTTTTTGGGGGGGGGGTTATTTTCCTAGTTGAGTAACATGATATTACATGGGTGACCCAGAAAAAACAGAAACCCACAAATTTTTGTTAATAAAACTGTTAATTTTAATTTTTTAAAGTTTTTAAAAACGGGTTAGGGTTAGGGTTTAGGTTAGGGTTTAGGGTTTAGGGTTAGTAGTTAAGGTTTAAGGGTTACTGACCCCCCAAAAAGACAGAACCAACCTAAACCCCTAACGCCGAACCCTGAACCCAACCTAACCCTAAAACCCTATCGCCGTTTAAACTTTTTTTACATTAAAAAAAAATTAAAATTAAACAGTTTTATTCAAAATTTGTGGGTTCTGTTTTTTTCTGGGTGACCCGGGTATATCATGTTACTCAACTAGGAAATAACTCTTTTTTGGCATCAAGTTTATCGTGAAAGATACCAAAAATTAGATAATGTATTTTGATTTGGTGTCTAATTTAATGAAAAAGATATTTACTTTGATTTAGCACTTGTAATATGTTATCCGTTATATTCTTTCTGGATATATACAAGGCCGAATAATAATCCGGGACCTTTTGCTGAAATAAAAGAAGAGGTGTTATTTACTATTTTTCCCTAGAGTCATTCTAGAATAATTACTGGGCCCCCTCCGATCAATCGGTCTGGTCACGTCAGCCCTTAAAGCACCTATATGATTTATCCAGACCCTATTGCTTTTATGACAAGTTCCCAACCTTTTTATAATATGAGCTAGAGGCGGTTGGCTGAGGGTCCTTCATGTCCTGGGAATGACGTTAAACTCTATTTGATGGTGAGGTTTCAGTTTCTGGGAGTCTAGGGAATGTGGAGCAAACCGAATGTAAGTAAACCGAACATTGGTATTATCTGCGTTATTCAGGACTATTTGTCCTCATCTTCATTGTTCTGGTACAACGTTTCGGCGATGTGCCTCGCGGCCTTCTTCGGGTATTTCTTGTCGGACTCGGAACCTTCTCGGACCTCGGGACTTCTTTTTCGGACTCGCGATGCTTCTTTTCGAACTCGGGACCATCTGTTGTAATAAGGGAACCTTTTGTTCGTAATCGGGGGCCAATCAGGGGCGAAAACTTGAACCTAACCTTTATTCAGACCACGGGGGTATCCCTGGTTTTCATTCTGTTAACCATAGCTGGGGTAGAGGCTGTGTTAATTATTATTCTATGTTACTGCTGCCCTTGATCAGGATTGAACCTGCAATCTAAGAGATGACTGGTCACTTAGTCCGAAATACGCAGATAACACTAATCATCCAGCCCTCCATCTCAAAACATTCAGAGAAATAGTGAAATTAGTTGGAGGGTATGTTTTTGTTTTTTTTTCATTAATGAATAGAAGTGCATAGAATAACTGCACATATTTTAAAACTGTTAATTAAGGGACTTAGGAAAGTGGCAATGGTAGTCCAACAGGTGAATCTCTTCCATTTTAATTTCATAGAGAGACAAAAAAAATCTAAATACTAGAACAATAAAAAGATTAAACCTATTTTCTATATGAGTGTTTAATATTGTCATGTTAACTATTTATTCAATCTCTTTATAGTGCCTGCCTGTTCTAGTCCACACGAGGCATGATATGTCTCTATATTTGATCAGCAGCCTCTAATTTGAAGATGATTCGGCCGTTAATACATCCTAAAATAATTGATCGCGCAGGGACACGTCATCTCACTGGTCACGGAGTGCGCGTTGAGTAGACGACCTAAGTATAATCGACACCTTGTGACCATACGAGACTACACATTCTGCTAGAGGATGAGTGTGAATAAGACTATCCTCACACATGCAGGCCTAGCTTGTCATGATTGGTCTCTACTAGTAGAGAGGGGTGATGGTGCACCGGAGACACAACTGTGATAGCAATAAAAAGGAAAGAAGAGAAAGGCCCAAAGAGAGTAGGAAGATAGAAGAAAGCAAGAGGAAAGAGAAGAGGAGAAGAACAAATACTTGATAACCCGACTTGGCGCTACTGATCGAAGAGGCGGGGGGAGGATAGAGAGGAAAGTGAAGAGAGAAGTTGAATTGACGCATAATTGAACGTCCAGAATTTGATCCAGGATTTAAAGCCTCAAATTTTACAGAAGATAAAAATTATGAACTATCAATCGACTCAAAAACCAATGCCCACGAGGCAAGCCATTTTTTTGTTTGTACCTAGCCTCGATCAAATCCAAATACCCGGATGTACGTAATCACACCTCTAATTACTCAACTAATCTCTTTCCCCCCGTTAACAAAGAAAAAAAATTTAAAATTAAAAGGGATTTTTTCCTTGTTTTTGAAAAAACAATTTAAGTTCCGAACCAATGGTGGTGATCATGAAAAAAAAAAGGGGGAGGTTAATTAATAAATCCCTTTAGTTCCCGTTGAATGTTTGCTTGGTTAATTGGTTGGTTTTACGACATGTAAACTCATTGGGTCACTTTAATGCCGAAAAATTGTTTTATTCTAGATAATAATTACTAAAAATATCAAGATATAATATTAAAAATATATTTTGAAAGAAAAATAGAAAAAAAAATATATAATAAAATGAAAAACATATTAAAATAATTTATTAGAATGGATTTTTTTCAAACATAACGTAATACTAAAACAAGGTAATATTTTAAATATGAATTTTGTGTCATTAATTAAACAGGAAAAAAAGGCCTTTAGGCAATAAAAGGTGAATTATTCAGCTTTGGGCCGGGTTTAGCTCAGTCCGGGTAAGACGGTTCGGCTAGAAACCACAAGGTTCCTAGTTCGATACCGGCCATCGCCCAACTCAGCGTATGAGTAGCACAGGGATATGTGCGGTAAGGTAAGGAGCTGATGGTAGGTGTGGCGCTCCACCTCAGACGCAAAAAAAACAATCTCTTGGTCTAGCGCTAGCGAAAAGGGGAAGACTCCCTCGCTGTCTGGCTGATACCGACTTTAGGCCACCCCAACGAATTTACATTTACTACTACATGACGTAAGGATCAGCGAGGCTATTAAGGAGTTCCTGTTCTAATTGAGGGTATCCCCGCCCACACACACACACACACACACACACACCATGCAGGTCAGACACAAGGTCCATTTTTGTGCGAGCCACCTCGAACCGAAGCTCAAGGGATGGCAGGAACAAAAATGCGTGATCCGTCGGCATTCGCCCTAAAGGGGCGCATCAGGCACTGGGCAATAAACCTAGGAGGGTCAATGTTTAGGTACCGGACAGGTATGCCGAAAAGGGGAGGGCTCCCTTAATGAAAAATTGTGATATTGTGAAAAGTACTTGGTACCTTGTAGTATAACAGTATGGTCACAGTACCAAAGTGTATTTGTGGCAAACTCCGGAACGATTTATATGTAGTATGGGCCAACTCAAGTTTCAGCAGCAGTCGTCGTTGTTAGTAGCCGTTAGGTCAAGGAACAACATACATGCAAGTTGTATAGTCGTGAGTATTTATTTCCGGTGCGTGGACTCTTCCTCAGAGAGAGAAGGAAATACAGAGAGACAAAGAGAGAGGGTACTATTAATTATTCTACCTTCTAGCATGGTATCAACTTCTATATCGCTGTCCCAACACTAGGGACCAGGAGCCCGTCTGACCCCTGCTACGGCCGAAAGGAAAAGAGAACGATTTTCTTCTTCCTCGTTACTCGTCACTACGTCACTTCCGCTTCTGTCAACACCTGGAACTTCCGTTTTTACTTTCAGTTCCCCTTCCGGGGTCATTCCTCGGTCATATTACTGGCACCCCGTTGTGTGCCCACTCCTCCAAACCTCAACCTTTGTTTGCTCCTATTTCTTTTCCTCTCTTTCTCTTTCGATGCACGTAGACCACAATAATTACGCTACACCTATTCCTTAAGCATAACATTTATTATGTAGACTAACAAAAATAAACGTTCTCCGGGCGGTGTAAAAATCAATTTTTGAAAGATATTGCTTATGGAGGGTGGGAGTTGAAAATTCAATGTCAGAGAGTTAGTATCATAAGCAAAATCATCAAATTTATTAAAGGAGTAGAAAAATAAAACAATTTGGAATGAAAACTTTGTTCTGATCCCCTAAAAAATGTTGCGTGCATCTATCAATAATTAATTAGATAACTATTTTGAATATCTTACACATAATTTTTACACACAATTTATTTATTTGTAAACCTTTTAGTTAACTTCTTGTATACTGAACAAAAAGGACAAAAATATGGTGGTATTGGGTTTTCTGACGTAAGCAGTGACGTATTTTGGTTACAGACAGATAGACAGCGAATCTCCATTATAGATGTAAAATATATCTAAATATTCATTTATACATCTTATTATAATGGAGATTGTGTGTTTTTCTGTCTGTAACCGAAACTATATTCCTATCTCTTAGTTATTGACATCACATTCTCCATGATTTTATTTTTATTTAATCTGAATTATTAATAAATTGTCTTACATTATTAATACTGTTAACTATGTCTACATACTGACAACATGCAATTATATTTATATATACAACAAAATAGCGGTTTACAGTGTGAACGGGAAAGCTAATTTGCATATTAATATTAAAAATCGAATTTAATAAATATGTGCTTAGTATTATTGATTTCTAACTGTTTGGTTTTTATTTTAATGAATATAAGTAAAAATCTCTTCAATGAATCTTAAATGAAATCTATTAACAAGATAAAATAACTGTCATTTTATTGTTTACTTCCTCTTTTAACTAAATACTTAAATTAGAAAAAATAACAATGAAAGACGAGAGTGATGGAAGAGTAAGTTTCAGTTGTTCCATTTTTTATTATACTCCCTCTGTTTCAAATCTTTTATTATACTCCCTCTGTTTCAAATCTTTTTCTGTATTTCTTATTTAGTTTCATTAGCCTTTCTAATTTAATACAATATTTTATTACATTAAAACTTAAATACTTGCACCCGAGGGTGCATATTTTGCTAGTCTAATAATAAATTAAAAATAATCTATATAAACTATTTCAATTTTTTCAAATGCATGTCACGATGTTATTGTTTCTACTAACTTTTAACTTAACAAATCAAGTCATTTTATAATCTAATAAAGATATACAGCTCATTCAACTGTGGCATATGGAAATCTAATAGATTGTAAATGGAGTTATTAGAATAATAATGATTAGAATAATTTTATATATTTTGTTATTTTCAAAAAAGATACATTTAAATTACAATAATACTAATAGTACCATGTACTCGCTTGGTTACCGCATTTCAGGAATGAAGCCGCTCCTTTAGAGTACCAGATACTTTTTTTTTTATAATATCACAATTTTTTAAGAGGACCCCCTTTTCGGCATGTCCAATAGCTAAACTTTGACCGAGCCCCTGGATGTACACTATTCCTTGGTCTCTGTGTTGGCATTCTTCCGTCTACTAAAGACGATGGCGTGGTGTCCACTTTTTTTATCTGCAACTGCCCCGAGTGTCTCTAGGTATATTTTTTTAAAAACTCAGACGGATGGGCATAATGTTGAAAATCGATTGAAAAACTTCGGACCATATGACCATTAGGCACCCCCTTTTGCTTTGCTGATTCATAAGTACATTTTTTCATTTACACCCGTCAACATCCGGTTTGTTAACAGACGATTTTAGAGGGTTTTTTTATTATACAACTAACCCCTAACCCTACCCCTAACCCCTAACCTTAACTCCTAACCCTAACCCCTAACCCTAACACCAACCCTAACCCCTAACCCTAACTCCTAACCCTAATCCCTAACAAACAACCGGATGTTGACGGTGTAAATGAAAAAAATGTACTTATGAATCAGCAAAGCAAAAGGGGTGCCTAATGGTCATATGGTCCGAATTTTCTTTACGCTCTTAACATAATTCAAAGTAATAAAATATCCGGAAGACCTGACCCCCTCAATTCACCGAATACACAACAAACGCTGGCTTGTACGCACGGTGTGAGTCATGCTCATGAAAGTCATCCATCTATATTGTGTCGTCTTTCCTGGATAGTGGTGTCTGCTGTGTCCGTGTGCGGCTGTGTGAAATACCTGCGGAAGCATGGAAGCAACATTCCGGGGAGCGGGGGAATGACAAATCCGATGACAAAAATGGAATGAAAGTCAAATGAGAAGAAGATGGAAGTAATTTATGTGGAAGGAGGCTGGTGACGAAAGAATCCGGCAGAAGATTGCTGCGCCTTGCCTCGTTTCGACCCATTCTATTTTAACCACAACGCGTTTTGTCCCCTAAGGGAACGAGAGCGATCTCAACTGACTTTTTTTTTTTTTTTCTTTCTTAATTTTTTTTTTTTTTTTTTTTTTTTTTTTTACTTTCCTCGAGCAAGAGAGTCCACTCCCCCTCCTTACCTCATGCCGATACAAATTAAAATATGTGCTCGTTGCTTGAATTGAAAGTGTGTAGGGGATCAAAGAAGAAAGAAAAGAAAGAAAGAAAGAAAGAAAGAAAGAAGAGTAAGAAAAAATAAATAAAATTTGTTCATTTAATATATTATATTATATATATAATATATTATATATATATTAATAATAATCTGTGTTGGTGTTGTGTGTGTGTATGTGTGGTGGTGTGTGTTGTTCATCATTTTTCTTTAGAAAAGATTTAATACTGGTGATTATTCTTTTTTTTCTTTTTTTTTTTTTTGATTCCCGGTATTTGTAAAACCCTCTGATGAGGATAGACTCATCTTGTTAGTTTCTGGTCGAAATAAAATTATAACGGGATGAGGTTTGTTAAGTTTTTCTTTCTTTGAAAGTTAAATATTGCTCTGTATATAATTAAATTTTTTGATTATTATACATTGAACTCTTTATGGTCTTATAAAATCCTTGTATAAGTATATATGTTTGCACCTACAAGAGCAATACAGTATGGTTGTACAGTGAGATTTTGATGATCCCAAATAGAATCATCCTTACTTACAAAGTCATTTGGATTACCATAATATATATGAGTTTCAATGTTATAAAAAATATCATATTAAAATAGAAAGACAAGACGAAATTGAACGAAATGGATATAAAAGATTACATTTATTCTTATTTATATTAATTGATTTGTATACAAAATTATAGAGAGAATTGCTTTTAATACGTTTGAGAATAAAACAACAATATTTGAAATCAATAACACCAAGTAATTATTTATTAAATCCAATTTTGTTAAAACCAGTATGCAAATTATCTGCATCATGCATAATGAAAACCATTATATCAATGATATATAACACACATTGCAGGACGTTTCAAACACCACAATGACTTGGTCTGTTTTGAGACAAATCTAATTCAGCTACACTTTTACATGGATATCCTTAAAAAATAAAATGCTAATTAAGATTATATCAAAAATTATTTAATAATCATTGAGAATATAATGTAAATAACTAAGGGAATTGTGAAATTGATGGTGACGTAGTTTTGGTTACAGACAGCCATATAATATTAATTTTACATACACACAGGCATTATATATATATATATATATATATATTATATATATATATATATATATATACTAGCAAAAGTACCAGGTCCATGACCGGACTAAAAAAGATATTAGGAACACCAGAGAGTGAGTGAGAAGAAAACAGGAGTAAGAGAGAAAATAAGAGGAAAATGATTTATCAAATTAAAAAAAAGAATTGCCGAGAATTTGTATAGTAGAAGGTTTGTTTAATTTAGGAATCTTTAAAAAATTATATCCCTTAATCAGTAAAAATCAATAACCAAATTTTGGTGTGTTTCTTAGTTTATAAGGTTGTCAAGGTGTATGCAAGATTTCGAATCTGAATAACACTCATTTCTGATTATAAGTCGACACGTACATACCAAACTTTCTTTATATATATATATATATATATATATAATATATATATAATATAATATATATGGGAGTATTTGGTATTATCAACAGATTTCACCATCCGGAACGTGGTTATTGGAACCTATCTACCGCGGATAACGAGGATCTACTGTAATAGATGAGTAGATATTTATCCAATCCGTTTGTTATGGGTAGGCTGTGAAGCAAGGAGGTAAGTATGGGGCATCCAGGGAAAATCGAACTTGCTATTCACTAATAACGATAAGCTTATTCCTTAATCTTACGACCGTTATCATCTTGCAATTCCCTCTGGTTCAAAAGGAGACCGTCCAAATCATCCAAGATGAAATGCAAAAATGTAAATCCTGATCATCTGGTGCTGTTTCATCCGCACCCAGGTTCATATTTCTTATGAGTGGTCGTCACCTCAGCTAAATAATGGATCCATTCCGTTTTTATTATATAAGAAAGAAAGGGAATAAAAAGGACATGCTATATCAAAAGATATAATAGAAAGAAAGTAAGAGAATGGGAGAAGATAGAGAGAAGTGGTGATAACACTAATCTGTTTTCAATCGAACATAATGAAAAGAAGGAAAGAAAGAAAAAAGAGAAGAGAGAAGTGTTAAATCAAGATTATTTTACTTTTTACATATTAAACTATTAAGCAATAGCTTTTAAGTAAACATGTCAAAATTTTAATTAGATTATCATACTGTGGTATATCCACAGGTCCTGCTAGTTTTATTAATAATGGTTTTGTGAGGTTTTGCCTTCTTAACCATTGATAGGACGATCAACTGTAATTATATAATAAGCATCTAAAAAAATGACAGTTGTAAATAAAAATTTCAACTAAGAAACAGCAAAAGGCAAAATTTTTAAAAAAACGTGACAGTGAGAAAATTAAATGAATAAATAAAGAAAGAAAAGGAAAAAAGGAAATTAATTAATAATGAAGAAAGAAAGAAGAAAAGAATGAATGAAAGAAAGAATAAAAGAAATTAAGAATGAAAGAAGAAGAAAAAAGGAAAGAAATTTAAAAAGAAGAACAAAGAAATAAGAAAGAAATATGAAACAAATAAAGAAACAATAATGAAATAAAGAAATAAAGAAAAAAGAAAGAAAGAAAGAAATAGATAATGAAATAAATAAAGAAAGAAAGATGGATAGAAGAAATTATGAAAGAAAGAAAGAAAGAAAAAGAAAAAAAAAATTAAGAAAGAAAGAGATAATGAAATAATAAATAAAGAAAGAAAAAAGAAAGAAAGAAGACAGAAAGACAGAAAGAAATTATGAAAGAAAGAAAGAAAGAAAGAAAGAAAGAAAGAGATTAAGACAGAAGAAGAGATTAAGAAGAAGAAAGAAGAAAGAAAGAGATTAAGAAGAAAGAAAGAAAGAAGGACAGAAGAAAAAAGAAAGAAGGAAAAAAGAAATTAAGAAAGAAAGAAAGAGATAAATAAATAAGAAAGAAGAAAGAAAGAAAGAAGGGAAAAAAGAAATTAGAAAAAAGAAAGAGATAAAGAAATAAAGAAATAAAGAAAGAATGAAAAGAAAGAAAAAAGAAAGAAAGAAGAAAGAGATAATGAAATAATAAAGAAGAAGAATTTTCTTTTTAAATGAAAGAAGAAGAAAGAAAGGAAAGATAAGTCTGACTCATCGGGATTTTTATCTTACGTTAGTCCAAATATGGCCGGCGGCGACGTGAATGAGCTCAAAAAAATGGCAGGAAAGACAGCTCCCCACTTCCTCTTCATTATTTTCCGCTCCCTTTCTCCGTCGTTCACTTCGCCGTAATTCAACTAGCTCATCAACTATCTCCTACGCAGAGAGACACGTTACGACGTTTGAAAGGTATAAATTAATATGCCCGAAAAGAATGTCTAAACCTATCAAATATCTATATACAAGAGTTTAAAAAGCGATCTCTCTCTCTCTCTCTCTCTCTCTCTCTCTCTCTCTCTCTCCTCCTCCTTCTCTCCCTCTCTCTTCTCTCTCTCCTCTCTAATATATATATATATATATATATATATATATATATAAAAGTAAGGTAATCTAAATGACTGGTTGTAAGGGATGATTCTATTTGGGATCTTCAAAATCTCACTGTATAACCATACTGTAGCTCCTGTAGGTGCAAACATATACTCATACAAGGATTTTTATAAATCCCTAAAGAGAGCTCAATGTATAATAATCAATAAATTATATTAAGTACAGAGCAATATTTAACTTTCAAAGAAAGAAAAACTTAAACTGTCATCCCGATATAATGTATTTCAACCAAAAACTCAAAAAAATATTTTGTAACACCCGTCTGATGAAACTAGAGCTCAAATGAATTTTTTTTTTAAATTTGAGTTTCTGGTTGAAATAAATTATAACGGAATGACGGTTTGTTAAGTTATTCTTTCTTTCAAAGTTATATATATATATAATATATATATATATTTATATATATATATATATAATATATATATATATATATATATATGAGGAATGAAAGAACAAACTCAGACAAAAATGTGTAGTAATATTTCGCTGGAGTATTGAACTCGGCGTTTTCAGCTGTTATTGAATTATCAGGATCATACAAGTGTTTTATAAAGGGGGAAGTAGGTAGTTCAATATTCCCAGCGAAATATACTACACATTTTTTGTCTGAGTTTTTTCTTTCAGAGTTTTGTACTTCATTCCTCATATTTTTACCTCATTCTATCGGAATTCTTTCCAACCCCTTTTCCTCATATATATATATATATATATATAATATATATATATATACATAAGTGAATTGAGACCCGATAGAATGGGTAAAATATGAGGAAATGAAAGTAACAACTCTGAAAAGAACAAAACTCAAACAAAAATGTTAGTATATTTCGCTGGAATATTGAACTAACCTACTTCCCCCTTCTATAAAACACTTGTATGATCCTGATAATTCAATAACAGCTGAAAACGCCGATTCAATACTCCAGCGAAATTATACTACACATTTTTTGTCTGAGTTTTTGTTCTTTCATTCTCATATATTATATTATATATATATATATATTATATATATAATATAATATATATATATATATATATATATATTATATAATAACTTTTGAAAGAAAGATAACTTAACAAACCGTCATTCCGTTATAATTTATTTCAACCAGAAACTCAAATTTAAAAAAAAAATTCATTTGAGCTCTAGTTTCATCAGACACGGGTGTTACAAAATATTTTTTTGAGTTTTTGGTTGAAATACATTATATCGGGATGACAGTTTAAGTTTTTCTTTCTTTGAAAGTTAAATATTGCTCTGTACTTAATATAATTTATTGATTATTATACATTGAGCTCTCTTTAGGGATTTATAAAAATCCTTGTATGAGTATATGTTTGCACCTACAGGAGCATACAGTATGGTTATACAGTGAGATTTGAAGATCCCAAATAGAATCATCCCTTACAACCAGTCATTTAGATTACCTTACTTTATATATATATATATATATATATATATATATATATATAGAGAGAGAGAGAGAGAGAGAGAGGGAGAGAAGGAGAGGAGAGAGAGAGAGAGAGAGAGAGAGAGAGAGAGAGAAGAGATCGCTTTTAAACTCTTGTATATGAGGATATTTGATAGGTTTAGACATTCTTTTCGGGCATATTAATTTATACCTTTTCAAACGTCGTAACGTGTCTCTCTGCGTAGGAGATAGTTGATGAGCTAGTTGAATTACGGGCGAAGTGGAACGACGGAGAAAGGGAGCGAAAATAATGAAGAGGAAGTGGGGAGCTGTCTTTCCTGCCATTTTTTGAGCTCATTCACGTCGCCGCGGCCATATTTGAGACTAACGTAAGATAAAAATCCCGATGAGTCAGACTTATCTTTCCTTTCTTTCTTTCTTTCTTTCATTTAAAAAGAAAATTCTTTCTTTCTTTATTTATTTCATTATCTCTTTCTTTCTTTCTTTCTTTCTTTCTTTCTTTCTTTCATTCTTTCTTTATTTCTTTATTTCTTATTCTCTTTCTTTCTTTCTTAATTCTTTTTTCCCTTCTTTCTTTCTTTCTTTCTTTCTTTATTTATTTATCTCTTTCTTTCTTTCTAATTTCTTTTTCCTTCTTTCTTTCTTTCTTTCTGTCCTTCTTTCTTCTTCTTTCTTAATCTCTTTCTTTCTTTCTTTCTTTTTCTTAATCTCTTTCTTTTCTTCTAATCCTCTTCTTTCTTTCTTTCTTTCTTTCTTCTTTCATAATTTCTTTCTGTCTTTCTGTCTTTCTTTCTTTCTTTCTTTCTTTCTTTATTTATTTATTTCATTATCTCTTTCTTTCTTAATTTCTTTTTTCTTTTTTCTTTCTTTCTTTCTTTCATAATTTCTTTCTATCCATCTTTCTTTCTTTATTTATTTCATTATCTATTTCTTTCTTTCTTTCTTTATTTCTTTATTTCTTTATTTCATTATTTGTTTCTTTATTTGTTTCATATTTCTTTCTTTATTTCTTTGTTTCTTTCTTTTTAAATTTCTTTCCTTTTTTCTTTCTTTCTTTCATTCTTAATTTCTTTTATTCTTTCTTTCATTCATTCTTTCTTTCTTTCTTTCTTCATTTATTAATTAATTTCCTTTTTTCCTTTTTCTTTCTTTATTTATTCATTTAATTTTCTCACTGTCACGTTTTTTAAAAATTATTTTGCCTTTTGCTGTTTCTTAGTTGAAATTTTTATTTACAACTGTCATTTTTTAGATGCTTATTATATAATTACAGTCTGATCGTCCTATCAATGGTTAAGAAGCAAAACCTCACAAACCCATTATTAATAAAACTAGCAGGACCTGTGGATATACCACAGTATGATAATCTAATTAAAATTTTTGACATGTTTACTTAAAAGCTATTGCTAAATAGTTTAATATGTAAAAAGTAAAATAATCTTGATTTTAACACTCTCGTCTTTCTTTTTCTTTCTTTCCTTCTTTTCATATTTCGATTGAACAGATTAGTGTTATCACCACTTCTCTCTATCTTTCTCCCATTCTCTTACTTTCTTTCTTATTATATCTTTGTATAGCATGTCCTTTTTTATTCCCTTTCTTTCTTTATAATAAAAACGGAATGGTCCATTATTTAGCTGAGGTGACGACACTCATAAGAAATATGAACCTGGTGCGGATGAACAGCACCAGATGATCAGGATTTACATTTTTGCATTTCATCTTGGATGATTTGGACGGTCTCCTTTTGAACCAGAGGAATTGAAGATGATAACGGTCGTAAGATTAAGGAATAAGCTTATCGTTATTAGTGAATAGCAAGTTCGATTTTCCCTGGATGCCCCATACTTACCTCCTTGCTTCACAGCCTACCCATAACAAACGATTGGATAAATATCTACTCATCTATTACAGTAGATCCTCGTTATCCGCGGTAGATAGGTTCAATAACCACGTTCGGATGGTGAAATCTGTTGATAATACAAACCATACTCCCATATATATATAATAATATATATATATATATATATATATTATAATAAAAGAAAGTTTGGTATGTACGTGTCGACTTATAACTCAGAAATGAGATGTTATTCAGATTCGAAATCTTGCATACACCTTGACAACCTTATAACTAAGAAACACACCAAATTTGGTTATTGATTTTACTGATTAAGGGATATAATTTTTTAAAGATTCCTAAATTAAAACAAACCTTCTACTATACAAATTCTCGGCAATTCTTTTTTTTATTTGATAAATCATTTCCTCTTATTTCTCTCCTTACTCCTGTTTTCTTCTCACTCACTCTCTGGTGTTCCTAATATCTTTTTTAGTCCCGGTCATGGACCTGGTACTTTTGCTAGTATATATATATATATATATATAGATATTATATATAATATATAATAATGCCTGTGTGTATGTAAAATTAATATTATATGGCTGTCTGTAACCAAAACTACGTCACCATCAATTTCACAATTCCCTTAGTTTATTTACTTATATTCTCAATGATTATTAAATATTTTGATATAATCTTAATTAGCATTTATTTTTTAAGGATATCCATGTAAAAGTGTAGCTGAATTAGATTTGTCTCAAAACAGACCAAGTCATTGTGGTGTTTGAAACGTCCTGCAATGTGTGTTATATATCATTGATATAATGGTTTTCATTATGCATGATGCAGATAATTTGCATACTGGTTTTAACAAAATTGGATTTAATAAATAATTACTTGGTGTTATTGATTTCAAATATTGTTGTTTTATTCTCAAACGTATTAAAAGCAATTCTCTCTATAATTTTGTATACAAATCAATTAATATAAAATAAGAATAAATGTAATCTTTTTATATCCATCTTCGTTCAATTTCGTTTGTCTTTCTAATTTAATATGATATTTTATAACATTGAAACTCAATATATATATGGTAATCCAAATGACTTGTAAGTAAGGGATGATTCTATTTGGGATCATCAAAATCTCACTGTACAACCATACTGTATGCTCTTGTAGGTGCAAACATATATACTTATACAAGGATTTTTATAAGACCATAAAAAGAGTTCAATGTATAATAATCAAAAATTAATTATATACAGAGCAATATTTAACTTTCAAAGAAAGAAAAAACTTAACAAACCATCATCCCGTTATAATTTTTATTCGACAGAAACTAACAAGATGAGTCTATCCTCATCAGACGGGTTTTACAAATACCGGAATCAAAAAAAAAAAAGAAAAAAAAAGAAAATATATCACCAGTATTAAATCTTTTCTAAAGAAAAAATGGACAACACACACACACACACATACACACACACACACACACAACACACACAACACAGATATATAATAATATATATATATTATATATATAATATATATATATATTAAATGAACAAATTTTATTTATTTTTTCTTACTCTTTCTTTCTTTCTTTCTTTCTTTCTTTCTTTCTTTCTCTTTGATCCCCCTACACACTCAATTCAAGCAACGAAGCACATATTTTTAATTTGTATCGGCATGAGGTAAGGAGGGAGTGGAACTCTCCTTGCTCGAGGAAAGTAAAAAAAAAAAAAAAAAAAAAAAAAAAAAATTAAGAAAGAAAAAAAAGAAAAAAAAGTCAGTTGAGATCGCTCTCGTTCCCTTAGGGGACAAACGCGTTGTGGTTAAAATAGAATGGGTCGAAAGGCAAGGGCGCAGCCAATCTTCTGCCGGATTCTTCGCTCACCAGCCTCCTTCCACATAAATTACTTCCATCTCTTCTCATTTGACTTTCATTCCATTTTTGTCATCGGATTTGTCATTCCCCCGCTCCCCGGAATGTTGCTTCCCATGCTTCGCAGGTATTTCACACAGCCGCACGGACACAGCAGACACACTATCCAGGAAAGACGCACACAATATAGATGGATGACTTTCATGAGCATGACTCACACCGTGCGTACAACCAGCGTTTGTTGTGTATTCGGTGAATTGAGGGGGTCAGGTCTTC
Organism: Doryteuthis pealeii; assembly: GCA_023376005.1. Classification (NCBI taxonomy): domain Eukaryota; kingdom Metazoa; phylum Mollusca; class Cephalopoda; order Myopsida; family Loliginidae; genus Doryteuthis; species Doryteuthis pealeii. The sequence goes on from CM042165.1 coordinate 65,334,177, forward strand.
CGGATATTTTTATTACTTTGAATTATGTTAAGAGCGTAAAGAATTCGGACCATATGACCATTAGGCACCCCCTTTGCTTTGCTGATTCATAAGTACATTTTTTCATTTACACCGTCAACATCCGTTGTTGTTAGGGATTAGGGTTAGGAGTTAGGGTTAGGGGTTAGGGTTGGTGTTAGGGTTAGGGGTTAGGGTTAGGAGTTAAGGTTAGGGTTAGGGTAGGGTTAGGGGTTAGTTGTATAATAAAAAAAACCCTCTAAAATCGTCTGTTAACAAACCGGATGTTGACGGTGTAAATGAAAAAAATGTACTTATGAATCAGCAAAGCAAAAGGGGTGCCTAATGGTCATATGGTCCGAAGTTTTTCAATCGATTTTCAACATTATGCCCATCCGTCTGAGTTTTTAAAAAAATATACCTAGAGACACTCGGGCAGTTGCAGATAAAAAAAGTGGACACCACGCCATCGTCTTTAGTAGACGGAAGAATGCCAACACAGAGACCAAGGAATAGTGTACATCCAGGGGCTCGGTCAAAGTTTAGCTATTGGACATGCCGAAAAGGGAGGTCCTCTTAAAAAATTGTGATATTATAAAAAAAAAAGTATCTGGTACCTCTAAAGGAGGCGGCTTCATTCCTGAAATGCGGTAACCAAGCGAGTACATGGTACTATTAGTATTATTGTAATTTAAATGTAGTTCTTTTTTGAAAATAACAAAATATATAAAATTATTCTAATCAATTATTATTCTAATAACTCCATTTACAATCTATTAGATTTCCATATGCCACAGTTGAATGAGCTGTATATCTTTATTAGATTATAAAATGACTTGATTTGTTAAGTTAAAAGTTAGTAGAAACAATAACATCGTGACATGCATTTGAAAAAATTGAAATAGTTTATTATAGATTATTTTAATTTATTATTTAGACTAGCAAAAATATGCACCCTCCGGGTGCAAGTATTTAAGTTTTAATGTAATAAAATATTGTATTAAATTAGAAAGGCTAATGAAACTAAATAAGAATACAGATAAAAAGATTTGAAACAGAGGGAGTATAATAAAAGATTTGAAACAGAGGGAGTATAATAAAAAATGGAACAACTGAAACTTACTCTTCCATCACTCTCGTCTTTCATTGTTATTTTTCTAATTTAAGTATTTAGTTAAAAGAGGAAGTAAACAATAAAATGACAGTTATTTTATCTTGTTAATAGATTTCATTTAAGATTCATTGAAGAGATTTTTACTTATATTCATTAAAATAAAACCAAACAGTTAGAAATCAATAATACTAAGCACATATTTATTAAATTCGATTTTTTAATATTAATATGCAAATTAGCTTTCCCGTTCACACTGTAAACCGCTATTTTGTTGTATATATAAATATAATTGCATGTTGTCAGTATGTAGACATAGTTAACAGTATTAATAATGTAAGACAATTTTATTAATAATTCAGATTAAATAAAAATAAAATCATGGAGAATGTGATGTCAATAACTAAGAGAATAGGAATATAGTTTCGGTTACAGACAGAAAAACACACAATCTCCATTATAATAAGATGTATAAATGAATTATTTAGATTATATTTACATCTATAATGGAGATTCGCTGTCTATCTGTCTGTAACCAAAATACGTCACTGCTTACGTCAGAAAACCCAATACCACCATATTTTTGTCCTTTTTGTTCAGTATACAAGAAGTTAACTAAAAGGTTTACAAATAAATAAATTGTGTGTAAAAATTATGTGTAAGATATTCAAAATAGTTATCTAATTAATTATTGATAGATGCACGCAACATTTTTAGGGATCAGAACAAAGTTTTCATTCCAAATTGTTTTATTTTCTACTCCTTTAATAAATTTGATGATTTTGCTTATGATACTAACTCTCTGACATTGAATTTTCAACTCCCACCCTCCATAAGCAATATCTTTCAAAAATTGATTTTTACACCGCCCGGAGAACGTTTATTTTTGTTAGTCTACATAATAAATGTTATGCTTAAGGAATAGGTGTAGCGTAATTATTGTGGTCTACGTGCATCGAAAGAGAAAGAGAGGAAAAAGAAATAGGAGCAAACAAAGGTTGAGGTTTGGAGGAGTGGGCACACAACGGGGTGCCAGTAATATGACCGAGGAATGACCCCGGAAGGGGAACTGAAAGTAAAAACGGAAGTTCCAGGTGTTGACCAGAAGCGGAAGTGACGTAGTGACGAGTAACGAGGAAGAAGAAAATCGTTCTCTTTTCCTTTCGGCCGTAGCAGGGGTCAGACGGGCTCCTGGTCCCTAGTGTTGGGACAGCGATATAGAAGTTGATACCATGCTAGAAGGTAGAATAATTTAATAGTACCCTCTCTCTTTGTCTCTCTGTATTTCCTTCTCTCTCTGAGGAAGAGTCCACGCACCGGGAAATAAATACTCACGACTATACAACTTGCATGTATGTTGTTCCTTGACCTAACGGCTACTAACAACGACGACTGCTGCTGAAACTTGAGTTGGCCCATACTACATATATCGTTCCGGAGTTTGCCACAAATACACTTTGGTACTGTGACCATACTGTTATACTACAAGGTACCAAGTACTTTTCACAATATCACAATTTTTCATTAAGGGAGCCCTCCCCCTTTTCGGCATACCTGTCCGGTACCTAAACATTGACCCTCCTAGGTTTATTGCCCAGTGCCTGATGCGCCCCTTTAGGGCGAATGCCGACGGAATCCACGCATTTTTTGTTCCTGCCATCCCTTGAGCTTCGGTTCGTAGGTGGCTCGCACAAAAATGGACCTTTGTGTCTGACCTGCATGGTGTGTGTGTGTGTGTGTGTGTGTGTGGGCGGGAATACCCTCAATTAGAACAGGAACTCCTTAATAGCCTCGCTGATCCTTACGTCATGTAGTAGTAAATGTAAATTCGTTGGGGTGGCCTAAAGTCGGTATCAGCCAGACAGCGAGGGAGTCTATCCCCTTTTCGCTAGCGCTAGACCAAGGAGATTGTTTTTTTTGCGTCTGAGGTGGAGCGCCACACCTACCATCAGCTCCTTACCTTACCGCACATATCCCTGTGCTACTCATACGCTGAGTTGGCGATGGCCGGTATCGAACTAGGAACCTTGTGGTTTCTAGCCGAACGCTCTACCGACTGAGCTAACCCGGCCCTAAAGCTGAGATAATCACCTTTTATTGCCTAAAGGCTTTTTTCCTGTTTAATTTAATGACACAAAATTCATATTAAAATATACCTTGCTTTTAGTATTACGTTATGTTTGAAAAAAAATCCATTCTAATAAATATTTTTAATATGTTTTCATTTTATTTTTATTTTATTCTATCTTTCAATATATTTTTATATTATATCTTGATATTTTTTAGTATTTATTTTTATCTAGAATAAAACAATTTTTTCGGCATAAAGTGACCCAATGAGTTTACATGTCGTAAAACCCAACCAATTAACCAAGCAAACATTCAACGGGAACTAAAGGGATTTATTAATTACCTCCCCTTTTTTTTTCATGATCACCACCATTGGTTCGACTTAAATTGTTTTTCAAAACAAGGAAAAAATCCCTTTTTAATTTAAATTTTTTTTCTTTGTTAACGGGGGAAAGAGATTAGTTGAGTAATTAGAGGTGTGATTACGTACATCCGGGTCATTTGGATTTGAATCGAGGCTAGGTACAAAAAAAAAATGGCATGCCTCGTGGGCGATTTTGGTTTTGAGTCGATGAATTAGTCATAATTTTTATCTTCTGTAATTTGAGGTTTAACTCCTGGATCAAATTCATAGACGCTCAATTATGCGTCATTCAACTTCTCTCTCACTTTCTCTCTATCTCCCCCGCCTCTTCCTACTCCTTATCATTCTCTCTCTCTTTCTCTCTTCTTCTTCTTCTTCTTCTTCTTCTTCTTCTTCTTCTTCTTCATTCCCATGCATCACCCTCTCTCTACTATAAGAATTTACAAGCACTGCCTGTGGATATATCACAGTATCATAATTTAATTGTTACAAAGTTTGATATGTTTACTCAAGAGCTACTGCTAGATAATTATTTTGCGGTCATTTGATGCCGAATCAGATCTTCAAATGCCGAATCAATTGGACACATAGCCTTGTGGATAAAGGAGTTAGTTTAATAATGTAATGAATTAAACTAAAATTAAAATAGGTTTAATCTTTTTATGTTCTAGTATTAGATTTTTTTTTGTCTCTCTATTGAAATTAAAATGGTAAGAGATTCACCTGTTGGAGCTACCATTGCCACTTTCCTAAGTTCACTTAATTAACAGTTTAAAATATGTGAGTTACTTCTATGTCACTCTATTCATTAATGAAAAAAAACAAAAAACATACCCTCCAACTAATTTCACTATTTCTCTGAATGTTTGAGATGAGGCTGGATGATTAGTGTTATCTGCGTTATTCGGACTAAGTGACAGTCATCTCTAGATTGCAGGTTCAATCCTGATCAAGGGCAGCAGTAACATAGAATAATAATTAACACAGCCTCTACCCCAGCTATGGTTAACAGAATGAAAACAGGATACCCCCGTGGTCTGAATAAAGGGTTAGGTTCAAAGTTTCGTGATGGCCCCCGATTACGACAAAAAGGTTCCCGATTACAACAAGATGGTTCCCGAGTTCGAAAAGAAGCATCGCGAGTCCGAAAAGAAGGTTCCCGAGTCCGAGAAGGTTCCCGAGTCCGACAAGAAATACCCGAAGAAGGCCGGAGGGCACATCGACCGAAACGTTGTACAGATAACAATGAAGATGAGGACAATAGTCTGAATAACGCAGATAATACCAATGTTCGGTTTACTTACATTCGGTTTGCTCCACATTCCCTAGACTCCCAGAACTGAAACCTCACCATCAAATAGAGTTTAACGTCATTCCCAGGACATGAAGACCCTCAGCCACCGCCTTCTAGCTCATATTATAAAAAGGGTTGGGACTTGTCATAAAAGCAATAGGGTCTGGATAATCATATAGGTGCTAGGGCTTGACGTGACCAGCCGATTGATCGGAGGGGGCCCAGTAATTATTCTAGAATGACTCTAGAATAGTAAATAATCACCTCTTCTTTTATTTTCAGCAAAAGGTCCCGGATTATTATTCGGCCTTGTATTATCCAGAAAGAATATACGAATAACATAAATTACAAGTGTAATCAAGATAAATATCTTTTCATTAAATTAGACACAAATCAAAATGACATTATCTATTTTGGTATCTTTCACGATAAACTTGATGCCAAAAAAAGAGTTATTTCCTAGTTGAGTAACATGATATTACCGGGTCACCCAGAAAAAACAGAACCCACAAATTTTGTAATAAAACTGTTAATTTTAATTTTAATTTAAAAAAGTTTAAACGGGGATAGGGTTTAGGGTTAGGGTTGGGGTCAGGGTTAGGGTTGGGGTTTAGGGTTGGGTTCTGTTTTTTGGGGGGTCAGTAACCCTAAAACCTAACTCTAACCCTAAACCCTAAACCCTAACCCTAAACCCTAACCCTAACCCCGTTTAAACTTTAAAAAAATTAAAATTAACAGTTTTATTACAAAATTTGTGGGTTCTGTTTTTTCTGGGTCACCCTGTAATATCATGTTACTCAACTAGGAAATAACCCCCCCCCCAAAAAAAAGCTTAACCTTTTATTATGATTCGGCCTTGTATCATTCGGAAAAATATACGAATAACATGAATTACAAGTGTAATCAAGATAAATATCTTTTAATTAAATTAGACATAAATCAAAATGATATTATCTATTTTGATATCTTTCACGATAAACTTGATGCCAAAAAAAGAGCTTAACCTTTTTGTCTATGAATAACCTTCAGATCAAATTTACGGTTGAACTCTGACCTCCAAATTTAGATTCACTGCAAATAACTTGAACATATCAGACACTCTTAATAACATATGAACAAATACAGATATGGGTAGAATAATGGTTATCGGAGCATTAGTTGTGGTTGGTTGCTACGTTTGGCGGCATATCAACCATTTTCGATTCATTCAATGCCAAATCAAACTATTTTGGTATTCGGTTTACTTACAGTACCTGCTGTAACTTGAATGTTCACCCATCTAGAGCAGAAGGACTAAGATTACAATAATGAGGGCCGGTTTAGCCCAGCCAGTAGAGTGTTCGGCTGGGAACCTCAAGGTTCCTGGTTCGATACCGGCCCTCGCCAACTCAGAGTATGTATAGCACAGGGATCTGTGCTGTAAAGTGAGGAGATGATGGAAATTGTGTCGCTGTGCCTCAGACACTAAAAACAATGTCCTTGGTCTAACGCGACTGAAAAGGGGATAGACTCCCTCGCTGTATGGCTGATACCGACTCTAGGCCTCCCCAACGACTACCCCCGACGACTTAACTCTTTGCCTACCAAATTTCCCCCACGACTGTAACAAATTTTATTGGCATTTTTTGCCTGTATAATGAGATATTTCAAGGTTCACTATATACTCACCTCAGAACTCATTATATTCAAATATCCTCATCTTTATTGTGTATAAACACAATAAAAATATCATAATCTATCTATACATATATAAAGGGCAGTTGTGTGTATGTGTATGTCCGGAGGAAACTTAGAAAATAAAACAATTAACGACACGGTAAACATATATACACATTAAATATCACCAGGGCTTGGTTTTTGAGCAAAAATAATAAAGATTTGTGAAAAGGATTAAAAAATAAATTTTAAATGATAACAAAATGGAATATTTTTTTGCATTTAATATTTTGAATCGTAGACATTAACGTTTATTTTCAGAATGGCTGGATCAATGCAAGGTCTTTTTTTACATGGGGATTTTAATGAGGCATCCGATGAGGATCCAACACTCGATTTAGTAATAATAGATCCGTAAGACTAACTTTTAAAAGAATCCCCCTTCTACACTGGCGATGCCGGGTGGCCGCTTCTAGTTATTTATGTATTAAGCCTCATCTCATAAATACATATAAACATATGGTCAAGTTTAGAAATGAATTCTCTCGGATATATAAACACACAATCCGGTCTACATTAAGCTAATAAGAAACCCGCCAAAAATGCGTCATTTTCGAACATGCGCACAAGACGACAACAAAATCAGCTTGACCCGTTTAGTCATCCCCTCCAATTTTGGTGATGTCGATCACGTGGTAAAAAACAACAACAAAAAACGACGGCGCCGGTGTCTTCTCTGTTTCATAACGGATTATCATTTAGTTAGTCATAATCTGTTTCTTTGGAACAAGTAAACAGATAGATTAATCGAACTGATTTGCGATTATCATCTACAGTCCAAATAATCGTGTCTACTAGCTGATTGATTTTAACGGCTTGTCAACCCGTCTTGGAATATTTTATGTATAGAGGTTAGGGAATCGCATACATTGCCTGTTTATATTTACATCTTTTGTTTAGAAGTTAGAACTGTGCAAATGGCTAAAACAATCAACTTATATCTAGTTTCGATGTGGGCCTAATTTGCATAGGAGGTACCATAACTGTGCCACGAACGAGAAAAGACGAGACTTCACACCATAAATCCACCCGTTAATGGCAACTAGGTTCTTTTTCAAAAACCTGACATGCCAAGCAGGTGCATGTCGTAGGAAGTAAGTCATCTAGTTCACTACATTTCTTAAAAGTTTTTTTGTTCAAAGTTATATTGTTTCATGTATTCCTATCTAATATTAATAACTAAATGGTCTCAAGTAATTATTTCTATTTAATACTCAGCATTTGTTTGAACACATATGGTTTCATATAACTAATAATAATCCTTAGACCATTTAATCCTGAGACTATTTAAAAGACAGAAAACTAGAGGTGATAGAGCAAAACTGTTTATAAATTTGAATTCAGCACACCCAAATTAGTAAAAAAAACACCTATTCACATTCTTGCCTCAGACAAAAAATATTTTTTTGTAAACCAGTGTAATTATAAGTCGGTCGGGGTGGCATATATATGCTAGAAGTCGGTGGCTGAAGTTCTTAATGTCCTAGGTATGACGTTAAACTGCATCTAATGGTGAAGTTCCAATTCTGGAGCTGTTGCGAATGTGGAGTACCCCTTCTTCGCCATTGCTCCCAGGTTCACTCTGACCCGAAATGGTAGTACCTGTTAGGGTCACATCTATAGATTAGAAAGAAATGAGGACCATATGACCTTTAGGCACCCCTTTTGCGATCTCGTTTCATAAGGACATTTTTTTTATTTACACCGCCCAAATCCGGTTGTTTGTTAAAAAATGATTTTTAGAGTTTTTTGTTTAATTATAAACTCTAACTCTAACCCTAACCCTAACCCCTAACAAACAACCGAACTTTGGCGGTGTAAATGAAAAAAATATCCTTATGAAACGAGATCGGGAGTGTCTAAAGGTCATATGGTCCAGAAATGAGTTTAAAAATGTGTTTAAGAAATTGAGTTAAAAAAATTGAATAACCAACAAGAATTAATCAAACAAAAACGACTTTGTGTCACATCCTTGTTGACATGCCATAAAATCCAACCAAACAACCGACACATCCCTCTACTACAGATGGGGGATAAAGTAAATATCAGATAAAAAAAAACTTGTATGCACTTAGCAAACAGACTAATGAAATATCATAATTAACTTCTCTGTCGTCTGAGAGAACCTGGTGTCTTTGTCAATGTCCAGCTACTTCCTGTGTGGGAGGTAGAGAGAGAGAAGAGAGAGAGAGAGAGAGAGAGAGAGAGAGAGAGAGAGAGAGAGGGGGCGAGACAGACAGACAGACAGACAAACATACAGACAGACATACAGACAGGTTATAATATAATAATCAATCAATTGAACCGGATAGACAAAGTTATATTTTTTCAAAGTCTTAACAAGAGAGAAACATGTCATAAAAACTAAGAAAATAACAAGACGTAATATGCTCTGTTAATTTGTTTTGTTTTGTTTTACGGCATATCAACCTCAGTGGGTCATTTAATGCCGATAAAGTTTTGAAATAAATTAATTCTTAATGGATACACAATCTTCTTTTTTTAAATACATTTTTCTATTTAGCCCATAGATGGGACCCTAACAAGTACTACCACTCCGAGTCAGTGTGAACCAGGGTGCAATGGTGATGAAGGGGTGACCCACATTTCCCAAACCTCCAAAACTGGAACCTCACCATCAGATAGAGTTTAACGTCCCAGGACATATAGACCCTCAGACACAACCTTCTAGCACCCATATAATAAAAAAGGGTTGGTGCTTGCCATAAGGGCAATAGGTTGGGGCAATCATATAGGTGCTAGGGCTTGACGTGACCAGCCGATTGATCGGAGGGGGCCTATTCGACCATTAGTCTAGCCTAAGTAAGGGTCTAAGTAGAGTATTGCAGATCATAAACTACTCATCCACCAAGACTCCGTCCTTAAGCATCACGGGTCGCCACCCACAGCCAACAGGTGACCCTATTGGGGGAATTTTACCCCTCTGCAGAGGTGTAGTCGTATTTAACGCCCCAGTCGCATTTTAACGCCCCAGCCGACAGAGAGGTATTAAGTATGAGAGATGCAACCACGGGTATAAGTTCATACGTATATGTAAATAAATAGTATACAACACATCGTCGTCATAATTAAATTGCATTAAATAACCCATAAAGATTTGTTACAATTGTGAGCACTTTACAGTGCTTAATTTGTGTTAAGCAGAGGCTGATCGTCAGTGAATAATCCTTTGGTTGTTCCTCGGTGTCCCAAAATCCTTTGGTTTTTCCTTGGTGTCCCTTAGTGTTGGGTAGAATCCTTTGGTTGTTCCTTAGAGAAGAATCCTTGGTTGTTCCTCGGTGTTAGGTAGAATCCTTTGGTTGTTCCTTAGTGAATAATCCTTGTGTTAGACAGTCCTATGGTTACTGATCCGTTCGTCAATGTCGAATACGTGGAAATGAACGACTTTCAAGATCGGCGATTAAATTGTTAACTAACCATGTATTCGAGCGTGTTGATTGGCTGGCTTTAATCCACGCGCCCACGCAGTGTCTATAGGTCCAAGTGGTGGACTTCAACACACCTTATATATCCAAATATTCCAATAAGTTTTACAATGGAGATCCTTTATGACATAAAGTTTGATCTTTTCTTGAAGTAGAAAGATGTAGTATCAGTTTTAATTCTTGTCTGTTGATCTGTCTTCAAAGCTGTCGATCTCAGAGTTGATTCTGTCTTGAAGTAGAAAGGAATTATATCAGAGTTGATGCTGTCTATAAATAGAAAGGAGTTGTATCAGAGTTGATCCTGTCTTGAAGTAGAAAGTTTGTGATGAGACTGAAAGGCAGCCCTATGAACAAGCAGATTCCCAGCCCCCACAAACAAAGCGCGTCAGGATATGTTTGGCCTGTGACGAGCGGCTACAGATACTCGAGCTCGCTACCTCTTCGTAGCTGAGGTATTGTTAGTAGAGACCCAAAATAAAGTATATCCAAATTTGCATAAGCGCATTCGAACGAGCAGAAATAAAGACGGACTGTCGCTGACAGGGCGAGTGAGGAAGAAAGTGTTTGGACGGCAAGTGAAATCTGACGACTGCTATTTGATGTGAGAGTGGAGTGTTCAGTTGGGAAAGGAATTGCATTTTTCGTTTGCTGGAGAGACTTTCAAAGGATTGATATTACCTTGACTTTTTGGACCCCTTTCAAAAGAAAGTTGTATAATCCTTGCCTGCGAGTAATTTTTAAACAATTTATTAATGCCTTTAAATAGTAAATCAAATACATGTTTTGGAACAGTCTATAAATATAAGTTGCGGCCTTTAGCAGACATTATACTCCAAAATACTCCAACAATATGCTATTGAACCAAACTAACTTTGTAACGTAGCGGCGTCGTCACGGTACCAAATAGATATATGTTACGTAGTGCCTTTTATTTGACGGCACTAAATATCTATACGTTGTATACTTCTTACGTCTTACTCTGGTCTATTCTTCCGGCCGTCTTCTGATCGTCTAGTCTTCTGGCCTGTATATCTTCTAAGGTCTTGTCTGGTCTTCTATTGAGGGTTCCGTGTCTGGTTCTGTTGGGATCACTACTTATCAAACGCCTTGTGTCATTGTTAGCTTTTAGTAATAACAACAAGACTTCGATTTACTTTTGATGTTACTTTATTCATGAACCCCAGACAATCACGCAGTGAGCTCATATCTTGCTAGCTTCGCTTTCTAAGTTCTAACTGCTAACTGACACTGCAACTAACTGAGTTGCCTTACCCTAAACTCGGAAGGGCTT
>CM042165.1:65345565-65358065 GCA_023376005.1 Doryteuthis pealeii
CTATCAGGGTAAGGTGGACTGGGAGTATGGCATCACCGGCGCCATTTCCCACTACTCCTTGCTCTCTAGCCCTCCGGCTTATTCTCCGATCTTTGGGGGGGTGGTCCACCAACTGGTTAGAGTCGTCGGAAATGGCCTCGTGCGCCCGAGTTCCTTCCTGGCACCGAGCTGTTTGGCATTCACATAGGCGATCATCCTTGGGAGGTATGACTCCTTCTCCTCTAGCTATGGGTAAATAGCAGAGCAGACTGGAATCTTTAACCTGGCTAGGTAACCAGTCTGGAGAGGAAAACTCTGATTCACCTGTTAAACTCCGCTTAACGAATTGACCTTGTGTCACATCCTGCTCGTGCGGAGGGGGTTGAATAAATATATTATCGATCTTTTTATGGTTTATACCTCTGTAAGGGGTGAAGGTACAGTCCAATGTATAGTATCAGGTTTTATGTAGATCATGTCTTTCCCAAGCAAAGGTTTTTAGGTGTGGGCCAAGGAATTTTACCCTTACATCTCAACTCAAGGCTGAATTTTGAAAACTTACTTTTTAAACAAGATAGAATCTCCACACTGGATGATAAGTCTGAAATTATTAAACCAGTTCATATACCCCTGTGGTAATATCTCGTCTACAGAAAGCGATGTCAATATACGCGTAGGAAAAGCATGGACTGCTATAGACAGATTATCAATGATATTGTTGCATAATCTATGGTAGCATAGATTATTGACAACACTGTGTAGCGAATATGGAAAGATACAAACCGTCGGGGACCTTTTGACCCCCACAGGCGGAAAAACCCGCGAATCACGTGAAGTCACGTGAGAGCTAGTTAGCTCGTCAGTTCCAGGCAAGACGTTGGCGAAGAGAGACGTCTCTTGCTTAACTGGAACTCATCACCTGCACGCGCGCTGTGTTAATTAGTTAAGATTAGGAATACAAGTTTTTTTAAAAAAACAGTAACTTGGCGTTGTTGGTCATTAATGTCTTAGCTAGAAAATGAATCAACAACAAGATAGGCCAACAAGAAGTAGAAGAAGACCGAATTCAACTGGACGACCACGAATGGCCAGAGAAGAAGTAAGTAATGCAATTATGCATCTCATTCTCTGATACCTCCCCCCTCTCTCTCTCTCTCTCTCTCTCTCTCTCTCTCTCTCTCTCTCTCTCTCTCTCTCTCTCTCTCTCTTCTTTATCAGAAAACAACCAAGTCTTGTTTAGTGAGTTAATATTAAAACAACCAATGACCAACCCAACACGAAGAAATCAACAAAGATCAACCCTCGGCAGAAAGCCCTGAAGAGAAGTCAGTCCAGAGAAAATGGTGGCCATGTTAGAAGCAGTAAGCAGAAAGTAACAAGTAAGAGCCATCATATGTCTCTCTCTCTCTCTCTCTCTCTCTCTCTCTCTCTCTCTCTCTCTCTCTCTCTCTCTCTCTCTAAGGTAGAGGTGGGCTCTGCTGCACTCATGTATGCGTTGAAGGATCCTAGGAAGAAAGACCTTGTTTCTTAATAGAAAAAATGCGTTCACTAAAAAATAAGCTTCGTGTTGTCTATATGAACTAAATGGAGCCCTTGCGAACCAGTTTCGTTTGTCTTTGTAATTTAATATAATATTCTATTACATTAAGATTTAAAAACTTGCAACCAGGGGGCGCATACTTTTGCTAGTTTTACTAATGTACGTTTTTCCACAGTTCCTTTGTAGTTATTTATATATTACGTATAAAGAAAGAAAGAAAGAAACCGAGATTATAGATAGATAGATAGATAGATAGATAGATTTTCTACGGTTCCTTTGTAGCTAGCTCATGTACATATTATAGATAGATAGATGTGTGTGTGCGTGCAAGAAAGAAAGAAACTTATATATATATATATATATATATATATAGAGAGAGAGAGAGAGAGAGAGAGAGAGAGAGAGAGATATTTTCTACGGTTCCTTTGTGGCTAGCTCATGTACATATTATAGATAGATAGATGTGTGTCTGCGTGCAAGAAAGAAAGAAACTGATAGATAGATAGATAGATAGATAGATAGATAAGGAATATAGTGAGATAGATAGATAGATAGATAGATAAGGAATAGAGTGAGATAGATAGATAAATAGACAGATAGATAGATAGATAGATAGATAGATAGATAAGGAATAGAGTCAGATATATAGATAGATAAGAACACTTGTGTATGTACCCAACAGATGGGTATATAACAATATGAAAGTCTGGTCACTCTGATAAGATAAAGCGAGAATTATTTTAGATGGTAGACGTGTAAATGATAATGTATGGTTGCACCATGTGGAATCTATTGAAATGCTTTGAGAAAAAGCTGCATTGGAAATACACAAGGAAGCTGCGTACTGTTTTGAAAAAATCCTAGAAATAGCACTCCACAAAAAAGGCAGTTGTACGGCCACTTGCCTCCCATCACACAAACCATAAGTTGTATACCCACAGTAACAAGTACGCCAAAATCTGTTTGTTATTTATTGATTTTAACGGCATATCAACCCGTCTGGGGTTATGTCATGCCTAACGGTTAGGAAGTAATACATATTGTGTATTTATATTTATACTTTTTAGTAATTGCTTTTAACAATGTGTTATCATTATTGGGGATTATGTTGTTTGGTATTGATTTGGTTCATGTCTATATTCTATGGTATGATTTTATTTCTCTAAAAAAGGAGCGAATATCCTCCATGTTGATATTTTCAAACAGATCTTTCACATTGTTTGCTTTAAAATAACGGTTTCTGATGTGAGCAAAAAATCTGCATTCCATGAATAAGTGTTTAACTGTCAAAGGTGTTTGACATGTTCCACATTGTGGTTGTTGTTCTTGTGTGAGTATATAGGAGTATATAGCCAAAATCTATCGATTCCTGATGATAATGGATTTGAATTTGGCCCAAACACGGGATGTTATACTGGAGGGAAGTTTATTATTAGGTTGATACAAAAATAATGGCCGATTTCAAATACATACATTTATTGTTGAAACAGTAGAAATGTTAAAATTAGTCAATATACGAGCCTTGGGCAGCTATGCATCTCTGCCATCGATCTACGAGGTCATTTATTCCGCGTTGGTAAAAAAAAACGCTTAAGTTTTTGGTGCTCATTGAGCTCATGAGGAACCCATTTATCGAGCTTTTTCACCTTTCCAATACTCTGTAAATGGCGTGAAACTGTTGCAATGCTGACACCAAGTGTCTGAGACATCTCTCTGACACTTTGTCGTGGATTTTGCTCAACAACTGCCTGCAATTGTTCATTTTCAAGACTGCATGTCCGTCCTCTACCTCCTTCATCTTCAAGACTCTCATCTCCACTGTGGAATTTCTGGAACCACCTTCGTACTGTCCGATCACTTGTGGGTTCATCTCCCTATGCTTTGTTGATATTGGCAGCAGTTTCGGAGGCATTGTGCCCAAGCTTGAACTCATGCAACAAATGAAGACGAAGGTTACAGACCAATCCACTTTTGGAGGTCCTACTAGGAACTGACTTCTGGATGGCATAGCTCTGATACTACCATGTCACCACACTGCCACGGTGAGGAGGGGTTAAACTTTAGGGAGGGCACTACCATGTTGTCACCCCCCTGCCACGATGACGAGGGGTTGGACTTTAGGACTATAATATACCATCCAATACTTGACCCATAGATGTGACCCTAACAGGTAATACTACTCCGGTTCAGAGTGGACCCGAAACTAATGGCAATTAAGGGGTACGTAAGTAAGTTATTAAAATCGTATCTTAAAAGTAAACCCCTCCTATCAACCAGCTGGTCTCGTAATGCCTAGCACCTATATGATTGCCCCAACCCTATTGCCTTATGGGGCTCCAACCCTTTTTATCATATGGGTGCTAGAATACGGTGGCTGGGAATGACGTTAAACTCTCTGATGGTGAGGTTCCAGTTTTAAAGGTTTGGGGAATGTGGAGTACCCTTCAAACCATTGCTCCCTTGTCCATTCTGACTCGGAGTGACAGTACCTGTTAGGGTCCCATCTATGGGTTAAATAGAAAGACATGAGTTTATAAACAAAATTGATTATCCATTAAGAATGAATTTATTTCAAATCTTTGTTGGCATTAAATGACCCACTGAGGTTGATATGCCGTAAAACAAACTTAAAAGTAAACAAAGAATGGTAGATATTGATTTTGTCGCCCGTACGAAGAATGTAATCAAATGTCAGAGGTTGTTATTAAAGACCATATTTGGGTCAATATCTTGTCAAAGTTTATAACAATGAGTTTGAATTATGACTTAGTATGTAAATATGTGCGAATTTCAATTGTGTATAGTGATTAAACCTTGAAAGATTTTATATAGATATATCTACAATTCAGTGATTTAGTGACAATAAACCAAGAGTCAGCCTATATAGGAGATCGACTTATGCACGAGTATATACGGTATCAATATGGAAATTGTATATAGATGTCTTAGATGTCTGTTTCATTGCCTGAACTGCAGCCAAATGTCCAAAAGAATAAATTACAATTCTTACGTAGCTCTTAAATTCTTCTCATTTTCTCAATTGTTATCAACGATAATATATTTATTAACCTTCACCTTTGATAATAATAAATGCCGAAAATAAGGTTCATTGGCTTCGATTTTTCATTAATTTAAGTTCCAAAACATGCCCCTCCACCCCTGCCCCTATGCACATACACATACACACACACACACACACACACACACACATATATATATATATATATATATATATATATATATATATATATATATATACTTGCTCCTCTCTTATTCCTCGTCTTGGCAAGAGGTCAATGAGATACAAAAGAGTAGGAAAAGTAAAAAGGCCGCAGAAAATTTTTTTAAGTATTTTTGTTGTGTGTTTTTAGAGGTTTTCTTTTTGGTTTTTGTTTTTTTGTTTTGTTTTGTTTTTTGTTTTGTTTTGTTTTGTTTTTTGTTTTTTTTGGGGGGAGGGTTGTATCGTCTGGCCAAAAGAAACGCGTTACAAGTTAACATTCTACGATTTTTGGTTGGTTGGTTGGTTGGTTGGTTGTTTTTTTTTATTATTTTTACTTGGGTTTCTCTTAGAGGCGCGTGGTGTAATGGTTAGAGTCGTTGGAAATGGACTCGTCAACCTGAGTTCAAACCCTGGACGAGAGCTACAAATCACATAGCGCTAATACCCTTGGGAAAGGTATGAATCCAACTACTCTCCCTCCAGCTATGGGTAAATAGTAGGGTAGACTGGGCTCTTTAACATTGGTTAGGCAACCAGTCTAGGAGAAGGAAACTTTGAATTCAAACCTGTCAAACTCCGTTTATTAACTGAACCAGTCCTAATTAGTGATCTATTTCACTATTTCTTTTTTTCGTCAAGTCCACCCATTGGGTTATTTTATGCCAAAGACGTTTTTGTTTTATTCATTCTTGATGGGTTGGTTGGTTGGGTTTTACGGCATGTCAACCCATTGGGTCATTTTATGCCGAAGACGTTTTTGTTTTATTCATTATTGATGGGTTGGTTGGTTGGTTGGTTGGTTGGGTTTTACGGCATGTCAACCCATTGGGTAATTTTATGCCGAAGACGTCTTTGTTTTATCATTTTTGATGGGTTGGTTGGTTGGTTGGTTGGTTGGATTTTACGCCATGTCAACCCATTGGGTCATTTTATGCAGAAGACGTTTTTGTTTTATTCATTCTTGACGAGTACTCAATTTAATTTTTTTAAACTCTTTTTTTAACATATTTTCTTAAAACTCATTTTTTCTATTTATTCGATAGGTGAGACTCTAACAGGTACTATCACTCCGGGTCAGAGTGGACTTGGGAGTAATGGTGATGAAGGGGTACTCCACATTCCCTAGGGCTCAAGAATTAGAACTTCACCATCAGACAGAGTTTAAGGTCATACTCACGATAATAAGATCCCCGGTCACTGCCTTGTACCATATATATAATAAAAAGAGTTGGGAAAATCTAGGGCTTAACGTCACCAGTCGATGGTTTGGTGGGCATCTCACTGACTACTCGTTTCGCCTAAGTAAGGGTTAAAGTGGAGTGTTGTATGTCATGGACTACTCAGCCACCAGGGTTCCGTCCTTAAGCATCACGGGTCGCCACCCTCGACCAACGGCTGGTCCCATTGGGTGAGGGGTCTTACCCCTCTGCAGAGGTGCAGTCGGTGTATTCTAAAGCCCAAGGGCTGGAACAATCTACGAGATAAGACAGCTCAGTTGTCTACCGTGGTTCCTCGAAAATAAGTCCTACTGGCAAAAAAAACAATACCTAGCTTGATTTTTCAGGATGATTTTTTATATAATACCTCCCCTTAAAATAAGCCCTAGTTTAGAGCGGCAGAACTTTGGAATCCAGTGACTTGCAGAACAATAACATTCCAGTGGATGATGATATGATTATTCTTTAATGAATTGCCGTTAATGAGTTTTTGAATAAAGAATATGTTTATCTATACATATATAAGGGTTGTGTGTATATGTATGTAGCGTAATTATTAAGGTCCACGGAGTTTGATAGTGGTAATAAAGCTGTGGGCGGACTGCTAGAGAAAGAGAGGAAGAAGAAATAAGAGAAAATAAAGGTTAAAAAAGGAGGAGTGGACACACAACGGGTTGCCGGTAATTTGACCGAAGAATGGCGTCGGAAGAGGAATTGAAAGTTGACCGGAAGCGGTAGTGACGTGGTGACGAGGAACGAGAAAGAAGAAAATCGCTCTTTTGCCTTTTGGTGGCGTAGGCTTCGGACGGGGCTGCTGGTCCCTAGTGTTGGAACAGCGATATAGTTGGTACTATGTTAAAAGGTACAGTAATTTAACAGTGTCCTCCCTCTCTTTCTCTCTGTCTTTCCTTCTCTCCGAAACAGAGCCCACGACACGAGCCTGAAAATAAATGCTAAGCCCTTGGGACCATCTATCTCACGTATCTGTTGTACCTTCTTTATTTACAATGACGACTGCTACTTAAACTTGAGTTGGCTACGTATATCGTTACGGAGTTTGCCACAAAGACACCTTGGTACGTTGTTATATTACATGTATGCCCGGAGGAAACTTCGAAAATAAAACAATTAATGACAAAGTAAATATATATACATATTAGATATCACCAGGGTTTGGCTTTTAAGTAAAAATTATTGATATTTGATTTATATTCGTGAAGATAATTTAAAAATAAAATTTAAATGATAACAGCATGGAATTTTTTTTTTTTTTTTACATTTAATATTTTAGATAGTAGACATTAACATTTCTTTTCAGAGTAGCTGGATCAATGCAAGGTCTATTTTTTTACATAGCGATTTAAATGGGGCATCCCACGAGGATTCAATTCACGATTAAATAATAATGGATCTGCGGGACTAACTTTTTTTAAAAATCCCCTTCTACCCAGGCGATGCCGGGTAGCCGATGCTAGTGGTAAATAAATGTAGATCGTTTTTCGTAATTTCTGTTTATTTAGAAATTTCGAAATTTTCTACTTCGTAATGTCGTTTTTTCGATATATGAAAACTAAGACATCCCCCGAAAATAAGCTCAAGTGTTATATTTTGGGGTGAAAAATAATATAAGCCTTGTCTTATTTTCGGGTAAACACGGTATGTCTCAACTTTAGGCAAATTCCTCAAGCATTGCCCTGTCCAGCCACTGTCAACTTCCCGGCATCGTGTTGCGTGCCGATAGAGTCGAATTACTTTCCGCGTTCCCTTAAGCGCATCCACATTTCCAGCCGGTTAGGGAATCGGGTAGAAAAGATTCGCCAATTTCGATTGGTTTTGCCATTTTTCCCTGCAGATTGTTGCCATGGAAACTCGTAGCCGTAAACGAAATCAGTCGCTGACGACGAAGAAGAAGAAAGAAAGAAAGTAAAGAAGTAGACAAGGTTATGAAAAGAAAAAGAAAAAGAAAGAACAAGTAGAAAAAAAAACAAGAACACGAGCAAGACTTAGAAAGAAAGTAGCTAAGATTATAAAAGAATGAAAGAAGAAGAATGAAAGAAGAAGAATGAAAGAGCGGAAAGAAAAGAGATAAGATTATGAAAAGGAAAAGAAAGAAATTAATAATAAAGTAGAAGAAGAATTAATAAATGATTGGGAAGAATGTAGCTAAGTAGAAAAGAAAGAATGAAAGAATGAAAGAAAAAGAAATCGTTGAAAAGAAAGATTAGGGAAAGAAAGAAAATAAAGAATGCAAAACTGGAAAAGAATAGCTTAGGTTATGAAAAGAAAAAGAAAGAAAAAAAGAAAGAAAGAAAGAAAGAAAGAAGAATGATTGGTTAGTTTGTTGGATTTACGGTATGTAAACCCTTCTTGAAGAAAAAAGAGAAAAAAAAGGAAGAAGAAAAAGAAGAAAAAAGGGGAAAGAAAAAGAAGAAGAAAAAGAGAAAAAAGAAGAAAAGAAAGAAAAAAGAAAAAGAAGAAAAAGAAGAAAAGAAAAAGAAAGAAGAAAAGAGAAAGTAAAAGAAGAAAAAGAACAAGAAAGAAAAGAAGAAGAAAAAGAAGAAAAAGAAGAAAGAAAAAGAGAAAGAAAAAGAAGAAAAAGAAGAAAAGAGAAGAAGAAAGAAGAAAAGAAGGAAGAAAAGAAAGAGGAAAAAAAAAGAAGAAAAGAAAAAGAAAAAGAAAGAAGAAAAAGAAGAAAAAGAAGAAGAAAGAATAAAAAGAAATGATGCGTGATTCAGCCTCCGGTGGAAATTAGCCTTTGTGAACCCTTTGATGATCATGACTCACATCCTTGACCATTTGATCAAGCATAACATTTGGCAAATCAGAAAAAAAAATGAGAAAAGAAAAAAGAAATAAGCGGCAAAAAATGGGCGGGAAATTTATGAATCTTATTTAGAAAATTTGGACCATATGACCTTTAGGCACCCCTTTTTGATCTCGATTAAGAAAGGGCATGTTTTTCATTTACACCGTCAATATCCGGTTGTTTTAACAGAGGATTTTTAGATTCTTTTTAAAATTATAAAACTAACCCTTAACCCTAACCCCTAAACCCTAACCCTAAACCCGAACCATAACCCCTAACAACCGGATATTAACGGTGTAAATGAAAAGCATGTCCTTTCTTAATCGAGATCAAAAAGGGATGCCTAAAGGTAATATGGTCCGAAAATTTTATTTTTATTTTTGATATCAGATCATAAGATTTATATTTATTCGCAGGGTATTTTATAAGGTTTGATGGTTTATTGTAAAATAAGAGAGATGGAGTCACCGAAAATTTGGAAAATGTAACGTCGAAAAGGTTGCCTGCTTATTCATTTTTTCATCTTTCGACCTTCACTTTTGTACCACCATTTTGTTTCTTTCTTTCTTTCTTTCTTTCTTTCTTTCTTTCTTTCTTTCTTTCTTCTCTATCTTTTTCCTGTTCTATCCTTCTTTATTTTCTTTTCTTACCTTTTTTCCTTTTCTATACTTTCTTTCCTTTTCGTTTTCTTCTTTTCGTTTTTTTTTTTTTTTTTTTGCTATACTTTTTTCCTTCTCTCTTTTCGTTTTTTTTTCTATATTTTCTTTCTCTCTTTCGTTTGTCTTTCTCTCTCTTTTCGTCTTTTTCTATACTGTTTTCTTTCTTTTCTTTCCTTTACTTTCTTTCTTTTCTTGTTTTTTATATTTATCTGCTTTTTTTTTCTCGCTTTTCTATCTATTTATATTTATTTGTTTATTTTTATCTAACTTTTCTATCTTTCTGACTTTTCTTTCTGTTTCTTTTCTTTCTTTTCTTCATTCTTTCTTTCTTTCCTTATTTATTCTTTTTCTTTCTTTCGTTTCTTTCTCTTTCTCTTTCTCTTTCTCTATCCTTCTCCTCTATTATATCAAACCTTTACAAAAGAAACAATTTTCAGCATTAAATAAACCATAAGTAGTTGAGATGCCGTTAAAAATGAACTAAACCTTTACAAAACCTTTACAAAAGAAACAATTTTCAGCATTAAATAAACCATAAGTAATTGAGATGCCGTTAAAAAATGAACTAAACCTTTACAAAACCTTTACAAAGGAAACAATCTCAGCATTAAATAAACCATAAGTAGTTGAGATGCCGTTAAAAATGAACTAAACCTTTACAAAACCTTTACAAAAGAAACAATTTTCAGCATTAAATAAACCATAAGTAGTTGAGATGCCGTTAAAAAATGAACTAAACCTTTACAAAACCTTTACAAAGGAAACAATCTTCAGCATTAAATAAACCATAAGTAGTTGAGATGCCGTTAAAAAATGAACTAAACCTTTACAAAACCTTTACAAAAGAAACAATTTTCAGCATTAAATAAACCATAAGTAGTTGAGATGCCGTTAAAAAATGAACTAAACCTTTACAAAACCTTTACAAAAGAAACAATTTTCAGCATTAAATAAACCATAAGTAGTTGAGATGCCGTTAAAAATGAACTAAACCTTTACAAAACCTTTACAAAAGAAACAATTTTCAGCATTAAATAAGTAGTTGAGATGCCGTTAAAATAAGTAGTTGAGATGCCGTTAAAAAATGAACTAAACCAAATTATATTTTATTGATATTGATGACTCCCTTCTAGAAGCAAAATTTGTCAAAAAACAATTTTCGGGCGATGAATTTTGCAAAATAAACCCATGATTCTATCGTATATTATAAATATTTTTAACAGTAATCATCTCAATAATATATACGCGTGTGTGTGTGTCTGTGTGTGTGTGTCTGTGTGTCTGTGTGGTTAAGCCGTAGGACTGAAAAAATGAAAACTATCATGTTGAAAATACTAATTTATTCATAATACTATAAGCAAAACTTATACGAATAAATTGATATTTTCAACAACTTTCTTTTAATTTTTTTACTTCATATGTTTTAACAAAATTGTCTGATATTATTATCAATATATATATACACATACACATATATATATATATATATATATATATACACATATATATATATATATATACATATATAATATATATATATATATATATATACACTCACACACATATCTATATTATATACACACATATCTCTCTATATATACACACACACACATATATATACACTCACACACACACACACACACACTCACATATATATATACACTCACACACACACACACTCACATATGTATATATACACTCACACACACACACATATATATACACTCACACACACACACACACATATATATATCATATATATATATATATATATATATATATATATATATACACACACACAACTGATAAAAGATAGTACCTTCGGTTCTGAACAAAACTCAAACAATCTTTCTGATACAAATAATGTTCAATATATGTGAAATGATAATAGAAATTTTTTTTGTCGTAGATGCAGTGCCACATCGGGTATTGATCTTGCTATGAAAAAATCAGAAATCATCAATAACTTAAAATTGGTTGACTTTAAGATTTTTGATAGCATTTTTTGATTCCTTGGGAAAAAATCCTTTTATAAACTAATTCTTAGGAGTAGGGAAGTTCTAGAACTCATTTTACAAACAAAAATAGATTACAAAAAGTCGCCATTTTTCGCGCCACCCCCCTAGAATTTGGAGAGCTAAAGATCGATATAACTCCGACAATTTTTGGAATTGGAAGATCAAATTTTTGGGATTGTCTAACGTTAACATACTCCACACTTGGACAAAATTTCAGAAAAATTGAATGGGTGGGTGACATGGCCTGGATGATTTGACATGAAATTACCCATGTGCAAAAATATGTAACCCCACCTCCTCTGTATTGCTGAAATAAAGTAGGTAATAAGTTCAGGTGAAACACATTTTGGCGCTAAATTATTAAATTTATATATTTACCAAACCCCTCCGCACGAGTAGGATGTGACACAAGGTCAATTTCTTAAGCGGAGTTTAACAGGTTTTCCTTCAAGGTTTTCCTTCTCCTAGACTGGTTACCTAGCCAAAGTTAAAGAGACCAGTCTGCCCTACTCTCTATCCATATCTGAAGGGAGAGTAGGATTCATACCTTTCCCAAGGGCATTAGCTCTATGTGAAATGCAAACAGACTCGTCTAGGATTTGAACTCGGGTTGACGAGTCCATTTCCTACGACTCTAAACATTACACCATGCGATTCCATTATCATTCAATTTAAGCTGACCAATCAAATGAGACGTCTTTAGTAAATTTGTTGGGCAACACAGATCAAAAAAGAGGGGAAACCATCTAAGCTACTGCGTTACATAATTTCATAAGCAGCTTATGATTAATGTACGTACCTGTAGTTAGAATATTTTGAATAGGGTCCGTTAGATTCAGAATAACGGGGTCCTATGGAAAGTTACTCGACTCCTGTTAAACTCCGCTTAAGAAATTGACCTTGTGTCACATCCTGTTCGTGTTTAGGGGTTGGTAAATATCAATATCCACAATCAGGAATTTGAATTAAGTTGAAAGGACGTGGCATCCATTGTAGGACTGCTAGAAGGACCCTTTGTTACATAATTTTATAAGCAGCTTATAAATTATGTACAGGTACTG
>CM042165.1:65360565-65373065 GCA_023376005.1 Doryteuthis pealeii
AGATAGATAGATAGATAGATAGATAGATAGGATAGATAGATAGATAGATAGATAGATAGATAGATAGATAGATAGATATAGATAGATAGATAGATAGATAGATAGATAGATAGATAGATAGATAGATAGAATATAGATAGATAGATAGATAGATAGATAAGGAATAGAGTGGGATAGATAGATAGATAGATAGATAGATAGATAGATAGATAGATAGATAGATTTGCATGACTGTACACCCGAGGGTAATATTCAATCTCGTTAGGATACCGAACAATGCCAAAATTTATCCTGAGGCCATAATTTATGAGTACACATTACCCCAATACCCAGTCTTTAAATTTATATCGAATAGCTCTTAAATAATACTGTGAATGGCATCGATCTTGCTGTTAAGCGAGCAAAGAAGACTGGCCGCCGAAGAAGAGGACCCTGTAGGTTAATAATCGAGGGCAACTTGTCAAATGGTCTATGTTGGGTTGCGTTCATATCTGACCTTTTTGCTGGTTTCATTCTGTTGCTTCACGATTAAAGCGAACAAAGTGGACATGTTTAGTCTCAGAAATTCCGCACGTTTGATTGGATGAAGATCTGATAGGGAATCTTTTGAAATAGCGCGTTTCAAAGGATAGTGTAACAACAAAGAAGAAGAAGAAGAAGAAGAAGAAGAAGAAGAAGAAAGAAAGAAAGAAAAAGGAAAAAAAGAAGAAGGGAGGGAAAGAGAGAGAGAGAGAGAAATACATTTTTTTTTTAAAAGAAATTTATATAAAAATAAAAAGAACATGAAAGAATAAAACACAAAAAATAATTTTAAAAAAGCATAATGAAATGCAAAAAGATAACGAAATTAGGTTGATCGGGATTCAAAATATTCTATTTCATAACCGGTACGCTAAGTGCGCCTTGGGAATGAGTTATTTACCCTACCTATGTGAATATTTACCAACCCCTGTCCGCACGAGCAGGATGTGACACATGGTCAATTTTTTAGCCGGAGTTTAACGGGTTTGAATTCAGAGTTTTCCTTCTCCTAGACTGGTTACCTAACCACGGTTAAAGAGCCCAGTCTGTCCTCTTACGACTCTAGCCATTACACCACGCACCTCCTGAACATATCTATAAACATTAATGAGTATGTTCCAATCCTCATAAATACGGGAGTATTATGCTGGGTAGTCTGATGCCACTAGCAAGGACACCTCACGTGGCGTAATGGTTAGCAGGCTAGATTCGTAGATCATTGTTAGGTAGTTCGGTTCCCATTGGGCGCCCCATACTTCTGGCCTCGTGTCACATCTAAGCTAAGATTAGTAAATAGCTCATGCCACTAGCAGTAGTTTACCATCTTCACACCACTGGTGAGTATTGTATTTTGTTAATGTTATAAAGATTCCATTTCATTTCCAACCTCCGTTTGGTTATTTCTCATTTTGTAACCTTTGCTAAGTTACAATAGAATGTATGTAGGTATCGTTATTAATCTGTCCAGATCTATCTCCTGGGTTTACGGTCAAGTCACGCTAAATGCATCGATTCCCGCTAGATCAGCGAAGTTAAGCAGCGATGAGCCCGTTCCATAGTTAGATGGGTGACCATTCAAGCTATAGCAAGTAGTGTAAACAACCTGATATCAAAATGACTTGATTCGGCATTACATGACCCAAAAAATGTTGATATGCCACAAAGCAAGCAACCAACCAACAAACACTTATACAATGTTTAAGGGGCATTTCGCTCGCAACATAAACAGTAGAGATCTTAGAAACATTTTGACCATTTTTTTTTTACAATGAAATTTAAATGTAAGATATTTTGAGATACTTTATTATGAACTAGAAGCGGCTACCCGGCGTCACCTGGGTAGAGAGGGGAGGTGAAAAGGTAGTATCACAGATCCATTATTGTTGAATCGCGAGTTGGATCCTCGCAAGATGCCCCATTAAAATCCCTGCGTAAAAAAAGGTCTGCCGCTGATCCAGACACCCTGAAAAGAAAAATTAATGTTTCCTATTTAAAATATTAATCGTAAAAAATTCCATGCTGTTATCATTTAAATTCTTTTTTTTGTTATCTTCACGAATATAAATCAAATCTGGTGATATTGAATGTGTATATATATTTACTTTGTCATTAATTGTTTTATTTTCATCACCTGGATACCAAGTCACATTGGTATCCAAGGAAATGAAAAAGCAGACAAAGCCGCAAAAAAGCACTTCAAACAGATATGAGCAAATCTAAAATCCCATATACGGATCTGAAACCAACCATAAACAAATTTATATTACACAAATGGCAGAAATCATGGGACAATCAGACCCAAAACAAACTCCACGAAATACAAGAAGCTATTGGAGAGTAGCCGACAGGCCACAGAAGTATTAGAAGATAAGTAATACTCGCCAGATTGCGTATTGGGCACACTCACATTACCCATTCGTACCTGTTAAAAGGGGAGGATGCCCCAGTGTACCCAACATGCAAAGTACAACTGATACCCTAGCATATCCTTCTAAATTGTAACAGCCTTAAACATATCCGCACTAATTACTATCAAGCAAGAAACTTGAGGGACATCTTTAAGAATACAAACTCTGAAAACATTTTAAATTTTCTAAAAAAAAGCAACCTTTTCAACAAAATATAACAGAATATAACCGAATATCTCCATAGAACCACTACTTTAAAGACTGAAGTCCAAAATAACCTTTTCTGGCATTAAATGACCCACACAGGTTGATATGTCGTTAAACAAAACTCAAACTCAAACGCAAACTTATTTTCATAGTTTTCTCCGGAAATACACATATACATACATAAACACAAACTGTCTTTTATATATGTATATATTGATGGTTATTTTTTAAAAGCTTCAACGGTACAAGTAACATTGTGTTTCTTGGCTAAATACTGGTTAAAGGCGCGGTAAGGATAGCCCCAAACCAAACTATTTAGACCATGTCAAACTGAGCAGACCCCTAGGAGCCCATGGATTACATATGTGTCATGAGAGCTGCACATGACAATTAAGTCTTTAAATCCTTCTTCTACATTAACAGAACAAAGTGATGATTGCTATCATTAATTTCTTTATAATCAACTAAAAGTCAATGAATGCATATCTAAAAAAGCAAAAACACTTTTGCTAAAAATAAAAGGAAAAAAGATTACCAGCCGAGTTCAAATAATAAAACGGACGTCACTGTCACTTTCGATTATAGGTATGTATTGATTGAAAACAGGAGAAGGCAAGAGGTAAGACTCACTCCCTTTCATTGACTGAGTTGGCCACGTCATTCCGCATCTCAAAGAAAGGGGTGGGAGACAATGCGTTGATAACAGACAGTTTCTTAAAGGCCGTGTAGCGTTAGTTTGTATTCGCCTGGTGGAGTTGTCTGCCCCTTTTAGTTTGCTGGGTGCCCGCTAGGGCACCATAGTATTTAAGCGCCGGATTCAAACCTTTCGTCCTCTTTTTCCTGTTTCAGCAACTACGAGCCACATGGGGTATGTTGGGCTCCACCCCCCTTACATTACTGTAAGTCCTCACAGCATGGACTATTCCTAGTCTCATGTCTGTACTCATATATGTATATCTGTATCATTCATGAATGTGTCTTATCTTTATTTGTGTACCCCTTTTTATATGTACTCTTTACTATGTACGTTGTATCTACTGTCATCCATGTGCTGTGTATATTAAATGTTTGCCTATTAACCTTCGTCGGAGTTATTTGTATGCAAAGTATCTAATAACTTTGCACCATCCTTATAGCCGAAAGAAAAACAAAAAAATCAGGGGATGAACCGAATTTAATGAAATTTTCAATGTTGATATATTATTGAATAAAATATATAATGCACCATTTAATTTATTTAAAAACTTTTACATTTTTTCAGGTCAGTTAACTTTGAACCACGTATCTTTGATGCGTAACACAGATTCTTAAAGATACGTGGCTCAAAGTTAACTGACCTGAAAGAATGTAAAAGTTTTTAAATTAAAATAACTGGTACATTATATCTTTATTTATTAATATATCAATACAGAAAATTTCATTAAATTCGGTTAATTCCCTGATTTTTTTTTTCTGGGGGTGGGTTCGGAGAGGTGACATGCGATGGTGGAATTTAGGTCCGTTGAGTTCGATTTAACCAAGAAGAGTTTATTCTTGATGTTGTTATTCCAGCGTCTTTGCAATTTTGTATGAAGGTATCTATTAATTTCTGGTTTCAAGTCAGTATATGGAATCTTTGACACGTGGTCTAATGGTTAGAGTTGTAGGAAATGGACTCGTCAACACGAGTTCAATTCCTGGACGAAGCTGTTTGCATTCCACATGGCGCTAATACCCTTGGGAAAGGTATGAATCCAATTCTCCCTCCAGCTATGGAACAAAAAAGCATGGCAGACTGGGCTCTTTAGTCATGGTTAGGTAACTAGTCTAGGAGAAGGAAAACTCTGAATTAAAACCTGTTAAACTCCGCTTAAGCAATTGACCTTGTGTCGCATCCTACTCGTGTGGATGGGTTGGTAAATATATCTATACATATATAAAGGGCAGTTGTGTGTATATGTATGTCCGGAGGAAACTTCGAAAATAAAACAATTAACGACAAAGTAAATGTGTATATATATACAAGGCTTGGTTTTTGAACAAAAATAATAGAGATTTGATTTATATTCGTGAAAATAGTTAAAAAATAAAATTTAAATGATAAGAGCATGGATTTCTTTTTCACTTAATATTTTAGATAGTAGACATTAACATTTTTTTCAGAGTAGCTGGATCAATGCAAAGTCTTTTTTTTTCTTTTTTTTTTTTTTTTTCACATAGGGATTTAAATGAGGCATCCGACGAGGATTCAACTCACGATTCAGTAATAATGGATCTGTGGGACTAATTTTTTTTTAAATCCCCCTTCTACCCAGGCGACGCCGAGTAGCCGCTGCTAGTATATATATATATATGGCATCTTTGTTAGGGTCAAATCTGAAGCCGATTTGGTTGCCGGATCAACTCTTTCATTTCTATCTGAATCTACAAGGATGAATGAAAAGTTTTGCAATATTTTTGGTCACGTGAGACACAAATTCGGCATCTCCCGGATGCTTTTTTTTCGCCAAGGCGACGAACAACACCGAACTGTGAGATGCCGAGCTCGCCTGATACTCTCCGGCTGCTACTCTTCTAATTTGCATCTAGGGAATTATTTTAAAAAACGTCTTCGGCATAAAATAACCCAATGGGTTGACATTCCGTAAAAAACAACCAACCAACCACCCAACAAAAATGGCTAATATCTCTTTGATACATGTCTAATTTAAAGAAAAGAAATGTATCTTAATTACACATGTAAATCGTTGGGGTGGCCTAAAGTCGGCGAGGGAGTCTATCCCCTTTTCACTAGCGCTAGACCAAGGAGATTGTTTTTGCGTCTGAAGTGGAGCGCCACACCTACCATCAGCTCCTTACTTTACTGCACAGATCCCCTGAGCTACTCATACGCTTAGTTGGTGAGGGCCGGTATCGAACTGGGAACCTTGTGGTTTCTAGCCGAACGCTCTACCGACTGAGCTATGTAATCTATGTTATTCGTTTTTTTTTTTTTTTCAGATAATACAACGCCGAATTATAATGCGAAGCCATTTGCCGAGAATAAAAGCAGAGGTGATCATTTAGTATGCTTTGCATAGTATGGCACAAGGTCAGAAATATGGAGCACTCAAAGAAAATCGAACTTCACTGAAGCCACTAATCATTATACTTACTTTATCACAGTAGTAAAGTAAAATCTGCGTATTGGCTTATTGTCGTTATCAGCCGAACAGCGAGGGAGACTACCTCCTTGTCACTAGCGTCAGACCAGGGAGATTTTTTTTAGTCTGATGTGGACTATTTCTTACACTTGAATATAAATTTCATACACTAAATGTAACAACTATTGTGGGACAGGTGTAGTATTAGTCTCGACTATAAATACACAGTGCCCATGTGTGACTTGAAAATAGTATCAATTTTTTCTTTCTTTCTTTCTTGTTCTTTTAATTCTCTAATCTTTTCACAAAGTGTGTGGAGGGGGGTTATGCACGCAAAGTTCGAAAGGCAACTGGCGGCGGTCTTAGAAAGCAAAAACAAAGGGAAGTAAACAAAATTATCAAAATAGAATTATCGATATTGAATTATGGTTTAAAATAAAAAAATTAAAAAATAAAAATCTGAGATAAGAGCGGACATATTGTTTGTTGGTAATTTTCTTTTAAGATTTGCAGACAAACCTCGGTGAAAAGGCGGGAAAAATCAATGAAGCATCACGGGATTGAATATAAGATGGATGCTGTCGGCTAAGAAATAAGTGAAATCTATTTCCTGAAAGGAAGGGAAAAAACACACATAGGTACCTAATCAACATACAATCTACAATTATAAGCTGATTAAAATCCAACAGAAACACACACACACACACACACACACACATATATATATATATATATATATATATATATATATATATATATATATATATATATATATATATATGAAGAGAAAGTGGAAGTGAATCCGACAGTATGTAATATAATGAAAAATTGAAAAAACACAAGTTCAT
This sequence comes from Doryteuthis pealeii, assembly GCA_023376005.1. Taxonomy (NCBI): domain Eukaryota; kingdom Metazoa; phylum Mollusca; class Cephalopoda; order Myopsida; family Loliginidae; genus Doryteuthis; species Doryteuthis pealeii. The sequence continues at coordinate 65,367,172 of CM042165.1, forward strand.
AAAACGAGTAATGTTTCGTTAATCAGGGCTTTTGTTAATTTGAGGAAAAATAAAATTTATCACAGAGAATAAGAAAACTGAGAATCCTTTGCTTTGTCGGTCAGTCTATTTAAAAATTGTTGAATGAAAAACGAGCGTTCTTGGATGTTTGAAAAATACAACGAACGCTGAACAACGGTTGATGTAGATATGAAATGTAAACAGACGCTCACTTACGTTGGGTATGTGTGTGTGTGTGTGTGTGTGTGTGTCTCTCTCTCTCTCTCTCTCTGTGTCTCTGTGTGTGTGTGTGTGTGTGTGTGTGTGAGTGTGTATGAATATATATATATATATATATATCATCATCATCATCATCATGTCGCGCTGTTGGCACGGATATCCATGACAATCTCTCTCCATCCGTTCCTATCGCTCATCATTCTCGGGAGGTCTTCTATGCAGCATCCTGTATCCGCACAAAGCTGATCAATGTACGTCTTTGCTGGTCGGCCCACACTGGCGTGCCTATGTGCTGGCTTCCACAGAAGGACGTCGCTTATGAGTTCGTCCTTTTTTTCTCCAGCAGTGTCCCGCGTCTTGTCCGTCTAACTCGGATGGTTTGGGTGATATGTGGCAGGTGGCCGTATTGCTGTTTTCTCGTGGGGAGTAAATCCGATAAAATGTAGTTGAAAATAGAGGGCAAAATCTTCGAGGAAAAACGAGGTGAAATATTCATTTGAAATTTTGTTGTTGTTGCCTCATCTGCATTTTCCCTCTATTTCAACTACATTTTATCGGATTTACTCCCCACGAGAAAACAGCAATACGGCCACCTGCCACATATCACCCAAATATCCGAGTTAGAAGGACAAGACACGCGGACACGCTGGGAAGAAAAAAAGGACGAACTCATAACGCACCGTCCTTCTGTGGAAGCCAGCACATAGGCACGCCAGTGTGGGCCGACCAGCAAAGACGTACATGATCAGCTTTGTGCGGATCGGATGCTGCATAGAAGACTCCCGAGAATGATGAGCGGTAGGAACGGATGGAGAGAGATTGTCATGGAATCCGTGCCCAACAGCGCGACATGGATTATATGATGATTATATATATAATATATATATATTTCATACAACACTCACACACACACACACACACACACACACAGAGACACAGAGAGAGAGAGAGAGAGAGACACACACACACACACACACACACACACATACCCAACGTAAGTGAGCGTCTGTTTACATTTCATATCTACATCAACCGTTGTTTCAGCGTTCGTTGTTTTTCAAACATCCAAAGAACGCTCGTTTTTCATTCAACAATTTTTAAATAGACTGACCGACAAAGCAAAGGATTCTCAGTTTTCTTATTCTCTGTGATAAATTTTATTTTCCTCCAATTAACAAAAAGCCCTGATTAACGAAACATTACTCGTTTTATGAACTTGCTTGTTTTTCAATTTCATATATTACATATGTCGGATTCACTTCCACTTTCTCTTTCATATATATATATATATATATATATATATATATATATATATATATAGATATATATAATAATATATATATATGTGTGTGTGTGTTGTGTGTGTGTGTTTTCTGTTGGATTTAATCAGCTATAATTGTAGATTGTATGTTGATTAGGTACTATGTGTGTTTTTTCCCTTCTTTCAGAAATAATTTCACTTATTTCTTAGCCGACAGCATCCATCTTATATTCAATCCCGTGATGCTTCATTGATTTTCCCGCTTTCACCGAGGGTTGTCTGCAAATCTTAAAAGAAAATTACAACAACAATAATGGTCCGCTCTTATCTCAGATTTTTATTTTTTTATTTTTATTTTAAACCATAATTCAATATCGATAATTCATTTGATTAATTTTGTTTACTTCCCTTGGGTTTGCTTCTTAAGACCCGCCGCCAGTTGCCATTCGAACTTTGCGTGCATAAACCCCCCTCCACACAACTGTGAAAAAGATTAGAGAATTAAAAGAACAAGAAAAGAAAGAAAGAAAAATTGATACTATTTCAAAGTCACACATGGGCACTGTGTATTTATAGTCGAGACTAATACTACACCTGTCCCACAATAGTTGTTACATTTAGTGTATGAAATTTTATATTCAAGTTGTAAGAAAATAGGTTCCACATCAGACTAAAAAAATCTCCCTGTCTGACGCTAGACGTGACAAGGAGGTAGTCTCCCTCGCTGTTCGGCTGATAACGACAATAAAGCCAATACGCAATTTTACTTTACTACTGTGATAAAGTAAGTATAATGATTAGTGGCTCAGTGAAGTTCGATTTTCTTTGAGTGCTCCATATTTCTGACCTTTCCATACTATGCAAAGCATACTAAATGATCACCTCTGCTTTTTTTCTTGCAAATGGCTTCGCATTATAATTCGGCGTTTGTATTATCTGAAAAAAAAAAAAAAAAACGGAATAACATAGATTACATAGCTCATCGGTAGAAGCGTTCGGCTAGAAACCACAAGGTTCCCAGTTCGATACCGGCCCTCACCAACTAAGCGTATGAGTAGCTCAGGGGATCTGTGCAGTAAAGTAAGCGAGCTGATGGTAGGGTGTGGCGCTCCAACTTCAGACGCAAAAAACAATCTCCTTGGTCTAGCGCTAGTTGGAAAAGGGATAGACTCCCTCGCCACTTTAGGCCACCCACGATTTACATGTGTAATTAAGATACATTTCTTTTCTAAATTAGACATGTATCAAAGAGATATTAGCCATTTTTTGTTGGGTGGTTGGTTGGTTGTTTTTTACGGAATGTCAACCCATTGGGTTATTTTATGCGAAGACGTTTTTTAAAAATAATTCCCTAGATGCAAATTAGAAGAGAGTAGCAGCCGGAGGTATCAGGCGAGCTCGGCATCTCACAGTTCGGTGTTGTTCGTTCGCCTTGGCGAAAAAAAAGCATCCGGAGATGCGAATTTGTTCTCACGTGACCAAAAATATTGCAAAAACTTTTCATTCATCCTGGTAGATGCAGATAGAAATGAAAGAGTTGATCCGGCAACCAAAATCGGCTCTCAGATTTGACCCTAACAAAGATGCCCTATATATATATATACTAGCAGCGGCTACTCGGCGTCGCCTGGGTAGAAGGGGGATTTAAAAAAAAAATTAGTCCCAACAGATCCATTAGTACTGAATCGTGAGTTGAATCCTCGTCGGATGCCTCATATTAAATCCCTATGTGAAAAAAAAAAAAAAAAAAGAAAAAAAAAAGACTTGCATTGATCCAGCTACTCTGAAAGAAATGTAATGTCTACTATCTAAAAATATTTAAGGGAAAAAGAAAATCCATGCTTCTTATCATTAAATTTTATTTTTTTAACTATTTTCACGAATATAAATCAAATCTCTATTATTTTTTTCAAAAACCAAGCCTTGTATTATATATACACATTTACTTTGTCGTTAATTGTTATTTTCGAAGTTTCCTCCGGAATTACATATACACACAACTGCCCTTTATATATGTATAGATATATTTACCAACCCATCCACACGAGTTAGGATGCGACACAAGGTCAATTGCTTAAGCGGGAGTTTAACAGGTTTAATTCAGAGTTTTCCTTCTCCTAGACTAGTTACCTAACCATGACTAAAGAGCCCAGTCTGCCATGCTTTTTGTTCCATAGCTGGAGGGAGAATTGGAATTCATACCTTTCCAAGGGTATTTAGCGCCATGTGGAATGCCAAACAGCTTCGTCCAGGAATTGAACTCGTGTTGACGAGTCCATTCCTACAACTCTAACCATTAGACAACGTGTCAAAGATTCCATATACTGACTTGAAACCAGAAATTAATAATACCTGCATACAAAATTGCAAAGACCTGGAATAAACAACATCAAGATAAACTCTTCTTTGGAAATCGAACTCAACGGACCTAAATTCCCACCATCGCATGTCAAACCTCTCCGAACCCCACCCCCAGAAAAAAAAAAAATCAGGGAATAACCGAATTTTAATGAAATTTTCTGTATGATATATTAATAAATAAGAGATATAATTACCAGTTATTTTAATTTAAAACTTTACCATTTCTTTCAGGTCAGTAATTTTGAGCCACGTATCATTTAAGAAATCTGTGTTACGCATCAAAGATACGTGGTTTCAAAGTTAACGACCTGAAAAAATGGTAAAAGTTTTTAAATAAATTAAATGGTTGCATTATATATTTTATTCAATAATACTATCACATTGAAAATTTCATTTTAAATCGGTTTCATCCCCTGATTTTTGTTTTTCTTTCGCTATAAGGATGGCTGCAAACGTTATTAGATACTTTGCATTACAAAATAACCTCCGACGAAGGTTAAAGGCAAACATTTTAATATACACAGCAACATGGATGAAGAGATACAACGTACATTAGTAAAGAGTACAATTTAAAAAGGGACACAAATAAAGATAAAGACCACATTTCATGATGATACCAGACTATACATATTATGAGTACAGACATGCAGACTAGGAATAGTCCATGCTGTGAGGACTTACAGTAATGTAAGGGGGTGGAGCCCAAACGAGAGGGTTTAGATAAATCTACCCCATGTGGCTCGTAGTTGCCTGAAACAGGAAAAGAGGGACGAAAGGTTTGAATCCGGCGCTTAAATACTATGGTCCCTAGCGGCACCCAGCAAACTAAAAGGGGCAGACAACTCCACCAGGCGAATACAAACTAACGCTACCACGGCCTTTAAGAAAAACTGTCTGTTATATCAACGCATTGTCTCCCACCCCTTTCTTTGAGGATGCGGAATGACCAGTGGCCAACTCAGTCAATTGAAGGCAGGAGTTCTACCTCTTGCCTTCTCCTGTTTCAATCAATACATACCTATAATCGAAGTGACAGTGACGTCCGTTTATTATTTGAACTCGCTGGTAATCTTTTTTCCTTTTTATTTTAGCAAAAGTGTTTTTGCTTTTTAGATATGCATTTCATACTTTTAGTTGATTATAAAGAAAATTAATGATAGCAATCATCACTTTGTTCTGTTAATGTAGAAGAAGGATTTAAAGACTTAATTGTCATGTGCAGCTCTCATGACATACAGTATGTAATCCATGGGCTCCTAGGGTCTGCTCAGTGACATGGTCTAAATAGTTTGGTTTGGGGCTATCCTTACCGCGCCTTTAACCAGTATTTAGCCAAGAAACACAATGTTACTTGTACCGTTGAAGCTTTGAAACATAAACCTCAATATATAATATATAAAAGACAGTTTTTGTTTATGTATGTATATGTGTATTCGGAGAAAACTATGAAAATAAGTTTGCGTTTGAGTTTGAGTTTTGGTTTTAACGACATATCAACCTTGTGGGTCATTTAATGCCAGAAAAGGTTATTTTGGACTTCAGTCTTTAAAGTAGTGGTTCTATGGAGATATTCGTTATATTCTGTATAATTTTGTTGAAAAGGTTGCTTTTTTTTAGAAAATTTAAAATGGTTTTCAGAGTTTGTATTCTTAAAGATGTCCCTCAAGTTTCTTGCTTGATAGTAATTAGTGCGTATTGTTTAAGGCTGTTACAATTTAGAAGGATAGCTAGGGTATAAGTTTGTACTTTGCCATGTTGGTACACTGGGGCATCCTCCCCTTTAAAAACAGGTACGAATGGGTAATGTGATGTGTGCCCAATACGCAATCTGGCGAGTATTACTTATCTTCTAATACTTCTGTGGCCTGTCGGCTACTCTCACAATAGCTTCTTGTATTTCGTGGAGTTTGTTTTGGTCTGATTGTCCATGATTTCTGCCATTTGTGTTAATATTAAATTTGTTTATGGTTGGTTTCAGATCCGTATATGGGATTTTTAGATTTGCTCATAGCTGTTTGAAGTGCTTTTTTTGCGGCTTTGTCTGCTTTTTTTC
>CM042165.1:65378065-65400565 GCA_023376005.1 Doryteuthis pealeii
CGCAGTAGCTTAGATGGTTTCCCCTCTTTTTTGATCTGTGTTGCCCAACAAATTTACTAAAGACGTCTCATTTGATTGGTCAGCTTAAATTGAATGATAATGGAATCGCATGGTGTAATGTTTAGAGTCGTAGGAAATGGACTCGTCAAACCGAGTTCAAATCCTAGACGAGTCTGTTTGCATTTCACATAGGTCTAATGCCCTTGGGAAAGGTATGAATCCTACTCTCCCTCCAGATATGGATAGAGAGTAGGGCATACTGGTCTCTTTAACTTTGGCTAGGTAACCAGTCTATGAGAAGGAAAACCTTGAAGGAAAACCTGTTAAACTCCGCTTAAGAAATTGACCTTGTGTCACATCCTACTCGTGCGGAGGGGTTTGGTAAATATATAAATTTAATAATTTAGCGCCAAAATGTGTTTCACCTGAACTTATTACCTACTTTATTTCAGCAATACAGAGGAGGTGGGGTTACATATTTTTGCACATGGGTAATTTCATGTCAAATCATCCAGACCATGTCACCCACACCATTCAATTTTTCTGAAATTTGTCCAAGTGTGGAGTATGTTAACGTTAGACAATCCCAAAAATTTTGATCTTCCAATTACAAAAATTTGGGCGATTATATCGATCTTTAGCTCTCCAAATTCTAGGGGGGTGGCGCGAAAAATGGCGACTTTTTGTAATCTATTTTTGTTTGTAAAATGAGTTCTAGAACTTCCCTACTCCTAAGAATTAGTTTATAAAAGGATTTTTTCCCAAGGAATCAAAAAATGCTATCCAAAAATCTAAAGTGAACCAATTTTAAGTTATTGATGATTTCTGATTTTTCATAGCAAGATCAATACCCGATGTGGCACTGCATCTACGACAAAAAAAATTTCTATTATCATTTCACATATATTGAACATTATTTGTATCAGAAAGATTGTTCAGTTTTGTTCAGAACCGAAGGTACTATCTTTATCAGTTGTGTGTGTATATATATATATATATATATATATATATATATATATATATATAGTGTGTGTGTGTGTGTGAGTATATATATATGGTGTGTGTGTGAGTATATATACATATGTGAGTGTGTGTGTGTGTGAGTGTATATATATATGTGAGTGTGTGTGTGTGTGTGTGAGTGTATATATATGTGTGTGTGTGTATATATTAGAGAGATATGTGTGTATATACATATAGATATGTGTGTGGTGTATATATATATATATATATATATATATATATGTATATATATATATATATATGTATATATATATAAGTGTGTGTGTATATATATATATGTGTATGTGTATATATATATTGATAATAATATCAGACAATTTTGTTAAAACATATGAAGTAAAAAAATTAAAAGAAAGTTGTTGAAAATATCAATTTATTCGTATAAGTTTTGCTTATAGTATTATGAATAAATTAGTATTTTCAACATGATGGTTTTCATTTTTTCAGTCCTACGGCTTAACCACACAGACACACAGACACACACACACAGACACACACACACGCGTATATATTATTGAGATGATTACTGTTAAAAATATTTATAATATACGATAGAATCATGGGTTTATTTTGCAAAATTCATCGCCCGAAAATTGTTTTTTGACAAATTTTGCTTCCTAGAAGGGAGTCATCAATATCAATAAAATATAATTTGGTTTAGTTCATTTTTTAACGGCATCTCAACTACTTATGGTTTATTTAATGCTGAAAATTGTTTCTTTGTAAAGGTTTTGTAAAAGTTTAGTTCATTTTAACGGCATCTCAACTACTTATGGTTTATTTAATGCTGAAAATTGTTTCTTTTGTAAAGGTTTTGTAAAGGTTTAGTTCTTTTTAACGTCTCAACTACTTATGTTTATTTAATGCTGAAAATTGTTTCTTTTGTAAAGGTTTTGTAAGGTTTAGTTCATTTTTTAACGGCATCTCAACTACTTATGGTTTATTTAATGCTGAAAATTGTTTCTTTTGTAAAGGTTTTGTAAAGGTTTAGTTCATTTTTTAACGGCATCTCAACTACTTAGGTTTATTTAATGCTGAAGATTGTTTCTTTGTAAAGTTTTTGTAAAGGTTTAGTTCATTTTTTAACGGCATCTCAACTACTTATGGTTTATTTAATGCTGAAAATTGTTTCTTTTGTAAAGGTTTTGTAAAGGTTTAGTTCATTTTTAACGGCATCTCAACTACTTATGGTTTATTTAATGCTGAAGATGTTCCTTTGTAAAGTTGTAAAGGTTAGTTCATTTTTAACGGCATCTCAATTACTTATGGTTTATTTAATGCTGAAAATTGTTTCTTTTGTAAAGGTTTGTAAAGGTTTAGTTCATTTTTAACGGCATCTCAACTACTTATGGTTTATTTAATGCTGAAAATTGTTTCTTTTGTAAAGGTTTGATATAATAGAGGAGAAGGATAGAGAAAGAGAAAGAGAAAGAGAAAGAAACGAAAGAAAGAAAAGAATAAATAAGGAAAGAAAGAAAAGAATGAAGAAAGAAAGAAAGAAAAGAACAGAAAGAAAAAGTCAGAAAGATAGAAAAGTTAGATAAAAATAAACAAATAAATATAAATAGATAGAAAAGCGAGAAAAAAAAGCAGATAAATATAAAAAACAAGAAAAGAAAGAAAGTAAAGGAAAGAAAAGAAAGAAAACAGTATAGAAAAAAGACGAAAAGAGAGAGAAAGACAAACGAAAAGAGAGAAAGAAAAATGTATAGAAAAAAAAAACGAAAAGAGAGAAGGAAAAAAGTATAGCAAAAAAAAAAAAAAACGAAAAGAAAGAAAAAACGAAAAGGACAAGAAAAAGTATAGAAAAAGGAAAGAAAAGGTAAGAAAAGAAAATAAAGAAGGATAGAACAGGAAAAAGATAGAGAAGAAAGAAAGAAAGAAAGAAAGAAAGAAAGAAAGAAAGAAAGAAAAGAAACAAAATGGTGGTACAAAAGTGAAGGTCGAAGATGAAAAATGAATAAGCAGGGAACCTTTTCGACGTTACATTTTCCAAATTTTCGGTGACTCCATCTCTCTTATTTTACAATAAACCATCAAACCTTATAAAATACCCTGCGAATAAATATAAATCTTATGATCTGATATCAAAAATAAAAATAAAATTTTCGGACCATATTACCTTTAGGCATCCCTTTTTGATCTCGATTAAGAAAGGACATGCTTTTCATTTACACCGTCAATATCCGGTTGTTAGGGGTTATGGTTCGGGTTTAGGGTTAGGGTTTAGGGGTTAGGGTTAAGGGTTGGTTTTATAATTTAAAAAAAAATCTAAAATTCCTCTGTTAAAACAACCGGATATTGACGGTGTAAATGAAAAACATGCCCTTTCTTAATCGAGATAAAAAAAAGGGGTGCCTAAAGGTCATATGGTCCAAATTTTCTAAATAAGATTCATAAATTTCCCGCCCATTTTTTGCCGCTTATTTCTTTTTTCTTTTCTCATTTTTTTTCTGATTTGCCAAATGTTATGCTTGATCAAATGGTCAAGGATGTGAGTCATGATCATCAAAGGGTTCACAAAGGCTAATTTCCACCGGAGGCTGAATCACGCATCATTTCTTTTATTCTTCTTCTTCTTTTTCTTCTTTTTCTTCTTTCTTTTTTCTTTTTTTTCTTTTTCTTCTTTTTTTCTTTTTCCTCTTTCTTTTTCTTCCTTCTTTTCTTCTTTCTTCTTCTTTTTCTTTTCTTCTTTTTTCTTCTTTTTCTTTCTTCTTTTTCTTTCTTCTTTTTCTTCTTTTTCTTCTATCTTTTTCTTTCTTGTTCTTTTTCTTCTTTTACTTTCTTCTTTTTCTTCTTTCTTTTTCTTCCTTCTTCTTTTTCTTCTTTCTTCTTTTTTTCTTTCTTTTTCTTCTTCTTTCTTCTTTTTCTTCTTCTTTTTCTTTCCCCTTTTTTCTTTCTTCTTTTTCTTCTTCTTTTTTTCTCTTTTTTTCTTCAAGAAGGGTTTACATACCGTAAATCCAACAAACTAACCAATCATTCTTCTTTCTTTCTTTCTTTCTTTCTTTTTTTTTCTTTCTTTCTTTTCATAACCTAAGCTATTCTTTTCCAGTTTTGCATTCTTTATTTTCTTTCTTTCCCTAATCTTTCTTTTCAACGATTTCTTTTTCTTTCATTCTTTCATTCTTTCTTTTCTACTTAGCTACATTCTTCCCAATCATTTATTAATACTTCTTCTACTTTATTATTAATTTCTTTCTTTTCCTTTTCATAATCTTATCTCTTTTCTTTCCGCTCTTTCATTCTTCTTCTTTCATTCTTCTTCTTTCATTCTTTTATAATCTTAGCTACTTTCTTTCTAAGTCTTGCTCGTGTTCTTGTTTTTTTTTCTACTTGTTCTTTCTTTTTCTTTTTCTTTTCATAACCTTGTCTACTGTCTTACTTTCTTTCTTTCTTCTTCTTCGTCGTCAGCGACTGATTTCGTTTACGGCTACGAGTTTCCATGGCAACAATCTGCAGGGAAAAATGGCAAAACCAATCGAAATTGGCGAATCTTTTCTACCCGATTCCCTAACCGGCTGGAAATATGGATGCGCTTAAGGGAACGCGGAAAGTAATTCGACTCTATCGGCACGCAACACGATGCCGGGAAGTTGACAGTGGCTGGATAGGGCAATGCTTGAGGAATTTGCCTAAAGTTGAGACATACCGTGTTTACCCGAAAATAAGACAGGGCTTATATTATGTTTCACCCCAAAATATAACACTTGAGCTTATTTTCGGGGGATGTCTTAGTTTTCATATATCGAAAAAACGACATTACGAAGTAGAAAATTTCGAAATTTCTAAATAAACAGAAATTACGAAAAACGATCTACATTTATTTACCACTAGCATCGGCTACCCGGCATCGCCTGGGTAGAAGGGGATTTTTTAAAAAAGTTAGTCCCGCAGATCCATTATTATTTAATCGTGAGTTGAATCCTCGTGGGATGCCCCATTTAAATCGCTATGTAAAAAAATAGATCTTGCATTGATCCAGCTACTCTGAAAAGAAAGGTTAATGTCTACTATCTAAAATATTAAATGAAAAAAAAAATTCCATGCTGTTATCATTTAAATTTTATTTTTAAATTATCTTCACGAATATAAATCAAATATCTATAATTTTTGCTTAAAAGCCAAGCCCTGGTGATATCTAATATGTATATATATTTACTTTGTCATTAATTGTTTTATTTTCGAAGTTTCCTCCGGGCATACATGTAATATAACAACGTACCAAGGTGTCTTTGTGGCAAACTCCGTAACAATATACGTAGCCAACTCAAGTTTAAATAGCAGTCGTCATTGTAAATAAAGAAGGTACAACAGATACGTGAGATAGATGGTCCCAAGGGCTTAGCATTTATTTTCAGGCTCGTGTCGTGGGCTCCGTTTCGGAGAGAAGGAAAGACAGAGAGAAAGAGAGGGAGGACACTGTTAAATTACTGTACCTTTTAACATAGTACCAACTATATCACTGTTCCAACACTAGGGACCAGCAGCCCCGTCCGAAGCCTACGCCACCAAAAGGCAAAAGAGCGATTTTCTTCTTTCTCGTTCCTCGTCACCACGTCACTACCGCTTCCGGTCAACTTTCAATTCCTCTTCCGGCGCCATTCTTCGGTCAAATTACCGGCAACCCGTTGTGTGTCCACTCCTCCTTTTTTTAACCTTTATTTTCTCTTATTTCTTCTTCCTCTCTTTCTCTAGCAGTCAGCCCACAGCTTTATTACCACTATCAAACTCCGGTAGACCTTAATAATTACGCTACATACATATACACACAACTGCCCTTTATATATGTATAGATAAACATATTCTTTTATTCAAAAACTCATTAACGACAATTCATTAAAGAATAATCATATCATCATCCACTGGAATGTTATTGTTCTGCAAGTCACTGGATTCCAAAGTTCTGCCGCTCTAAACTAGGGCTTATTTTAAGGGGGTATTATATTAAAAATCACCCTGAAAAATCAAGCTCGGTATTGATTTTTTTCCAGTAGGCCTTATTTTCGAGGAACCACGGTAGACAACTGAGCTGTCTTATCACGTAGATTGTTCCAGCCCTTGGGCTTTAGAATACACCGACTGCGCCTCTGCAGAGGGGTAAGACCCCTCACCCAATGGGACCAGCTGTTGGTCGAGGGTGGCGACTCGTGATGCTTAAAGACGGAACCCTGGTGGCTGAGTAGTCCATGAGATACAACACTCCACTTTAACCCTTACTTAGGCGAAACGAGTAGTCAGTGAAGTGCCCACCAAACCATCGACTGGTCACGTTAAGCCCTAGATTGTCCCAACTATTTTTGTTATATATGTGCTACAAGGCGGTGACTGGGGGTCTTATTATCGTGAGTATGACCTTAAACTCTGTCTGATGGTGAAGTTCCAATTCTTGAGCCCTAGGGAATGTGGAGTACCCCTTCATGAACATTACTCTCAAGTCCACTCTGACCCGGAGTGATAGGACCTGTTAGAGTTTCACCTATCGAATAAATATAAAAAAATGAGTTTTAAGAAAATAAATTGAGTACTCATCAAGAATGAATAAAACAAAAACGTCTTCGGCATAAAATGACCCAAATGGGTTGAAATGCTGTAAAACCCAACCAACCAACCAACCCATCAAGAATGAATAAAACAAAACGTCTTCGGCATAAAATGACCCAAATGGGTTGAAATGCTGTAAAACCCAACCAACCAACCAACCCATCAAGAATGAATAAAACAAAAACGTCTTCGGCATAAAATGACCCAAATGGGTTGACATGCCGTAAAATCCAACCAACCAACCAACCAACCAACCATCAAGAATGAATAAAACAAAAACGTCCTCGGCATAAAATGACCCAATGGGTTGACATGCCGTAAAATCCAACCAACCAACCAACCCATCAAGAATGAATAAAACAAAAACGTCTTCGGCATAAAATGACCCAATGGTTGACATGCCGTAAAATCCAACCAACCAACCAACCCATCAAGAATGAATAAAACAAAAACGTCTTCGGCATAAAATAACCCAATGGGTGGACTTGACGAAAAAAAGAAATAGTGAAATTGATCACTAATTAAGACTGGTTTAGTTAATAAACGGAGTTTGACAGGTTAGAATTCAAAGTTTTCCTTCTTGACTGGTTGTCTAACCAGTGTTAAAGAACCCAGTCTACCCTACTATTTACCCATAGCTGGAGGGAGAGTAGTTGGATTCATACCTTTCCCAAGGGTATTAGCGCTATGTAGCTTTCGTCCAGGGTTTGAACTCAGGTTGACGAGTCCATTTCCAACGGCACGTGGTGTAATGGTTAGACCATTACACCACGTGCCTCTAAGAGAAACCCAAGTAAAAATAATAAAAAAAACAACCAACCAACCAACCAACCGAAAATCGTAGAATGTTCATTTGTAACGCGTTTCTTTCGGCCAGACGATACAACCCTCCCCCCCCCAAAAAAAACAAAAACAAAACAAAAAAAGAAAAACCTCTAAAAACACACAACAAAAATACTTAAAAAAAATTTCTGCGGCCTTTTTACTTTTCCTACTCTTTTGTATCTCATTGACCTCTTGCCAAGACGAGGAATAAGAGAGGAGCAAGTGTATATATATATATATATTATATATATATATATATATATATATGGTGTGTGTGTGTGTGTGTGTGTGTGTGCACAGGGGCAGGGGTAGAGGGGCATGTTTTGGAACTTAAATTAATGAAAAATCGAAGCCAATGAACATTATTTTCGGCATTTATTATTATCAAAGGTGAAGGTTAATAAATATATTATCGTTGATAACAATTGAGAAAATGAGAAGAATTTAAGAGCTACGTAAGAATTGTAATTTATTCTTTTGGACATTTGGCTGCAGTTCAGGCAATGAAACAGACATCTAAGACATCTATATACAATTTCCATATTGATGCCGTATATACTCGTGCATAAGTCGATCTCCTATATAGGCTGACTCTTGGTTTATTGTCACTAAATCACTGAATTGTAGATATATTTATATAAAATCTTTCAAGGTTTAATCACTATGCACAATTGAAATTCGCACATATTTACATACTAAGTCATAATTCAAACTCATTGTTATAAACTTTGACAAGATATTGACCCAAATATGGTCTTTAATAACAACCTCTGACATTTGATTACATTCTTCGTACGGGCGACAAAATCAATATCTACCATTCTTTGTTTACTTTTAAGTTTGGTTTGGTTTGTTTTACGGCATATCAACCTCAGTGGGTCATTTAATGCCAACAAAGATTTGAAATAAATTCATTCTTAATGGATAATCAATTTTGTTTATAAACTCATGTCTTTCTATTTAACCCATAGATGGGACCCTAACAGGTACTGTCACTCCGAGTCAGAATGGACAAGGGAGCAATGGTGATGAAGGGTACTCCACATTCCCCAAACCTTTAAAACTGGAACCTCACCATCAGAGAGTTTAACGTCATTCCCAGCCACCGTATTCTAGCACCCATATGATAAAAAGGGTTGGAGCCTCCCATAAGGGCAATAGGGTTGGGGCAATCATACAGGTGCTAGGGCATTACGAGACCAGCTGGTTGATAGGAGGGGTTTACTTTTAAGATACGATTTTAATAACTTACTTACGTACCCCTTAATTGCCATTAGTTTCGGGTCCACTCTGACCCGGAGTAGTATTACCTGTTAGGGTCACATCTATGGGTCAAGTATTGGATGGTATTATAGTCCTAAAGTCCAACCCCTCGTCATCGTGGCAGGGGGGGGGTGACAACATGGTAGTGCCCTCCCTAAAGTTTAACCCCTCCTCACCGTGGCAGTGTGGTGACGTGGTAGTATCAGAGCTATGCCATCCAGAAGTCAGTTCCTAGTAGGACCTCCAAAAGTGGATTGGTCTGTCACCTTCGTCTTCATTTGTTGCATGAGTTCAAGCTTGGGCAAAATGCCTCCGAAACTGCTGCCAGTATCAACAAAGCATAGGGAGATGAACCTGTTGCATACTGGCTTCTTCAATCTCACGCTACTCTGACTCGTATACGTTGCGGGTATACTGCGGACATCGTTCCTGACCCCTAGATGATGTATCTAGTAGTCGGCATTTGAACTTCAATAACAACAGATACGCGTATACAAAAGATGACTCTTCTTTATTTTCTTCGGTGTGTGGTAGGTGAGTGGCGGGCACGGAAAATGACACTACGACTACTTATGTGGTGGAAGGTGGTGGGCGAGCATCACTGCCCGCTCGACCGTGTCGACGGTCAGACACCTTGTGCTTTCTTCGCCGTCTCTTCGGGTCTCCTCTTTTTCGGGTCTCTCTTGTGGGGTCTGTTTAAGTACCGACGACTGCCCACACATTCCTTTGTTCCTTGACCGGAAGTCCTTTCCCTTTGTTCAAGTTAGCGTTTGTCCAGATGAGTCCTTTGTCACACCTCTTTTGTTATACTAAGATTCTGTCTCGCCTATCTATTGTCCTTTTCGACTTCCCGCTCAAAACAAACAGTCAATCTGCAACAAACCCACAAGTGATCGGACAGTACGAAGGTGGTTCCAGAAATTCCGCAGTGGAGATGAGAGTCTTGAAGATGAAGGAGGTAGAGGACGGACATGCAGTCTTGAAAATGAACAATTGCAGGCAGTTGTTGAGTAAAATCCACGACAAAGTGTCAGAGAGATGTCTCAGACACTTGGTGTCAGCATTGCAACAGTTTCACGCCATTTACAGAGTATTGGAAAGGTGAAAAAGCTCGATAAATGGGTTCCTCATGAGCTCAATGAGCACCAAAAACTTAAGCGTTTTTTTTTACCAACGCGGAATAAATGACCTCGTAGATCGATGGCAGAGATGCATAGCTGCCCAAGGCTCGTATATTGACTAATTTTAACATTTTATACTGTTTCAACAATAAATGTATGTATTTGAAATCGGCCATTATTTTTGTATCAACCTAATAATAAACTTCCCTCCAGTATAACATCCCGTGTTTGGGCCAAATTCAAATCCATTATCATCAGGAATCGATAGATTTTGGCTATATACTCCTATATACTCACACAAGAACAACAACCACAATGTGGAACATGTCAAACACCTTTGACAGTTAAACACTTATTCATGGAATGCAGGTTTTTTGCTCACATCAGAAACTGTTATTTTAAAGCAAACAATGTGAAAGATCTGTTTGAAAATGTCAACATGGAGGATATTCTCTCTTTTTTGAGAGAAATAAAATTATACCATAGAATATAGACATGAAAAAAATCAATACCATACAGCATAAACCCCAATAATGCTAACACATTGTTAAAACCAATTACTAAAAATTATAAATATAAATACACGATATGTATTACTTTCTAACCGTTAGGCATGACATAACCCCAGACGGGTTGATATGCCGTTAAAATCAATAAATAACAAACAGATTTTGGCATACTTGTTACTGTGGGTATACAACTGATGGTTTGTGTGATGGGGGGCAAGTGGCCGTACAACTGCCTTTTTTGTGGAGTGCTATTTCTAGGATTTTTTCAAAACAGTACGCAGCTTCCTTGTGTATTTCCTATGCAGCTTTTTCTCAAAGCATTTCGATAGATTCCACGTGGTGCAACCATACATTATCATTTACACGTCTACCATCTAAAATAATTCTCGCTTTATCTTATCAGAGTGACCAGACTTTCATATTGTTATATACCCATCTGTTGGGTACATACACAAGTGTTCTTATCTATCTATCTATCTATCTATCTATCTATCTATCTATCTATCTATCTGACTCTATTCCTTATCTATCTATCTATCTATCTATCTATCTATCTATCTATCTATCTATTTATCTATCTATCTCACTCTATTCCTTATCTATCTATCTATCTATCTATCTATCTCACTATATTCCTTATCTATCTATCTATCTACCTCACTATATTCCTTATCTATCTATCTATCTATCTATCTATCTATCAGTTTCTTTCTTTCTTGCACACAGACACACATCTATCTATCTATAATATGTACATGAGCTAGCCACAAAGGAACCGTAGAAAATCTCTCTCTCTCTCTCTCTCTCTCTCTCTCTCTCTCTATATATATATATATAATATATATCAGTTTCTTTCTTTCTTGCACGCACACAACACATCTATCTATCTATAATATGTACATAAGCTAGCTACAAAGGAACCGTAGAAAATCTATCTATCTATCTATCTATAATCTCGATTTCTTTCTTTCTTTCTTTATACGTAATATATAAATAACTACAAAGGAACTGTGGAAAAACGTACATTAGTAAAACTAGCAAAAGTATTCGCCCCCTGGTTGCAAGTTTTTAAATTTTAATGTAATAGAATATTATATTAAATTACAAAGACTAACGAAACTGGTTCGCAAGGGCTCCATTTAGTTCATATAGTCAATACGAAGCTTATTTTTTAGTGAACACATTTTTCTATTCAGAAACAAGATCTTTCTTCCTAGGATCATTCAACGCATGCATGAGTGCAGCAGAGCCCACCTCTACCTTAGAGAGAGAAGAGAGAGAGAGAGAGAGAGAGAGAGAGAGAGAGAGAGAGAGAGAGAGAGAGAGAGAGAAGAGAGAGAGACATATGATGGCTCTTACTTGTTACTTTCTGCTTCTAACATGGCCACCATTTTCTCTGGACTGACTTCTCTTCAGGGCTTTCTGCCGAGGGTTGATCTTTGTTGATTTCTTCGTGTTGGGTTGGTCATTGGTTGTTTTAATATTAACTCACTAAACAAGACTTTGTTGTTTTCTGATAGAGAGAGAGAGAGAGAGATAGATAGATAGAGAGAGAGAGAGAGAGAGAGAGAGAGAGAGAGAGAGAAGAGAGAGAGAGAGGGGGGGGAGGTATCAGAGAGATGAGATGCATAATTGCATTACTTACTTCTTCTCTGGCCATTCGTGGTCGTCCAGTTGAATTCGGTCTTCTTCTACTTCTTGTTGGCCGATATTGTTGTTGATTCATTTTCTAGCTAAGACGTTAATGACCAACAACGCCAAGTTGCTGTTTTTAAAAAAAAACTTGTATTCCTAATCTTAACTAATTAACACAGCGCGCGTGCAGGTGATGAGTTCCAGTGAAGCAAGAGACATCTGTCTCCGCCAACATCTTGCCAGGAACTGACGAGCTAACTAGCTCTCACGTGACTTCACGTGATTCGTGGGTTTTTCCGCCTGTGGGGTCAAAAGGTCCCCAACGGTTTGTATCTTTCCATATTCGCTTACACAGTGTTGTCAATAATCTATGCTACCATAGATTATGCAACAATATCATTGATAATCTGTCTATAGCAGTCCATGCTTTTCATACGCGTATATTGACATCGCTTTCTGTAGACGAGATATTACCACAGGGGTATATGAACTGGTTTAATAATTTCAGACTTAGCATCCAGTGTGGAGATTCTATCTTGTTTAAAAAGTAAGTTTTCAAAATTCAGCCTTGAGTTGAGATGTAAGGGGTAAAATGCCTTGGCCCACCTAAAAACCTTTGCCTGGGAAAGGACATGATCTACATAAAACCTGCTAGACTATACATTGACTGTACCTTCACCCCTTACAGAGGTATAAGACCCATAAAAAGATCGGATAATATATTTATCAACCCCCTCCGCACGAGCAGGATGTGACACAAGGTCAATTTCTTAAGCGGAGTTTAACAGGTTTGAATTCAGAGTTTTCCTTCTCATGGACTGGTTACCTAGCCATGGTTAAAGATTTCAGTCTGCCCTGATATTTACCCATAGCTGGAGGGAGAATTGGATTCATACCTTTCCCAAGGGTATTATCGCTATGTGAAATGCAAACAGCTTCGTCCAGGAATTGAACTCGGGTCGACGAGTCCATTTCCTACGACTCTAACCATTTGACCACCCGCCTCCAAAGATCGGATAATAAGGCCGTAGTTCTAGAGATCAAGGGAGTATGGAGTGGTCTGTTTATTGCCATTATTCCCAGGTCCACTCTGACCCTGAGTAGTAGTACTCGTTAGGGTCCCATCTATGTGTTAAATATTTCTGTTTACACATATTTATATTCGATAGGTCTGCAAAAAAAAAACTTTTAAGAAACAATTGTTTGAAGCTGTATTTACCAAGATATGATGAACAATGAATAGAACGTTATTTTTTTCAGAATATAAGGTATGTGAAAAAGTACAAAAATCTCGATACTTTTTTGACACATCTTGTATGTACGTACAATGAATGCGATTCCCTGTCTCCGAGGAATAAAATAACGCTAGATGGGTTGAAATATCGTTAAAATAAAACTTAGGAATTTATAAACTTATTCTATTCTGTATTTTTTAATCTTTTTCTTTTTTTAATTTGTAAACTTTTATTATATGATTGTCTTCGGCAGGAATTGTATTGTATTTTATTTGTTGTGTGTACAGTATATTTATTTATTTATTTATTTATTTTTTTTCAATTACATTTCTGTCATTTTTTATTCATATTTTCGACCAAAATATTTACTTCCATTTTATCTTTCATTTTCAATTTCTGTTCAATATTTTTGTTCTTTTTGACGCCATTTTTTTTATCATTCTTCTAATTCCCCAAGTCTCTCTCTCTCTCTCTCTCTCCCTCCCCCCTCTCTCTTTCTCTCTCTCTTTCAGTCACTCTCTCCCCCGACACATTCTCGGTCTGTCTGTCTGTCTGTTTATCTGTCTCTCTCCTGTTCTTATCTTTCTTTGTCCTTTTTCAATTTCTTGTTTTCATATCTATCCGACATTTTTTTATATCTTTCTATTTTGCTGATCGCCCCTTCTCTCTCTCTATCTCTCTCTCTCTCTTTCTCTCTCTCTCTTTTAGTCACTCTCTCTCCCGATACATTCTCTGTCTGTCTGTTTCTCTCTCTCCTGTTCTTATCTTTCTTTGTCCTTTTTCAATTTCTTGTTTTCATATATATCCGACATTTTTTTATATCTTTCTATTTTACTGACCCCCATCTTTCTCTCTCCCACCTCTCTCTCTCTCCCTCTCTCTCTCTATTTAATAAAAAACTCTCATTGTTGGTTTTCCTTTTCATATATTTTCTGTTTGTTTCACCTTTCCACTTATATTCTTCTTCTACTACTTCTTGTTCTTCTTTCTTGTGATTTTATTTCATAATCTCAACTTCTTCTTCTTCTTCTTCTTCTTCTTCTTCTTCTTCTTCTCTTCTCCCTTCCTCAAACTGCCATCCTCTTCTTGCTTCTTTATATACCCCACCCCCGAATTTTCTTTGCTCTTTTTTTCTTTATCACCGCCTTATTTCATTCATGTATTCCCTAATTTCTTTCTTTCTTTCCAAATTAAAATACATTCCTACCTTTTGTTATTCGTTTTCGTCTACAGATTAAAATAAATAAAGAAATAATTTGTTTTAAAAAGAAAAAGGAAGAAAATTTAAAACTGGGAAATTTGAATGTTGTCACATGTTTCATCAAACGAGCAAATAAAAATAAAGGAGGGGGGTGTTGTACTTCCCTGATAATTCACTGAGCAAATACAATGAATTTGAATCAATCACGTTCATTGTATTATATTTGTGGGGTTTAAGGTAGCTGGTTATTCCTGGTGAGTGTTCCTAGTGTTTGCTTTTAACCCTATCTTATTTGGTGGTCGCGCTGAAAAAGGAATTCAAGGGAAGAAGAAGGAGGAGACAAAGACAAAAGGTAGTTTCATGATTTTGGGCTTTATTCTCAGGTCATAGCCACCACGTGGTAAGGAAATTCCTTCCTGACCTGTAGTCGTGTCTCGCCACCCAGATAAGGCCTAAGTCCGAATGGCCAAGAGATTAACTCAGGGGTATCGGAAGTGGATCCTTTTTACCGCACATGCTCGGAGGGTTCTTCCGGTGTGAAGGCTTATGGGAGTTTTTTTTAAAATTTAAATTTAATTTTAATCCCCACATATTTCTCTTTCTAAAGTCAAATCGTTGGATTCGAACAGAAGTAAATGAAATTCCATAATCATGAGTGACGACCGGTGATGCTTAAGGATGGAATCCTGGTGGTTGAGCAGTCCATGACATGCAACACTCTACTTTGACCCTTATGCTAGATAGGCTGTCAAAGTGGTCCCCACTCATCAATCAGCTGGTCACATCAAGCCCTAGCACCTATATGATTGTCCCAACCCTATTGCCCTTATGGAAAGCCCTAACCTTTTTTTTATCATATATGTGCTAGAAGGCGGTAGCTGAGGGTCTTATTATCCTGGTTTTATATTAAACTCTATCTGATGGTAAAGTTTAAGTTCTGGAGCTTAAGAGTCACCTCATGGGTCACGTGGCATTTGTGCATCACCAGTTTGTTACAATTTTTTGTTGCCATTTTTAGGCTGCAAGTGAGAGCACTTTACAGCGGAGATCCCTTGTTTTCCTTAGTGTTAGGTAGAATTATTTGGTTGTTCCTTAGTGAAGAATCCTTGTGTTAGACAGTCCTTTGGTTGCTGATCCGTTCGTCCGTGTCGATTATGTGCAAATGAACGGCTTTCAAGATCGGCGATTAAATAGTTAACTAACCACGTATTCGAGCGTGTTGATTGGCTGGCTTTAATTCATGCGCCCACGCAGAGTCTATAAGTTTAAGTTGTGGCTTACAGCACGCCTTATATCCGAAATAATTGGGCACCTCACGTGGTGTAATGGTTAGCAAGCTTTGCAGACCATTGTTAATGAGTTCGATTCTCATTGGGCGCCCGATACTTCTGGCCTTGTGCCATATCTAAGCTTAAGCTTAGTAAATAACTATATCCGAAATAATTGGGCACCTCATGTGGTGTAATGGTTAGCAAGCTAGATTCGCAGACCATTGTTAATGAGTTCGATTCTCATTGGGCGCCCCATACTTCTGGCCTTGTGCCATATCTAAGCTAGCTTAGTAAATAACTATATCCGAAATAATTGGGCACCTCATGTGGTGTAATGGTTAGCAAGCTAGATTTGCAGACCATTGTTAATGAGTTCGATTCTCATTGGGCGCCCGATACTTCTGGCCTTGTGCCATATCTAAGCTTAGCTTAGTAAATAACTATATCCGAAATAATTCAACACGGTTAACTTTAACTCACGAAGGGTAAACATTATATTGTTGTATTGTAGATTCCCCGACGCTGATACGTTAAACATATAGTAGTGTTTCCTTTTTGTCATTGAAATATAATCTATCCAAATATAAAGGGAAGTTGTGTGTATGTGTATGTCCGGATGAAACTTCGAAAATAATTAACAATTAATTTAAGTAAATATATATACACATTAAATATCTCCAGTGCTTGGTTTTTGAGCAAAGATAATAGAGATTTGATTTATATTAGTGAAGATAATTAAAAAATAAAATTTAGATGGTAACAGCATGGATTTTTTTTCATTTAATATTTTAGATAGTAGACATTAACATTTCTTTTCAGAGTAGCTGGATCAATGCAAGATCTATTTTTTTACATAGCGATTTAAATGGGGCATCCAACGAGGATTCAACTCACAATTAAATAATAATGGATCTGTGGGACTAACTTAAAAAAACCCTCTACCCAGGCGACGCCGGGTAGCCGCTGCTAGTAAATTATGAGGAAATAACCGATTTAAGATAGACTGATCGAACCAACCAATTCACAGCAATTCTCGCTTTGGGTTGCTCTTTGTTATACTGTGAGTATACTTGGTTTGGTTTGTTTTACGGCATATCAACCCCAGTGGGTCATTTAATGCCGACAAAGTTTTGAAATAAATTCATTCTTAATGGATAATCAATTTTGTTTATAAACTCATGTTTTTCTATTTAACCCATAGATGGGACCCTAACAGGTACTACCACTCCGGTCAGAGTGGATCAGGGAGCAATGGTGATGAAGGGGTACTCCACATTCCTCTAACTTCCAGAATTGGAACCTCACCATCAGATAGAGTTTAACGTCATTCCAAGAACATGAAGACCCTCAGTCACCCCCTTCTAGCACCCATATGATAAAAAGGGTTGGGGAAATCATATAGGAGCTAGGGCTTGACGTGACCAGCCGATTAATCGGAGGGGGTCTCTCCGACCGCCAGTCTAGCCTAAGTAAGGGCCAAAGTGGAGTGTTGCATGTCATTGACTGCTAATTCACCTGGGTTCCATCCTTAAGCATAACGCGTCGCCACCCACGGCCAACAGAGGGCCCCATTGAGGGAGTCTTACCCCTCAGCAGATGTGCAATCGGTGTATTCTAACGGCACAGCCGACAGGGCTGACTGCGAGTAAGAACTGGGCAATGGCTATACCACTCTTCATCAATCAATCAATCAATTAATCAGAAGGTTCCAGGTTCGATCCCGTCCTCTCGTCAACTCAGCATATGAGTAGCATAGCTTGGATCTGTGGGAGTTGATGGCAGGTGTGGCGAACCTATTTAAACACAAAAACAATCTCCTTGGTCTAGCACTAGTGAAAAGAGGATAGACTCCCTCGCTGTCCAGCTGATACTAACAATAGGCCACTTCACCGGTTTTACTTTTTTTACTCCCATAGAAACGTTAATCTCTCCTCCCCCCTCTCTTTCTTCCTCTCTCTCCTTCTCCCCCCCTCTCTCTCACGGGTGACGTTACATCCAGATATAAAAATCGTCGACTTTTTGTTATCTATTTTGTCTGTACAATGAGTTCTAGAGTTTTCCTACTTCTAAAAATTAGCTTATAAAAGCATTTTAGCCCAAGGAATCTAAAAATGCTATCAAAACAATCTTAAACTCAACCAATTTTAAGTCATTGATTATTTCTGATTTTTTCATAGCAAGATCAATATCCCGATGTGGCACTGCATCTATGACAATTTTTTCTTTTCTTATTTCACACATATTTAACATTATTTGCACCAAAAAGATGATTTGATTTTTGCTCAGAACCGAAGCTACAACATCATTTAACATTTTGTAAATCAGAAATCATCAATAACTTTGAATTGGCTAACTTTAAGACTTTTTTCATAGCAATTTTGGGGTTCCTTGTGCAAAAATGCTTTTATAAACAACTTTTTAGGAGTAAGAAAGCTGTAGAACTCATTTTACAAACAAAAATAGATTACAAAATGTCGCCATTTTCGCGACCTCATCCCACCAAATTTGGAGAGCTAAAAATCGACATAACTCCGTCAATTTTTTTGGAATTGGAAGCTCAAGTTTTGGGGATTGTCTAACTTTAACATAATCCATACCTGGACAAAATTTCAGGAAAAATTGAAGTGGGTGGGTGACATGGCCTGGCTGATTTGACATGAAATTACCCTATTGCACACCATAAAAAGATTGAAAACAGAAAAGAAATTATGGAAAATAAACTGATGGGACCAACCCATTCATAACAACGTGTGTAATACATGAAATTCCACATTTTACTCATCGATTTGTTTATTTGCTCTATTGTGAGTAATAATTGGGTTATAGCTATCCAACTCTTCCTCTTTCTCCTTTTGTATGCTAATAATGTCTTCATGAATCCTTTTGGTGTCCTTCGCGTTCTTTTTCGCGTTGTACCTCTGTGTATCAAGCCCTGTCATCGCCTTAGATAAATAATGGACCATTCCGTTTTGATTGATACCTTTTCAGTGTTCATCAGCTACAAGGTTGTGTACATCGCAGTAAATTTAATATTTGAATTTTTTTTTGTCCCGGGCGACACCAGGATATTCAGCTAGTTGGAAATAAATCTTCATTTCCCCCACACCCCCACCACAGCAGTAGCTGTAACGACCTGACGAGAATTTTCCACAAGGAAGGAAAACTAATTTGATGAATTTCTCTAAAATTGAAAATAAATTTCCGTATTCAAAAAAAAAAAAAAAAAAAAAAGAAAAAGAAAAGAAATCTGCAGAAATTTTTATTTTTTTTTTGCAAGATGCAAGATAGATATGTTACTGTTATCTTCCCGATAGGAAATTAATACTAAAACTAGCAGGGCCTTTGGGTATACCACAGTATGATAATTCAATTATTACAACGTTTGATATGTTTACTTAAGAGCTATTGCGAAATAGTTCAATATTTAAAAGTATAATAAACTTGATTTAACTCTCTCTCACTCTTCTTTTTCTTTCTTTGCCTTCTTTTCATCTTTTTATTACGTTTGATTGTAACAGATTAGCGTTATCGCTTCTGCGCGCTCACCCACTCTCTTTATATTTCACCAATTTCTTTCTTTCTTTCTTTCTTTCTTATTATATTTTTCTGTGTAGCATGTCCTTTTTCTTCTCTTTCTTTCTTTCTGATAAAAACGAAATGGTCCATTATTTAGCTGAGGTGACAATACTGATAAGAAATAAAAATTCGGCGGATAAGCAGCACGAGATAACCAGGATTTACACTTTTGAATTTCATCTTGGACGATTTGGACGGTCACATTATTTTTAACCTGAGGGTGTAGCAAGATGATAACGTCTGGAAGATTAAGGAACAAGAGTGTTAATATATTGATTGTATGTTAATATAAAGAATAACACTAATGTTAACAGCTATACCAACTTACCGTAGATATCCGTGTATAAGTCGGATTTTGAAGACCTTCAGTATTTGTTCGGTTTAGTTTGATTTGTTTTATTTGTTTTAACGGCATATCAATCTTTGTGGGTTATTTGATGCCTAATCCAACCTTGCAGAGAAACAGTAATAGTATTATTTAAACCATAGAGGGGGTTATACTCTGTCCAATGGTATTAGTTATTAACATAAAAGCAATTACATCAGACTACTTCGGTTTAGCTCAGTCGGTAGAGCACTTGTCTAGGAACCGAAAGGTTCCTGGTTCGATACCGGCCTTCGCCGATTCAGCGTATGAGTAGCACAGGGATCCGTGGGGGTAAAGTGAAGAGCTGATGGTAGGTGTGGCGCTCCACCTCAGACGTTGAAAAATAATCTCCTTGGTCTAGCGCTAGTGAAAAGGGGATAGACTTCCTCGCTGTCTGGCTGATACCGACTCTAGGCCACCCCGACGACTTTACGTTTATTTACTTTACTGCCTTAATCGGCAATACATCAATTTATATAAATATCTCCTGTATCATTTACATCATCAATCCGAACACAACCGGTAAGTCATCTGTATTTATAAAATATTAGTCTATTTTGAACACCCACATTCATCATTTATTCATGCTTTAAAAAACATTATTTTTATTTATCTATTTTTCATAACAATATATATATATATATATATATATATATATATATATTATATATATATATATGAGGAAAAGGGGGTTGGAATGAATCCGACAGAATGAAGTAAAATATGAGGAATGAAAGTACAAAACTCTGAAAGAACAAAACTCAGACAAAAATGTGAAGTATATTTCGCTGGAGTATTGAACTACCTACTTCCCCCTTCTATAAAACACTTGTATAATACTGATAATTCAATAACAGCTGAAGACGCCGAGTTCAATACCCCAGCGAAATATACTACACATTTTTGTCTGAGTTTTGTTATTTCATTCCTCATATATATATATATTTTTTTAAATTTGAGTTTCTGGTTGAAATAAATTATAACGGGATGACGGTTTGTTAAGTTATTCTTTTTTTTTCAAAGTTATATATATATAATGGTAGGAGCGACTTTGTAATTATATATATATATATATATATATATATATATATATATATATATATATATATATATATAACTTTTAAACAAAGAATAATTTAACAAACCGTCATTCCGTTATAATTTATTTCAACCAGAAACTCAAATTTAAAAAAAAAATTCATTTGAGCTCTAGTCTCATCAGACGGGTGTTACAAAATATTTTTTTGAGTTTTTGGTTGAAATAAATTATATCGGGATGACAGTTTAAGTTTTTCTTTCTTTGAAAGTTAAATATTGCTCTGTATTTAATCTAACTTATTGATTATTATACATTGAGCTCTCTTTAGGGATTTATAAAAATCCTTGTATGGGTATATGTTTGCACCTACAAGAGCATACAGTATGGTTATACAGTGAGATTTTGAAGATCCCAAATAGAATCATCCCTTACAACCAGTCATTTGGATTACCTTACTTATATATATATATATATATATATATATATATATATATATATATAGAGAGAGAGAGAGAGAGAGAGAGAGAGAGAGAGGGAGAGGGAGAGGAGAGGGAGAGAGAGATCGCTTTTAAACTCTTGTATATGAGGATATTTGATAGATTTAGACATTCTTTTCGGGCATATTAATTTATACCTTTTCAAACGTCGTAACGTGTCTCTCTGCGTAGGAGATAGTTGATGAGCTAGTTGAATTACGGGCGAAGTGAACGACGGAGAAAGGGAGCGGAAAATAATGAAGAGGAAGTGGGGAGCTGTCTTTCCTGCCATTTTTTTGAGCTCATTCACGTCGCCGCCGGCCATATTTGAGACTAACGTAAGATAAAAATCCCGATGAGTCAGACTTATCTTTTCTTTCTTTCTTTCTTTCATTATCTCTTTCTTTCTTTCTTTCTTTCTTTCTTTCTTTCTTTCATTTAAAAAGAAAATTCTTTCTTTCTTTCTTTATTTCATTATCTCTTTCTTTCTTTCTTAATTTCTTTCTTTCCTTCTTTCTTTATTTCTTTATTTCTTTATCTCTTTCTTTCTTTCTTTCTTTTTTCCCTTCTTTCTTTCTTTCTTTCTTTATTTATTTATTAATCTCTTTCTTTCTTTCTTAATTTCTTTTTTCCTTCTTTCTTTCTTTCTTTCTGTCCTTCTTTCTTTCTTTCTTTCTTTCTTCATCTCTTTCTTTCTTTCTTTCTTTCTTTCTTTCTTTCTTTCTTTCTTTTATAATTTCTTTCTGTCCTTCTTTCTTTCTTTTTTTCTTTATTTCATTATCTCTTTCTTTCTTAATTTCTTTTCTTCTTTCTTTCTTTCTTTCTTTCTTTCTTTCTTTCTTTCTTTCTTTCTTTCTATCCATCTTTCTTTCTTTATTTATTTCATTATCTCTTTCTTTCTTTTTTTCTTTATCTATTTATTTCTTTATTAATCAATTTCTTTATTTCTTTATTTCTTTATTTCATTATTTGTTTCTTTATTTGTTTCATATTTCTTTCTTTATTTCTTTGTTTCTTTCTTTTTAAATTTCTTTCCTTTTTTCTTTCTTTCTTTCATTCTTAATTTCTTTTATTCTTTCTTTCATTCATTCTTTCTTTCTTTCTTTCTTTCTTTCTTCATTTATTAATTCATTTCCTTTTTTCCTTTTTTCTTTCTTTATTTATTCATTTAATTTTCTCACTGTCACGTTTTTTAAAATTCTTTTGCCTTTTGCTGTTTCTTAGTTGAAATTTTTATTTACAACTGTCATTTTTTAGATGCTTATTATATAATTACAGTCTGATCATCCTATCAATGGTTAAGAAGCAAAACCTCACAAACCCATTATTAATAAAACTAGCAGGACCTGTGGATATACCACAGTATGATAATCTAATTAAAATGTTTGACATGTTTACTTAAAAGCTATTGCTAAATA
>CM042165.1:65403065-65455565 GCA_023376005.1 Doryteuthis pealeii
TGTCATTCCCCCGCTCCCCGGAATGTTGCTTCCCATGCTTCGCAGGTATTTCACACAGCCGCACGGACACAGCAGACACACTATCCAGGAAAGACGCACACAATATAGATGGATGACTTTCATGAGCATGACTCACACCGTGCGTACAAGCCAGCGTTTGTTGTGTATTCGGTGAATTGAGGGGGTCAGGTCTTCCGGATATTTTATTACTTTGAATTATGTTAAGAGCGTAAAGAAAATTCGGACCATATGACCATTAGGCACCCCTTTTGATTTGCTGATTCATAAGTACATTTTTTTCATTTACACCGTCAACATACGGTTGTTTGTTAGGGGTTAGGGTTAGAAGTTAGGGTTAGGGGTTAGGGTTAGTGTTAGGGTTAGGGGTTAGTTTTATAATTAAAAAACCCTCTAAAATCGTCTGTTAACAAACAACCGGATGTTGACGGTGTAAATGAAAAAAAAATGTACTTATGAATCAGCAAAGCAAAAGGGGTGCCTAAAGGTCATATGGTCCGAAAATTCCTTCACTCAGTTTTTCAATCGATTTTCAACAGTATGCCCATCCGTCTAAGTTTTTTTTATACCGAGAGACACTCGTGCAGTTGCAGGTAAAAAAAAAAGTGGACACTACGCCATCGTATTTAGTAGACGGAAGGATGAGCTGACCCGGCCCTAAAGCTGAGATAATCACCTTTTATGCCTAAAGGCTTTTTTCCTGTTTAATTTAATGACACAAAATTCATATTAAAATATACCTTGCTTTTAGGATTACGTTATGTTTGAAAAAAAATCCATTCTAATAAATATTTTTAATATGTTTTCATTTTATTTTTATTTTATTCTATCTTTTAATATATTTTTATATTATATCTTGATATTTTTTAGAATTTATTCTTATCTAGAATAAAACAAATTTTATTTTCGGCATAAAATGACCCAATGAGTTTACATGCCGTAAAACCCAACCAATTAACCAAGCAAACATTCAACGGGAACTAAAGGGATTTATTAATTACCTCCCCTTTTTT
This sequence comes from Doryteuthis pealeii, assembly GCA_023376005.1. Taxonomy (NCBI): domain Eukaryota; kingdom Metazoa; phylum Mollusca; class Cephalopoda; order Myopsida; family Loliginidae; genus Doryteuthis; species Doryteuthis pealeii. Next base: position 65,404,097 of record CM042165.1, read on the forward strand.
TCATGATCATCACCATTGGTTCGACTTAAGTGACTTACCTGTCATTTTTTCAAAACAAGGAAAAATCCCTTTTTAATTTAAAAAAAAATTTTTCTTTGTTAACGGGGGAAAGAGATTAGTTGAGTAATTAGAGGTGTGATTACGTACATCCGGGTCATTTGGATTTGAATCGAGGCTAGGTACAAAAAAAATGGCATGCCTCGTGGGCGATTTTGGTTTTGAGTCGATGAATTAGTCATAATTTTTATCTTCTGTAATTTGAGGTTTAACTCCTGGATCAAATTCATAGACGCTCAATTATGCGTCATTCAACTTCTCTCTCGCTTTCTTTCTTTCTCTCTCTGCCCCCTCTCTTCTTCTTCTTCTTCTTCTTCTTCTTCTTCTTCTTCTTCTTCATTCCCATGCATCACCCTCTCTCTCTATAAGAATTTACAAGCACGGCCTGTAGATATATTACAGTATCATAATTTAATTGTTACAAAGTTTGATATGTTTACTCAAGAGCTACTGCTAGATAATTATTTTGCGGTCATTTAATGCCGAATCAGATCTTCAAATGCCGAATCAATTGGACACATGGCCTAGTGGATAAAGGAGTTAGGTTAATAATGTAATGAATTAAACTAAAATTAAAATAGGTTTAATCTTTTTGTGTTCTTGTTTAGTTTTTTTTCTCTCTCTAGTGAAATTAAAATGGTAAGAGATTCACCTGTTGGAGCTACCATTGCCACTTTCCTAAGTTCACTTAATTAACAGTTTAAAATATGTGAGTTATTTCTGTGCTACTCTATTCATTTATGAAAAAAACAACCCCCCCACCCCAAACTAATTTCACTATTTCTCTAAATGTTTGAGATAAGGCTTGATGATTAGTGTTATCTGCCTTATTCGGGGAATATGACAGTTATCTCTAGATTGCAGGTTCAATCCTGATCAAGGGCAGCAGTAACATAGAATAATAATTAACACAGCTTAACGCCTCTACCCCAGCTATGGTTAACAGAATGAAAACAGGATACCCCCGTGGTCTGAATAAAGGGTTAGGTTCAAAGTTTCGTGATGGCTCCCGATTACGACAAAAATGTTCCCGATTACAACAAGAAGGTTCCCGAGTTCGAAAAGAAGCATCGCGAGTCCGAAAAGAAGGTTACCGAGTCCGAGAAGGTTCCCGAGTCCGACAAGAAATACCTGAAGAAGGCCGGAGGGCACATCGACCGAAACGTTGTACAGATAACAATGAAGATGAGGACAATAGTCTGAATAACGCAGATAATACCAATATTCGGTTTACTTACATTCGGTTTGCTCCACATTCCCTAGACCCCCAGAACTGAAACCTCACCATCAAATAGAGTTTAACGTCATTCCTAGGACATGAAGACCCTCAGCCACCGCCTTCTAGCTCATATTATAAAAAGGGTTGGGACTTGTCATAAAAGCAATAGGGTCTGGATAATCATATAGGTGCTAGGGCTTGACGTGACCAGCCGATTGATCAGAAGGGGCCTAGTAATTATTCTAGAATGACTTTAGAATAGTAAATAATCAACTCTTCTTTTATTTTCAGCAAAAGGTCCCGGATTATGATTCGGCCTTGTATCATCCGGAAAAAATATACGAATAACATAGATTACAAGTGTAATCAAGATAAATATCTTTTCATTAAATTAGACACAAATCAAAATGACATTATCTATTTTGGTATCTTTCACGATAAACTTGATGCCAAAAAAAGAGTTATTTCCTAGTTCAGCAACATGATATTACAGGGTCACCCAGAAAAAACAGAACCCACAAATTTTGTAATAAAACTGTTAATTTTAATTTTAATTTAAAAAAAGTTTAAACGGGGTTAGGGTTTAGGGTTAGGGTTGGGGTCAGGGTTAGGGTTGGGGTTTAGGGTTGGGTACTGTTTTTTTGGGGGTCAGTAACCCTAAAACCTAACTCTAACCCTAACCCTAAACCCTAACCCTAATCCTAAACCCTAACCCTAACCCCGTTTAAACTTTTAAAAAATTAAAATTAACAGTTTTATTACAAAATTTGTGGGTTCTGTTTTTTCTGGGTCACCCTGTAATATCATGTTACTCAACTAGGAAATAACCAAAAAAAAAAAAGCTTAACCTTTTATTATGATTCGGCCTTGTATCATCCGGAAAAATATACGAATAACATGAATTACGAGTGTAATCAAGATAAATATCTTTTAATTAAATTAGACATAAATCAAAATGATATTATCTATTTTGATATCTTTCACGATAAACTTGATGCCAAAAAAAGAGCTTAACCTTTTTGTCTATGAATAACCTTCAGATCAAATTTACGGTTGAACTCTGACCTCCAAATTTAGATTCACTGCAAATAACTTGAAAATATCAGACACTCTTAATAACATATGAACAAATACAGATACGGGTAGAATAATGGTTATCGGAGCATTAGTTGTGGTTGGTTGCTACGTTTGGCGGCATATCAACCATTTTCGATTCATTCAATGCCAAATCAAACTATTTTGGTATTCGGTTTACTTACAGTACCTGCTGTAACTTGAATGGTCACCCATCTAGAGCAGAAGGACTAAGATTACAATAATGAGGGCCGGTTTAGCCCAGCCAGTAGAGTGTTCGGCTGGGAACCTCAAGGTTCCTGGTTCGATACCGGCCCTCGCCAACTCAGAGTATGTATAGCACAGGGATCTGTGCGGTAAAGTGAGGAGATGATGGAAATTGTGTCGCTGTGCCTCAGACACAATGTCCTTGGTCTAACGCGACTGAAAAGGGGATATACTCCCTCGCTGTATGGCTGATACCGAATCTAGGCCTCCCCAACGACTACCCCCGACGACTTAACTCTTTGCCTACCAAATTTCCCCCACGACTGTAACAAATTTTATTGGTATTTTTGCCTGTATAATGAGATATTTCAAGGTTCACTATATACTCACCTCAGAACTCATTATATTCAAATATCCTCATCTTTATTGTGTATAAACACAATAAAAATATCATAATCTATTTATACATATATAAAGGGCAGTTGTGTGTATGTGTATGTCCGGAGGAAACTTCGAAAATAAAACAATTAACGACACAGTAAACATTAAATATCACCAGGGCTTGGTTTTTGAACAAAAATAATAAAGATTTGTGAAAAGGATTAAAAAATAAAATTTAAATGATAACAGAATGGAATATTTTTTTGCATTTAATATTTTGAATCGTAGACATTAACGTTTATTTTCAGAATGGCTGGATCAATGCAAGGTCTTTTTTTACATGGGGATTTTAATGGGGCATCCGATGAGGATCCAACACTCGATTTAGTAATAATAGATCCGTAAGACTAACTTTTAAAAGAATCCCTCTTCTACACTGGCGATGCCGGGTGGCCGCTTCTAGTTATTTATGTTTTAAGCCTCATCTCATAAATACATATAAACATATGGTCAAGTTTAGAAATGAATTCTCTCGGATATATAAACACACAATCCGATCCACATTAAGCTCATAAGAAACCCGCCAAAAATGCGTCATTTTCGAACATGCGCACAAGACGACAACAAAATCAGCTTGACCCGTTTAGTCATCCCCTCCAATTTTGGTGATGTCGATCACGTGGTAAAAAAAACAAACAAAAAAAAACGACGACGCCGGTGTCTTCTCTGTTTCATAACGGATTATCATTTAGTTAGTCATAATCTGTTTCTTTGGAACAAGTAAACAGATAGATTAATCGAACTGATTTGCGATTATCATCTACAGTCCAAATAATCGTGTCTACTAGCTGATTGATTTTAACGGCTGGGAATATTTTATGTATAGAGGTTAGGAAATCGCATACATTGCCTGTTTATATTTACATCTTTTGTTTAGAAGTTAGAACTGTGCAAATGGCTAAAACAATCAATTACTTGAGACCATTTAGTTATTGATATGCAGTGGATACAGGTTTGGTTTGGTTTCTTTGTTTAATGTCCTATCAACTTTTGTGGGTTATTTAATGCCAAGACATCATTGTAGTTGTGATACTATTTAACCCATAAGTGGAGGAATGAGGGGAGTTCATACCTTTCCCAAGGGTATTAGTTCCAGATCTTCAGAACTGTAGCCTCACCACCAGATTCAGTTTAGTCTTATAGCCAAGTAGGAAGCAAGTGGTGTAATGGTTAAAGTCATGGGAAATGGACTCGTCACCCCGAGTTCAAATCCTGGACTTGGTAATTGCATTTCACTTAGCGCTAATATCATTGGGAAAGGTATGAATCTTACTCTCCCTCCAGCTATGGGTAAATAGTAGGGCAGTCTGGGCTCTTTAACCTTGGTTAGGCAACCGGTCTAGGAGAAGGAAAACTCTGAATTCAAAACCTGTTAAACTCCGCTTAAGAAATTGACCTTGTGTCACATCCTGCTCGTGCGGAGGGGGGTGGTAAATATATATAGCCAAGAAGTGCATTAAAGGATTGTTTGGTTTCTTTATTTAATGGCATATCAATCTCCGTGCGTTATTTAATGTCAAGTCATCCTTGTAGAAGAACAATAGTGATACTATTTAACCCATAGCTGGAGGGATAAGGGTGGGTTAATATATTTCCCGAAGGTATTAGTTCAAAAGTGAACGTCATAGCACGACTGGAGATCGAACTCACTTACTACGATGTCACAGTTCAGCACGTTATTCACTACGACACAGCGACTCTCCTAGTGGATACAGCATATGTTAAGTTTTTATGGGCCATCCTGTAGGCCTTAAGCCAGAGCGCTTGTCCAGTGGAATTGGATCCTTGGTAAAGAGTCCTGAGTATTGGTAATCGTTTGGTATTGTAAGTCCCTCTTCAATGACTGCAATCAGAATTATGTCCAGTGTGGGGGTTTAAGTAGTGTATCAGCCACGCAGTATGGTTGGTGATAGGCGAAGTAATAAACCACGTGACTTAGGCTAGTCAATAAATCCAGGTGGGGAATTTCAGCACACCTTATATCAGAAAATATTTTCACTTACCGCTAATACCCTTGGGAAAGGTATGAATCATACTCTCCCTCCAGCTATGGATAAATAGTAGGGTAGACTGGTCTCTTTAACCTTAGTTAGGCAACCGGTCTCGGAGAAGGAAAACTCTGATCTCAAACCTGTTAAACTCCGCTTAAGAAATTGACCTTATGTCAAATCCTGCTCGGGTGGAGGGGTTGGTAAATATATATATCAGAAAATATTCCAACAGAATATTCTACGCCCCACCGACTAAATTCATTTCTAAACTTGACCAGTTTTATTTTTAACTCAAAACGAGGCTCTTTGCGTTTCACTTCGCGCTCAGGCCCTTACTAAAAAGGCGTGAATTCACCCGCCCTGTCGGCTGATGCTGTAGAATATACCGACTGCACCTCTGCAGAGGGAAAAAAGAATTTCCCCCCAATTGGCCGTGGGTAGCGACCCATGATGCTTAAGGAAGGAACCATGGTGGCTGAGCAGTCCAAGAAATGCAACTCCATTTGGTTCTTACTTAGGCCAGACGCCCTCAGACAGTCACACTCCGATTAATCGGCTGGCCACGTCAAGTCCTAGCACCTATATGATTGTCCCAACCCTATTGCCCTTATGGTACCCCCAATCCTTTTTATCATATATATGCTAGAAGTCGGTGGCTGAAGGTGTTAGTGTCCTAGGTATGACGTTAAAAGGCATCTAATGGTGAAGTTCTAATTCTAGAGCTGTTGCAAATGAGGAGTAACCCCTTCATCACCATTGCTCCCAAGTTCATTCTGACCCGAAGTGGTAGTACCTGTTAGGGTCACATCTATAGATTAGATAGAAAGAAATGAGGACCATATGACCTTTAGGCACCCCTTTTGCGATCTCGTTTCATAAGGACATTTTTTCATTTACACCGCCAAAATCCGGTTGTTTGCTAACAGATGATTTTTAGAATTTTTTTTAAAATTATAAAACTAACCCCTAACTTTAACCCCTAACCCTAACCCCTAACAAATAATTGGATTTTGGCGGTGTAAATGAAAATGAAAAGAATGTCCTTATGAAACGAGATCGCAAAAAGGGGTGCCTAAAGGTCAATGGTCCAGAAATGAGTTTAAGAGTTTTTAAAGTGTTTAATTGAGTTAAAAAATTGAATAACCAACAAGAATTAAAAAATGTTTAAGAAATTGAGTTAAGAAAATTGAATAATCAAAAAGATTTAAAAAAAATGTGTTTAAGAAATTGAGTTAAGAAAAATTGAATAACCAAAAAGATTTTAAAAAAATGTGTTTAAGAAATTGAGTTAAGAAAATTGAAGTGTTAAGAAATTGAGTTAAGAAAATTGAATAACCAAAAAGATTTAAAAAATGTGTTTAAGAAATTGAGTTAAGAAAATTGAATAACCAAAAAGATTTTAAAAAATGTGTTTAAAGAAATTGAGTTAATAAAATTGAATAACCAACAAAAGAATTAAAAAAATGTGTTTAAGAAATGAGAAAAATTGAATAACCAAAAAGATTTTAAAATGTGTTTAAGAAATTGAGTTAAGAAATTGAATAACCAAAAAGATTTTAAAAATGCCATTAAAAAAATCCAAAAAGATTTTAAAAATGAGTTTAAGAAATTGAGTTAAAAAATTGAATAACCAACAAGATTTTAAAAATGAGTTTAAGAAATTGAGTTAAAAAATTGAATGACCAACAAGATTTAAAAAAATGTATTTAAGAAATTGAGTTAAGAAAATTGAATAACCAAAAAGATTTTAAAAAATGTGTTTAAGAAATTGGGTTAAGAAAATTGAATAACCAAAAAAGATTTTAAAAAATGTGTTAAGAAATTGGGTTAAGAAAATTGAATAACCAAAAGATTTAAAAATGTGTTTAAGAAATTGGGTTAAGAAAATTGAAACCAACAAGAATTAAAAAAATGTGTTTAAGAAATTGAGTTAAGAAAATTGAATAACCAAAAAGATTTAAAAAAATGTGTTTAAGAAATTGAGTTAAGAAAATTGAATAACCAAAAAGACCAAAAGATTTTAAAATGAGTTTAAGAAATTGATTAAAAAATTGAATAACCAACAAGATTTTATTTAAGAAAAGTTAAAAAATGAATGACCAAGATTTAAAAAATGTATTTAAGAAATTTTAAGAAAATTGAATAAACCAAAAAGATTTTAAAAAATGTGTTTAAGAAATTGGGGTTAAGAAAATTGAATAACCAAAAAGATTTTAAAAATGTGTTAAGAAATTGAGTTTAAGAAAAATTGAATAACCAACAAGAATTAAAAAAATGTGTTTAAGAAATGAGTTAAGAAAATTGAATAACCAAAAAGATTTTTAAAAATGAGTTTAAGAAATTGAGTTAAAAAATGAATAACCAACAAGATTTAAAAATGAGAAGAAATTGAGTTAAAAAATTGACATGACCAAAAGATTTAAAAAATGTATTTTAAGAATTGTTAAGAAAAATTGAATAACCACCAAAAAGATTTAAAAAATGGTTAAGAAATTGGGTTAAGAAAATTGAATAACCAACAAGAATTAAAAAAAGTGTTTAAGAAATTGAGTTAAGAAAAATTGAATAACCAAAAAGATTTAAAAAAATGTGTTTAAGAAATTGAGTTAAGAAAATTGAATAACCAACAAGAATTAATCAAACAAAAACGACCTTGTGTCACATCCTTGTTGACATGCCATAAAATCCAACCAAACAACCGACACATCCCTCTACTACAGATGGGGGATAAAGTAAATATCAGAAAAAAAACTTGCATGCACTTAGCAAACAGACAATGAAATATCATAATTAACTTCTCTGTCGTCTGAGAGAACCCTGGTGTCTTTGTCAATGTCCAGCTACTTCCTGTGGGAGGTAAGAGAGAGAGAGAGAGAGAGAGAGAGAGAGAGAGAGAGAGAGACGAGAGAGAGAGAGAGGGGGGGAGAGACAGACAGACAGACAGACAGGTTATAATATAATAATCAATCAATTGAACCGGATAGACAAAGTTATATTTTTTCAAATTCTTAACAAGAGAGAAACATGTCATAAAAACTAACAAAATAACAAGACGTGATATGCTCTGTTAATTTGTTTTGTTTTGTTTTACGGCATATCAACCTCAGTGGGTCATTTAATGCTGATAAAGTTTTGAAATAAATTAATTCTTAATGGATACACAATCTTCTTTTTTTAAATACATTTTTCTATTTAGCCCATAGATGGGACCCTAACAGGTACTACCACTCCAGGTCAGTGTGAACCAGGGTGCAATGGTGATGAAGGGGTGACCCACATTTCCCAAACCTCCAAAACTGGAACCTCACCATCAGATAGAGTTTAACGTCCCAGGACATATAGACCCTCAGCCACAACCTTCTAGCACCCATATAATAAAAAAGGGTTGGTGCTTGCCATAAGGGCAATAGGTTGGGGCAATCATATAGGTGCTAGGGCTTGACGTGACCAGCCGATTGATCGGAGGGGGCCTATTCGACCGCCCGTCTAGCCTAAGTAAGGGTCTAAGTGGAGTATTGCAGATCATAAACTACTCATCCACCAAGACTCCGTCCTTAAGCATCACGGGTCACCACCCACAGCCAACAGGTGACCCCATAGGGGGAATCCTACCCCTCTGCAGAGGTGTAGTCGGGCATTCTAACGCTCCAGCTGACAGAGAGGATTAAGTATGAGATGCATCTCTCATACTTAATCCCGCTCTGTCGGCTGGGGCGTTAGAATAACCTACTACACCTCTGCAGAGGGGTAAGATTCCCCCAATAGGGTCACCTGTTGGCTGTGGGTGGTGACCCGTGATGCTTAAGGACGGAGTCTTGGTGGATGAGTAGTTCATGACCTGCAAAACACGGGTATAAGTTCATACGTTTATGTAAATGAATAGTATACAACACATCGTCATATGTATTTGTAAATTAATAATATATAACACATCGTCGTCATCATTAAATTGCATTAAATAACCCATGTAGATTGATATGTGTTACGATTCAAGTGGACATTTTAGGGCTGAAGTTGAAAGCAGTTTTGTTACGATTTTTGTGGCCATTTTTTGGCTTTAAGTGTGAGCACTTTACATAGAGGCTGATCGTCAGTGAATAATCCTTTGGTTGTTCCTCGGTGTCCCAAAATCCTTTGGTTTTTCCTTGGTGTCCCTTAGTGTTGGGTAGAATTCTTTGGTTGTTCCTTAGTGAATAATCCTTGTGTTAGAAAGTCCTATGTTTACTGATCCATTCGTCAATGTCGAATACGTGGAAATGAACGACTTTCAAGATCGGCGATTAAATTGTTAACTAACCATGTATTCGAGCGTGTTGATCGGCTGGCTTTAATCCACGCGCCCACGCAGTGTCTATAAGTTTAAGTGGTGGACTTCAGCACACCTTATATATCCAAATATTACAATAAGTTTTACAATGGAGATCCTTTATGACATAAAGTTTGATCCTTTCTTGAAGTAGAAAGATGTAGTATCAGTTCTAATTCTTGTCTGTTGATCTGTCCTCAAAGCTGTCGATCTCAGAGTTGATTCTGTCTTGAAGTAGAAAGGAATTGTATCAGAGTTGATGCTGTCCATAAATAAAAAGGAGTTGTATCAGAGTTGATCCTGTCTTGAAGTAGAAAGTTTGTGACGAGACTGAAAGGCAGCCCTATGAACAAGCGGATTCCCAGCCCCCACAAACAAAGCGCGTCAGGATATGTTTGGCCTGTGGCGAGCGGCTACGGATACTCGAACTCGCTACCTCTTCGTAGCTGAGGTATTGTTAGTAGAGACCCAAAATAAAGTATATCCGAATTTGCATAAGCGCATTCGAACGAGCAGAAATAAAGACGGACTGTCGCTGACGGGGCGAGTGAGGAAGAAAGTGTTTGGACGGCAAGAAATCTGGCGACTGCTATTTGATGTGAGAGTGGCGTGTTCAGTTGGGAAAGGAATTGCATTTTTCGTTTGCTGGAGAGACTTTCAAAGGATTGATATTACCTTGACTTTTTGGACCCCTTTCAAAAGAAAGTTGTATAATCCTTGCCTGCGAGTAATTTTTGAACAATTTATCAATGCCTTTAAATAGTAAATCAAATACATGTTTGGGAGTTTTGGAACAGTCTATAAATATAAGTTGCGGCCTTTAGCACACATTATACCACAAAATACTCTAACAATATGCTATTAAACCAAACTAACTTTGTAACGTAGCGACGTCGTCACGGTACCAAATAGATATATGTTACGTAGTGCCCTTTCTTTGACGGCACTAAATATCTATACGTTGTATAGTTCTTACGTCTTACTCTGGTCTATTCTTCCGGCCGTCTTCTGATCGTCTAGTCTTCTGGCCTGTATATCTTCTAAGGTCTTGTCTGGTCTTCTATTGAGGGTTCCGTGTCTGGTTCTGTTGGGATCACTACTTATCAAAAGCCTTGTGTCATTGTTAGCTTTTAGTAATAACAACAAGACTTCGATTTACTTTTGATGTTACTTTATTCATGAACCCCAGACAATCACGCAGTGAGCTCATATCTTGCTAGCTTCGCTTCTAAGTTCTAACTGCTAACTGACACTGCAACTAACTGAGTTGCTTACACCTTAAACCGGAAGGGCTTCTATTGACTTCCGTTCTCACGTTCCATCCCCAGAACGCAAGGTGAGAGTGAGGTCAAGCATTGTCACTCACTCTCAAGGCCATCAGCTGTACTGATCGCCATAAGGATTTCTATACTACCTTAAAAAGTAATAGGGATCCAATTAATATGTAACAACTTAAGTTGTGCACAATAAAAGTACGTTGCTTGCTTATATGATTCGTTGAAACGAGAAAGATAAAAATGCAATTTACAGTTATAGTATTTTTTAAATTTTTTATAAAGGGTGTCTCGAAAATAATAGAACCGACAGATTGATAGATAGATTGTGTGTGTAAATATAAAACTTGTCGTGTATTCCTTAAACGTGTTAAATAGTGTGTAGCGTATGTGTAGTTTTTTTACTTGTCAGTGTACTCTAGTGTGTCCATACGTAGATGTCCACAGGATAAGGTCACTTCTTTTCAGGAAGAGACTTAGATAGATCGATCGATAGATAGATAGAGATAGATATGGACAGAATGAAATAGATAGATATGAACAGGCTGAGAGATAGATAGATTAAGTCCTGGTACACAGACTAGTTGGGTGGCCTAATGTTGGTATCTGAAGTGGAGCGCCACGCCTAAGCTCCATATATGTTTATGTATGTATTTTATGGAGGTGCGTGGTCTAATGGCTAGAGTCGTAGGAAATTCCTTAAACGTGTTAAATAGTGTGTAGCGTGTGGTGTAGTGTTTTGCTTGTCAGTGTACTCTAGTGTGTCCATACGTGTCCTAGTGTGTCACTTCTTTTCAAGAACAGACTTAGATAGATCGATAGATAGATAGGTAGATATGGACAGAATGAAATAGATAGATATGAACAGGCTGAGAGATAGATAGATCAAGGGATGGTACACACACTAGTTGAGCACACGTGGAAATGAACGGCTTTCAAGATCGGCGATTAAATTGTTAACTGACCATGTATTCGAGCGTGTTGATTGACTGGCTTTAATCCTCGCGCACACGCAGTGTCTATAGGTCCAAGTGGTGGACTTCAGCACACCTTATATATCAAGTACGTTTCTTGCTTATATGACTCTCTCGTTGAAACGAGAAAGATAAAATGCAATTTGCAGTTATAGTATTTTTTAATATTTTTTATAAAGGGTGTCTCGAAAATAATAGAACCGACAGTAAGAACGAGGAAAGTTTTATATTGTGCAAAATTTACTAGTCTTTTATTTGCCTTCCACTCTGTATTTATCATTACCGTACCATTTACATTAAAATTATATCTCGTAACGGTGAATGTGTTACACCTAAGCAAGATAAGGAAACGATTTTCCCAAAAAAAAAAAAAAGAAAAAAATTATGGCGAAGCTTATGCTTTCAAGATAAAAACGGAAAATATAAGTATGGTTGAAGTAGAGACTGGTAATGTCGTAAACAGTCTCGTGCGCGTTTCTCTCTCTCTCTCTCTCTCTCTCTCTCTCTCTCTCTCTCTCTCTCTCTCTCTCTCACACACACACACACACTCATTCCCTGACTCATACACACATACACACATTCGCTCGCTCGCTAACACTTACTCACATTCACACATACACACACTCGCTAGCACACCTACACACACACACATACACACACACACGGGCGCGCATGTACACACATACACACACACATACACACACAGAGAGACATACACTCATTCCCTCACACTCATTCCATCACTCATACACACACCCGCTAACACTTACTCACACTCACTCATACACACACTCGCTCGCACACGTACACACACACACACACGCACACGCACTCATTCTCACTCATACACACATTCGCTCGCACACGTACATACACACACACACACGGACGCACACGCACTCATTCTCACTCATACACACATACACACATATGCTCGCTCACACATACACACACACTTACTCACACTCTCACTCATACACACACTCGCTCGCTCTCTCTCACAAACACACACAGACATACACACACACACACACTCACACTCACACACATTCACACACTCACTTACACACTCACAAACACACACACACACACATAATTCGTACGAATAAAGAAAGAGGAATAATAATAATAATAATAATAATAATAATAATAATATAATAATAATAAATCGAAAACAACATAACAATACGAAATAGGAAAAAGGAATCAAGGAAAATGGAATTGAACAGAATAATCGAATGGCGAACATTACATTTGAAATTGGAAACGAAATACGTAAATGATGTCAGACGTAGCGTTTAAGTAGGTAGACGCTGCAACATCAAAAGGAAAATTTTGAATTTTAAAGACATTTCATAACAGCGGTAAAAATATGCCGGTTCGTATTTTTATTATTTAAGCATAGAAATTCATGTATCCATGCAGCTATGCAAAAATATTGAAATCTCCATTGGGTATATATGTATATGTATATATATGTATATGTATATATATGTATGTATATATATATAATGTTGGATATATTGGAATATATGTATGCATATATATACATGTATGTATATGTCGGATATATTGAATATATATATATATATATATATATATATATATATGTATATGTCGGATATATTGGAATATATATATATATATATATATGTCGGATATATTGGAATATATGTATATATATATGTATGTATGTATATGTCGGATATATTGGAAAATATATGTATATATATATATATATACATACATGTATATATATGTCGGATATATTGGAATATATATATACATATATATATAAATATATATGTATATATGTCGGATATATTGGAATATATATGTATATATATATGTTGGATATATTGGAATGTATATATAGTTGATATATGTATATTTATAATGGGTACATATATATATATATATATATATATATATATATATATATATATATATATATATATATGAGTGTGTGTGTGTGTGTGGTGTAAGGTATCCAAAACAGGTCGTAAGAGATGATTCTATATGGGATCTTCAAAATCTCACTGTATAATTATATTGCATGTTTTAGTGCAAATACAAGGATTTTTATAAATCCCTAGAGAGAGCTCAATGCATAATAATCTATAATTTAGATTAAATACAGAACAATATTTACCTTTGTAAGAAAGGAAAAACTCAATAAACCGTCATTCTGTAATAAATTTATTTGACCAAAACTTAAAGCTTCTTAGGAGTTTTTCCTTTCTTGTATATATATATATATATATATATATATATATATATATATATATATATATATATATATATATATATATATATATATATATATGGGGAAGCATCTTTTCATTCAAACAAATTTGGTTAAACATAACAGAATCGTTATTATTTTCAAGTTTTTTTCTTTTTTTTCTTTCATGTTTCCTACGGACTTCAGATTGAACTTTTTGAAAGAACAAATTTGAAAGATCTGAAAAATTAATAATAACTCTTTCGGACAACTTATTGATAATTTTCAAGATGATAACATCAAAAGAATTGTTAGGAAACTTGAAAGAAAAAGAAAACTTGAAAACTATAAGGATTCTGTTATGTTTATCCAAATTTGTTTGAATATATATATATATATATATATATATATATATATCTTATTATAATGGAGATTGTGTGTTTTTCTGTCTGTAACCGAAACTATATTCCTACTTAAGTCACAATTCCTTTAGTTATTGACATCACATTCTCCATGATTTTATTTTTATTTAAATTTCTATTATTAATAAAATTGTTTTACATTATTAATACTGTTAATTATATCTACATACAAATAACATGCAATTATATTTATATATACAACGAAATAGCGGTTTACAGTTTGGACGGGAAGGCTAATTTGCATATTAATATTAAAAAATCGAATTTAATAAATAAGTGCTTAGTATTATTGATTTCTAACTGTTTGGTTTTATTTTAATGAATATAAGCAAAAATCTCTTCAATGAATCTTAAATGAGATCCATTAACAAGATGAAATAACTGTCATTTTATTTTTTACTTCCTCTTTTAACTAAATACTTAAATTAGAAAAAAATAACAATGAAAGACGAGAGTGATGGAAGAGCAAGTTTCAGTTGTTCTATTTTTTATTATACTCCCTCTGTTTCAAATCTTTTATTATACTCCCTCTGTTTCAAATCTTTTTATCTGCATTCTTATTTAGTTTCATTAGCCTTTCTATTTAATACAATATTTTATTACATTAAAACTTAAATAATTGCACCGGAGGGTGCATATATTTGCTAGTACAGATAATTAAATATGTATGGTATGCGGGTACTACTCCCAAACCGAATGACTAGGGAGGCCAGTCTATTTTTGTATGAAAATAAATTTTACGAATACTACTTTATGAAAATTGCCTTGCAGTAAAGAATCGTCAATCATATATCATAGATTCGGGGGTGGGGTAAAACCCTAGCACCTGCCATATATATATATATATATATATATATATATATATAATATATATATATATTATATATATATATTAGGTATATATTTTAAAAACGAATTAAGATTAATTAAATCTATTATTTAAGGTCAAACTTTTGTCTAAAACGATAATGACAATGACCATCATTAAAAAAAAAATCATTACATATGCTGTTTATTTTTAATACTTTTAAAACGATTTGTTTTGGTCAATTTCGTTTGCCATTTTGGCTCTTCTTAAATGGTATAAAGGGCTTGTTTACAAATTTAATGTAACGTTCGCAATTGCAAAACATTTTTACCAAGAATCAGGGAATTATCCGATTTTAATGAAATTTTCAGTATTGATTTATCAATTAATGAATTTTATAATACATTAGTTATTTTATTTCAAAACTTTAATTAAATATTATGGCTATGAAAAATTGATATATAAAATTCATTTGAAATAAAAATATTCTTTTTATTCCTACTGTAATTAGTATCAAACAAGGACCAACTCGCCAATATTTTACACCCCCAAAGTAAAGAGGGGTCAAAATTTCATTAAAATCCGATAATTCCCTGATTTTTGGTAAATTATTTTCTGTAGGGGGGGGGGCTAAAGCCATTCTGTCACCGCATTTTAGGCCAATTTTGGGTATATCTATATATATATATATATATATATATATATATATATATATATATATATGAAATAGTTATATAAGCCGACAATGTAAATTTGCATAAAGTTTATGAAAAAATAAGAAAATATGTCGTAAACTGACATTTTTGAAGCCGATGCTATAGCGTTTCGGTTTTATTTAGACCAGCGACAGGGCTAATAGTCATTAATCATAAGAAATGCATGTCCGAGTTAAAATAGACTAATGATTCTCGGGCATCCACCATCTTTTTATGCTTCTAAAAACCCCGGCAGTTTTACTTTATTTTTCATAACACACACACACACCACACACACACACACACACACACGTATAATATATATATATATATATATATATATATATATATATATATATGTGTCATCTTTAAATTTATATACATTATTAATGCTAGCAAATATATGCACCCTCCGGGTGCAAGTATTTAAGTTTTAATGTAATAAAATGTTATATTAAATTAGAAAAGCTAATGAAACTAAATAAGAATGCAGATAAAAATATTTTAGACAGGGAGTATAATCGAAAATAGAACTGAAGCTTACTATTTCATCTTGTCTTTCATTGCTAAATTTTCCTGATTTAACTATTCAGTTATAATAGGAAGTAAAGAATAAAATTACAATTATTTCTTCTTGTTAATGGATTTCTTTTAAGATATATCCCCGAGATTTTGGGTCATATTCATTAAGTTAAAACCAAATAATTAGAAATGAATAATACTAAGCACATATTTATTAAAATAACAATTTTAATATCAATATGCAAATTAGCCTTACTGTTCACACTGTAAACCGCTATTTTGTTGTATATATATATAAATACAATTGCATGTTATTCGTATGTAGATATGACAAACAGTAATAATAATGGAAAACAATTTTATTGATGATTGGGGTTTGAATATAACTAAAATCACGGTGAATGTGACGTAAATAACTAATGAAATTGCGAAATTGAGTAGTAATATAGTTTCGGCTTCAGACAGAAAAACACTAAATCTCCATTATAATAAGATTTTCAGTATAGTATATTTTGAATGACTTCGAATCTCATTCGTCTTTCTAGACAGGAAACCAGAAAAAACTGACGAAAAGTTCGTTGCATATTGTTAATGTCATTTCTTAGACAAAAACACGATAAGGTGGGTGACACCGGTGCTCTTAATTTATTTGAATTTTAAATCTCTTCTATTTTGTTTTCATGTTCATTTTTCCATGCTTCGCCCCCCCCCACGTACATTTAATGATTCTTATATATATAGACTTTATTATATATATATAGACCCTTAACTCTTTTCTTTTACCACTAATATTTTATATATATATATATATATATATATATATATATAGTTTTTTCCGTAGTTAGGGTCTTTCCATGTGTGGTTAACCAAGCTAATGCAGGTAGACCATAAGGAGAGCTCAATGTGCCTAATACCAGTGAGTAAAAGGACAGAGCAAGAAATGGATTATGTTTAAAAAAAACAAATTTTTAATTAAAAAACAAAACAAAACAAAACAAAAAAAAAACATAATACATTTTGCGGACTTTTTAAAAATAAAATATTTAATTTTCTCCTGTTGGATCCATAACAACACTTTACACACACACACACACACACACACACACACACACACATATATATATATATATATATATATATATATATATATAGGGTCATCTACAGACACGTGTTTCGAGTTATCAAGTCTCTTCAGTGTGGCTAGACATTTTGTAAGCTACCTACAGCCGGAATTGAAATTGTCAGTCCGGCACCTTAACCATTAGGCTGTGTTCACTTACAGAATGGGAAGGGGATTTTAACTGTTTTTAATACACACATCGCTTTGTGTGTAAAGGCCGTCACAGAGTGCTCCATTCCTTAGAAGAGCGTTGAAACACCTTGTATTCGGAAAAAATAACGTTCCATTCATTAATTGTTTCAGAATACAAGGTGTGTAAAAAAGCACCAAGTTTAAAGCTATATTTACCAAGATAGAAATAAAGAATGAATGGAACATTTTTTTTAGAATACAAGGAGTGTCAAAAAGTACATAAAATCTCGATACTTTTTTGACACACCTTATATATATATATATATATATATATATATATATATATATATATATATATATATGTTGTTTGTGTGTGTATGTGTATGTATATATATAATTGTGTGTGTGTGTGTAGGCGTATTGAGTAACGCAAGCAACTGGAACTTGCACACATGCATTGCAATTTGTACTGACATGCACTGTAAGTGGTTGAATTAGTGAAGAAGCTGGAACGATCTGATTTTGAATTATACTGTCGTAATGTACCGACTATTTTCTTTTTTTGAATAATAGACTCCAGCCGACAAAGATCGATATTTAAAAGAGTAACAAAAAACCCCCAAAAAACTAGTAGACTTTTTTGCTTGTAGACGTGATATGCTGACACACCCAATTGGTACACGTCTATCTGCGCAAATGTCTTCTTTCTTTCCATGCGCAGCGACTCAAATGCAGTTTTTGTCTGTGTTCAGAAACGATTTAAATGTTAGCTTTTTTGAAACTTTAAAAAATTTTTTTATTAAGGTGCATAAAAGTGTCTGTAAATGGAAGGCGCCTGGTGTGATGGTTATCGTCGTAGGAAATGGACTCATCGTGCGAAGTTCAAACCCAGCGCGAGGCTATTTGACTGATTTTTTTAGATGAGGCGGAATTATTTTTATTATTTGGTAGATTTGGTAGATTTGGTTTTTACGTCCATTCGCAGCTGTTACATAATTCATAAGCAGCTTATGATTTATGTACGTACCTGTAGTTAGAATATTTGAATTAGGTCCGTATATTTTCAGAATATGGAAAGTTACTCGACAGTTATTGACGTGTAATAGCCTTTTTAGTTGTGTTATATCGTAATGACCAGTTATACCGAGTGGTCGATCACGGGAGTATTATGAGGAGAGTCCTTCACATAAGTCTCACACAGAGTGATCCGTGTGTACTTAAATAGTGGCTAGTACCACCACCACCACTGCTGAGGTACGGGGAAGATGGGTCATTCAATTATATCAACTTCAGAGAATTCAGAGAATTCAGAGTGAGTGGACCTATAGGTCACTTCTCTGCTGTCGGTCTCACCGCGGCGGAATCATGGGCTGGGTTAGATGAAGTAAGCAGATTACGCCATTACAGACGCGTGTGAATTAGTTTCAGATGCGGCAGAGATTTCAGAGCGGCGGGACTTGAAAGTCGCCAGCTCTGATGTTTCACGACCCACGCGGAATCGATATGGGCAGGATTATGAAATAAAAGCTTTATCAGAAAACAACAAAGTCTTGTTCATTGAGTTAATATTAAAACAACCAATGACCAGCCCAGCACGAAGAAATCAACGAAGATGATCAACCCTCGGCAGAAAGCCCTGAAGAGAAGTCAGCCCAGAGAAAATAGCGGCCTAGTTAGAACCAGTAAGCAGAAAGTAACAAGTAAGATCCATCATATATAATCTCATCCTATCTACTCTGATTGTGTGTCTCTCTATTATATAATCGACGTATTATGTGGGTATACAAAAGCAGAGACTAAAATGTAATTCTTTCTGTGTTCAGAAACGATTTAAATGTTAGTTTTTTAAAATGTTTTTCATCATTAGGTGCATAAAAGTAAGGCTTTGTCTGTAAATGGAGAATGCGTGGTGTAATGGTTATAGTCGCAGAAAATAGACTCGGCGAGGCTATTTCCGATTTTTTTCTTCTTTTTTTTACATGAGGCTTGATGATTTGTATTATTTGGTTGTGTTGAGTATCTGGCCGCCATCCTTGGTTCCAGATGTAGTAAATAAGTAAGCAAGTCAATAAGTATCCGGTTATAGTATTCTTTGTAAGTCCGACGTCCAAGATGATCCAAATAGGAATGAGCTAAGGTTAAGAATCAGGCTAGTATACATACAACAACAGCAGCAGCAGCACTACCAGTGATTGGACAATAGGAATCTCTCCCATGTCACGTGCCCATAGGCGAGTCTATAAATAGAAGTGACCATCTGTCGCACGCCTTATATACCAAAACTCCAGGAACCTCATGTAGCCTAATGGTTAGCAAGCTAGCTTAGCAGACCATTGTTAGTGAGTTCGATTCTCACTGGGTGCCCTATCCTTCTGGCCTTGTGCTACATCTAAGCTAAGCTTAGTAAATAACTATATACCAAAACTCTAAACAGGTTGGCTGGTTGGTTGGTTTGGTTTTACGGCATGTCAACCCCTTGGTTCATTTAGACGTAGTCATCACCAGGCAATGATACGTGCACTGACAGATTCCTGGAATTCTGACAAACTATCACTTCTGACTGAATTGGAAACCCAAATCTCCAGTCGAAAAATAACACTAGGGTCTCACACCACTTTGAAGATAATGCTTCACATTGCAAATTTTGACTCGACTGGCCTACCTTACCCAGCTTAAATTGGTTGGTTGGATTTTACGGCATGTCGACCCATTGGGCTATTTTATGCCGGGAATATTTTTGTTTTATTCATTGTTGATGGGTACTCAATTTTTTAAAAACTTAATTTTAAAAAACATTTTAAAAACATTTTAAAACTCATTTTTTTTCTATTTAACCCATAGATGGGACACTAGCAGGTACTACCACTTCGGGTCAGAGCGGACCTGGGAGCAATGGTGATGAAGGCGTACTTCCATTTTCCAGAGCTCCAGAATTGGAACCTCACCATCAGATAGAGTTTAACGTCATACCCAGGACAATAAGACCCTCAGGCATCACCTTCTAGTACATATATATGATAAAAAGGGTTGGGACTTGCCATAAGGGCAATAGGGCCGGACAGTCATATAGGTGCTTGGGCTTGACAAAATATTGGAAAAAAGGATTGGAAAATATGGAAATCAGAGGGAAAATCGAGACCATCCAGAATACTGCACTGCTGCAATCTGATAGAATACTTAGAAGAGTCCTGGAGACCTGGGAGACATGCTGTCACTCAGACTCCAATGAAAGACCATTAGCTAACACTGATGTAAAAACCCAAAAGGAGTGAATAATAATAATGTAAATCCTAAATTGTCTGTCTGTGTGTAAATGAAATAAAGTTTGGAGTAAAAGATCTGTAAAAAAACAAATGAAAATAATTTTTAAAATTCCCTAATAAAGGGGAAGATGAAAAAACATCAATATGCAGCGCCAATTACTGGTGTGATTGTTAAGGCAAAATAATTGCTGGCAACTTTTGATGCAGTCAAAAACTTTTCCTTAGCAACTTGGAGATTCGAAAAAAATGGCAAAGGAAAATCTGCTTTGTTAATAATTCCCGGCTTAATGAATTTAGCATCAATTTCTTTCCCTTACAAGTGGTGTCTAATCTTCTTCATCTTCAAGTGACGCTCACAATGTATTTATCAGATGCTAAAGAGTGATACTGCTACATCTAGACAAAGAAGTACCGAAAATCTCGACTCTTTTATGACACACCTTGTATATATGTATATGTATATATGTGCATATATATTTGTAAGGTGTGTCATAAAAGTGCAGAGTTTGAAGCAGTATTTACCAAGATAGAAATGAACAATGAATGGAAGGTTAATTTTTTCAGAATACAAGGTGTGTCATAAAAGTACTGAGTATGAAGTATATATATATATATATATATATATATATATATATATATATATATATATATATATATATATAACAACAACGTAATCTTGAAAACAAGTTGAAACCAAATGGATTTTAAAATTGCGAACTCACGTGAGGAGACTGAACGCCGACATCGGAATACTCCGTTATTACAAAATATTTTACACACGCTGCCGCTGTCAATAACAACAAAGACAAAGGATCCGTTAAACAGGAGCGACATTGATTTGAAAAAGGGAATCTAACGATCCCGAAATTTATGATAAATAATAAGAAATAAGTGAATCCAATACTCCATAACATCGAGTTCCTTCATTTATTTTTAAATGCTTCATAATAACGCCCAACTTCAACATAAAAAAAACATAAAAATATATACCGAGAGAAGCATACGGAGACCCCTAAAATACAACACACACACACACACACACACACACACACACACACACACCACACATATATTATATATATATATATATATATATATGGATGTGAGGTATCAAAAACTTGGTAGTAAGGGATGATTCTATATGTGATTTCTAAGATTGTTGATTATCCATCTGATGAGACTAGATTTTGGGGAGATTTATTAAACTTAGATTTATAAAGGCCCCAATTTTGGTCGAAATAAATTTATTATGGAATAACGGTGTTGAGTTTTTCCTTCCTTTCAAAGATATATATATATATATATATATATATATAATGTGTGTGTGTGTGTGTGTGTGTGTGCGTGTGTGTGTAATAAAGTTGATCCTAATGAGTCAGATATACCGACTAATAGTTTCGCTTAGTAGCTCATCAGGGCAAGAATCTGACTAAAAAGATTTGGAGCAACCGTACTTTTATTACAAAAACTATTTCCACCGTGGTCCAAACAAATTAGCAAAAACAAAAACAAACAAAAAACAAAAAACAAAAACAAAAAAACAACAACAAATAAACCTTTTTTCATTTTTTATTTCTTTTCTTTTCCTATTTCTATCTTTTCCCTATTCTACAGGGCCGGGTTAGCTTAGTCGGTAGAGCGTTCGGCTAGAAACCACATAGTTCCTAGTTCGATTCCGGTCCTCGCCAACTCAGCGTATGAGTAGCACAGGGATCTGTGCGGTAAAGTAAGGAGCTGACGGTAGGTGTGGTGCTCCACCTCAGACGCCAAAACAATCTCCTTGGTCTAGCCCTAGTGAAAAGGGGACAGACTCCCTCGCTGATTGGCTGATAGGCCGCTCCGACGACTTTACTTTTTTAAAACTTTTACGTCCTAGATCCCCCACCCATTTAATTCTCACAATCATATATTCTATCGCTACTGCCACCCCAGTATATTACATATGTATGTGGATAATATGGGTGCTATATTTTTAAGTAGATAGTGCTCAATATCATAGATAGAGCGTTTATATTTGAGTTAAGGTAGCGTGGACATAAAGTCAACATCTGGTTACTGACAGTTTCTCGCCTATGCGATATTCAGACTAAATACTGACAGTTTCTCGCTTATGCAAACTTTGAAAGATCAACCACGAAACCGATAACAATGACGACACCCATAAGAAATAAGAATACGGCGGAAAAGCAACACCAGTATCCAGAATCAGTACATAGTTATTGTTGTAGGGTTTTGTTGGTCAGCCTACACTGTTTTTTTTACGGCACATGTGGGTCATTGGATGCCGGTAAAGTTTTGAAAAACTAATTTTTTTTGTAAACAAATTTTTTATTTAAACCATAGATGGGACCCTTAACAGGTACTACCACTCCGGGTTAGAGTGGACATGGGAGCAATGGTGATGACGAGGTGCTCCACATTTCCTACACCTCCAGAACTGAAACCTTACCCTCAGTTAGAGTTTAACGTCATACCTAGGACATGAAGACCCACAGTCCCCGCCTTCTAGCACCCATATGATAAAAAG
This sequence comes from Doryteuthis pealeii, assembly GCA_023376005.1. NCBI lineage: Eukaryota > Metazoa > Mollusca > Cephalopoda > Myopsida > Loliginidae > Doryteuthis > Doryteuthis pealeii. The sequence continues at coordinate 65,427,353 of CM042165.1, forward strand.
GGTTGGGGCTTGTCATAAGGGCAATAGGGTCGTGAAATTCATATAGCTGCTAGGCCTACACTGGTGTGTCTATGTGTAGATGTCCACAAAAGAGCGTCACTTACGAGTTCGTCATTGCTTTTCCAGCAGAGTCCATCATGACTTGTTCGTCTTACTCTTATGATTTGTGTGATAGGAGGTAAGTGGCCGTACAGCTACTTTTTGTGGTATGCTGCTTCTAGGATTTGTTCAAGACAGCACACAGTAACCTTGAGCAGTTACCATCTAGCTTTTATTTTCTGAGTCCAGATGGTGCAGTCATACAGTAGCACTGACGGTTACACCTTGGAAGAATTCTTGCTTTATCTTAGAACGATCAGAGTTCGATGTGATCAATGATCTGTATATGATAGTAAATGTGTACATAGAATTAATGCTTGAGATTGGAATAGGCCTGTTGTCTCTTGATCTCCGTTTGCTGGCAAGTAGATACTCCTGATTTGAAGATGAATATCAACAATACATCGGGAATTGTGATCTTTCTTCTATTTTAACCGGATTGGCTTGCGATATATATACACTTTGATCCCCCCTTCTATGTCAGGCAAGTATGGAGTGTGGAGAGAGGGGATATGCTGCATGGGCAACAGCACATCCTTCATATCAATCCTCCCAGGCTATGTAGTTAAAAAAAATCCATTTTGACACTACTCCATCGTCTTTCGCAGACGGTAGGATACCAACAACAATATATTATTTTTATTTTAAAACTCTGACGGCGTAAAAAAAAAAATAACCTGACATTACAATTTGTAAGTTCAAAATGCAAATGTGTGTCTGTAGAAAAAAATACACACAAAAAAGAAAAGATCGAAATATACGCATCACCTGGAAATAATCAATGGTGTAATTGCAAAAGAAAAAAAAATACCGAAAGAGTTGCTTAAATATGTTAAAGTGTTCAATATACTAAGTAGAACAAATAATAATAGTAAAACCTAAAGAGTCAGAAACTAACTACCTAGGTTTCACCTAACGGATCATCAGGATAATTCTGATACCCAGAATCCATGTAATTTTTTTTGGTGGTACAGAATGTTATTAGTGCTTTAAAAAGACCTCCTAAAAGATTCATTGTATGGAAAAAATGTATGTATTTTACAATAGAGGGGGGGGGTAAAAGGAAAATAAAAACGAGTTGCATGCTGACTAGTTTCGATCCTCATTCAACAGAGCTGAATATCGAGGATAATATATATATAATATAATATATAATATATATATATATATATATATATATGAGGAAAAAATGAGTAAAGAAAAGAAATGTAGATGGATAAAAATGAATTTTATCGATATTACTTTTAATCGATATCACTTACACATGTGTTTCGGTCTGTTTATCAAAATGTATACGGATGTACGTTATTATTATTATTAAAATAATCAGATGGAGCTGAAATGATGATGACAACAACAATAGGAAAAATGCATAAAACGCTCTGTACACAGATTTTGCCGATCTTCATCGGAGTGTTATTTTTATTATATATATATATATATATATATATATATATATATATATATATATATATATATATATATATATATATATATATAGTTGGTGGAGTGGCCTATTGTCGATATCAGACAGGCAACGAGTTAGTCTATCCCCTTTTCGTTAGCGCTAGACCAGAAAGATTGTTTTTGCTGAGATAGAGCGCTACACCTAATGTCAGCTTACTACTTTACAGCACAGATCAGATTACCCAAATCTGTGCTACTCATATGCCGATTTGGCGGGGACCGGTATCGAACCAGGAACCTTGCGATTCCTAGGCGGGTGCTCTGCCGACTGAGGAGCGGTCAGTCTACACACACACACACACACACACACACATATATAATATATAATATACATATATATATATATATATATATATATATATATATATATATATATATATATATATCGTTATCTATGAAACAGTGTTAAATATCTCAACAATAAGAGAGAACAAAAGAATATTGTATCACTGATTGTTTTGTGAGTGTGTTGGAGGTGGTGGTGTGAAATTGGCGCTGATTACGGCGTAGTTACTGGTGTACATGATAATGATATCTCACACTTCTTCCTTGATGTTCGCTGACACCGACGGTAATTCACCAAATCCATTTTAGTCTTGCGACCCCCCCCCCGTGAAATGTCAACCAGAGACAACAGACCGGAGTTTTTTTTGGCCCCTGCCACCTCCTTTTTTGGGCATGGGGTCGACAGTTCTGCGATTTGTTGGGCAGCAGCAACAGCAGCGGCTGTAGCAACTGCTGCATCCCTCTTCGCCACTGCCAGTGTGGACGATGACGGTGACAACCAAGACTGTTTTTCTTCCAGATTCATCTGCTTTTTTAGTATGTTCGTCACGTCAGATTTCAAGAGTTGGTTTTGGTTGGTTGGTTGGTTGGTTGGTTTTTACGGCATGTCAACCTATTTGGGTCATTTTATGCCAAAGACGTTTTTGTTTTATTCATTCTTGATGGGTTGGTTGGTTGGTTGGATTTTACGTATGTCAACCAATTTGGTCATTTTATGCTGAAGACGTTTTTATTTTATTCGTTCTTGATGGGTTGGTTGGTTGGTTGGTTGGATGGTTTTTACGGCATGTCAACACATTTGGGTCATTTTATGCCAAAGACGTTTTTGTTTTATTAATTCTTGAGTGGTTGGTTGGATTTTACGGCATGTCAACCCATTGGGTTATTTTATGCCAAAAAGGTTTTTGTTTTATTAATTCTTGATGGGCTGGTTGGTTGGTTGGTTGGGTTTTACGGCATGTCAACCCATTGGGTTATTTTATGCCGGAGACGTTTTTGTTTTATTAATTCTTGATGGGTTGGTTGGTTGGTTGGTTGGTTGGGTTTTACGGCATGTCAACCATTGGGTCATTTTATACCAAAAAGGTTTTTGTTTTATTAATTCTTGATGGGTTGGTTGGTTGGTTTGTTGGTTGGATTTTACGGCATGTCAACCTATTGGGTTATTTCATGCGGAAAACTTTTTTGTTTTATTAATTCTTGATGGGTTGGTTGGTTGGTTGGATTTTACGGCATGTCAACCCATTGGGTCATTTTATGCCGAAGAAGTTTTTGTTTTATTAATTCTTGATGGGTTGGTTGGTTGGTTGGTTGGTTGGTTGGGTTTTACGGCATGTCAACCCATTGGGTCATTTTATGCCGAAGACATTTTTGTTTTATTCATTCTTGATGGGTTGGTTGGTTGGATTTTACGGCATGTCAACCATGAGGCATGAGTCTATCACATATTTCTCCAGCTAAAAGTAAATAGGTAGACTTGATGTTTTGATCTTGGTAAGGCAACTGATCTAGGAGAAGGAAAACACTGAATTCAAAGAAGCTGAACACAAAGATTAACCCTCGTATGGTCTTATTGTCCTGGTTATGACGTTAAAATCTATCTGATGGTGAGGTTCCAGTTCTGGAGATCTGGGCAATGTGGAGCACCCCTTCATCACCATTACTCTCTGGTCTACTCTGACCCGGAGTGGTCTTACTGTTAGGGTCTCATCTATGGGTTAAATAGAAAAATGTGTTTATAAAAAATTAAGTATCAGTTAAGAATGAATTCATTTCAAAACTTTATCGGCATTAAATGACCCACTGAGGTTGATAGGACGTAAAACAAAACAAATAAAACAAACAAAACTTCTTCCTTCCTTTTTTTTCCTTCTTTTTTTGTTTTTATTTCTTTCCAAAAGTTATTTTCCTTCATTTCTTCCCTCCTTCTCCCCTTTTCTTCCTTCTCATATATCTCTTTTTCTCTCTTTATTTATTCTCTTACCTTTCTTTCTTTTCCCTTTTTCTTTTTTCTTTCTTATCTTATTTCTCTTTCTTTCTTCTTTTCTTTCTTTCTTTCTTTCTTTCTAGTGTCTTTTTTTCTCGCTTCTTGCACTTTTCATTCTCTTTCTTCTCTTATATCTCACTTCTTTCTTTCTTTCTCTAGGGTCCCTTTCTTACACTTCTTTCTCTTTCTCTCTACTTTTTCCTTTCTTTCTTTCTTTTTTCTTTCTTTTGACTCTTTCGTTTTCTTCTTTTTTCGTCCTCATCTCCTTTCTCTTCCTTTCTCTTTCTTTTTTTTTTACTTTTCTTATTGAATTTATTTCCCCCTTTTTTCTTCTTTTCCTCTTTTTTATATTCTCCTTTATTTTTCTTTCTATCTTTTTATCATTCATTCTTTCTTTCTCCCGCTTATTCAACACACTCCTATTTGGCATGGTAGTATCTGTTAGGGTTCAATCTATGGGATAAATAGAAAAAAGTGCTAAAAATGTGTTTAAAAAAAGACAATTGAGTACCCATCAAAAATAAATAAAACAAAAAACGTCTTCGGCATAAAATAACTCAATGGATTGACATGCCGTAAATCGAACCAACCAACCAACCAACCAACCCATCAAGAATGAATAAAACAAAAAAGTTTTCCGCATGAAATAACCCAGTAGGTTGACATGCCGTAAAATCCAACCAACCAACCAACCCATCAAGAATGAATAAAACAAAAACGTCTTTGGCATAAAATGACCCAATGGGTTGACATACCGTAAAATCCAACCAACCACCAACCAACCAACCAACCAACCAACCAACCCATCAAGAATGAATAAAACAAAAAAGTTTTCCGCATAAAATGACCCAAATAGGTTGAACATGCCGTAAAATCCAACCAACCAACCAACCCATCAATAATGAATAAAACAAAAAGGTTTTTTGGCATAAAATAACCCAGTGGGTTGACATGTCGTAAAATCCAACCAACCAACTAACCAACCGACACTCCTATTTCGTCTCTTAATTCTGTGTATATATCTCTCCTTCTCTTTTTCTCACCCCCCACTAATTCTTTATCACTGTCCATTTTCTTTTTAAAAAACAACCTTCTCAGACCCCCCCCAAAAGACCACACCCTTTTTTTTATTTACCGCCCCCTCACTCCAAACCAATCAATCACTCTACTTTCGAAAATTACAATAGCTCATACCACTACTTCTGCAGTTACGGTGCCTAATCTTCTATATATCAATACTCTTGTTCCTTAATCTTCAGACCGTTATCATCTTGCAACACCCTCTGGATAAAAAAGAGGCCGTCCAAATCGTCCAAGATGAAATGCAAAAACTAAATACTGATTATCTGGTATTGCTTATCCACCAAATACTTATTTCTTATGAGTGTCGTCACCTCAGCTAAATAATGGACCCATTCGTTTTTGTTATAAAGAAAGAAAAGAATACGCGACACAGAAAAATACAATAAGAAAGAAAGAAAGAAAGTAGGGAAAAGAGATATATATAGAGAGGGTGAGCGCGCGTAAGCGATAACGCTAATCTGTTTCAACCGTACTTAATGAAAAGAAGGAAAGTAGGAGAAGATTGAGAGAGCGGGTGCGTGCGGAGGCGATAACGCTAATCTGTTTCAATCGTACATAATGAAAAGATAAAAAGAAGGAAAGAAATAAATAAAAAAGAAACACACACACACACACACAGAGAGAGAGAGAGAGAGAGAGAGAGAGAGAGAGAGAGAGAGAGAGAGAGAGTAAAATCAAGATTATTATACTTTTTACATATTGAACTATTTAGAAAATGCTCTTGAGTAAACATATCAAACGTTGTAATAATCAAATTATCATTTCTTACTGTGGTATATCCACAGGTCCTGCTAGTATCCAAATTATTGCTCTTAGTTTTCTCATACACAATTACCATTCATACAAACACTGACACTACTAATACTACTACTGCTACAGCTACCACACTCGTGCCCGTCTCTTACGACAATGGCGAATGCTTCGACTGCTACTCATACTGCTCACCACCACTGCTGCTGGGGCTATAGTATAGCCGACAAGTGTCATTGTAATCGTGCCACCGTCGTTCGCGCAATGCTAATATGGATGCATGTGTTTATAAGAGGGTAGGGGTTCATTGAACGACGGTTGTGATACGAAGTCAGCCTTGGGGATTCACCTTGTCCCACCTGTGTTTGATCGATATGACTTATATTATTAATTGATGAATAAATGAGTAAGCAAGTAAATGAATAAATATATAAGAAAGGCCGAGTTAGATCAGTTCTATTTATAGTTTTATCTATCTATCTATCTATCTATCTATCTATCTTCTCAGTGTTCATATCTATCTATCTATCTATCTATCTATCTATCTATCTATCTAATCTATCTATCTATCTTCTCAGAGTTCATATCTATCTATCTATCTATCTATCTATCTATTCTTATCAGTGTTCATATCTATCTATCTGTCACACTCTAATATATCTATCTATCTATCTATCTATCACACTCTAATAATATCTATCTATCTATCTATCTATCTATCTATCTATCTATCTATCTATATCTATCTATCTATCTATCTATCTAGCTCTCTATGTATCTTCTCTCAGTGTTCATATCTATCTATCTATCTATCTATCTATCTATCTATCTATCTTATCACCTCTAATAATATATCCATCTATCTATCTATCTATCTATCTATCTATCTATCTATCTATCTATCTGTTCATATCTATCTATCTAGCTATATTATCTATCTATTTATCTAGCTAGCTAGCTAGCTAGTTTCTATCTATCTATCTATCTATCTATCTATATCTATCTATTATCTATTCTCTATCTAATCTATCTATCTATCTATCTGTCTATATCTATCTATGTTCATATCTATCTATCTATCTATCTATCTATCTATCACTAATAATATCTATCTATCTATCTATCTATCTATCTATCTTCTCGGTGTTCATATCTATCTATCTAGGTAGCTAGCCCAAGCTAGTTATCTATCTATCTATCTATCTATCTATCTATCTATCTATCTAATTCAGTCTGCTCATATCTATCTATCTATCTATCTATGGCCTGACTGTTTTCGATTCTTTCCTGTGATTTCCAAATCCCCCAGTCTTTTCCCACGTCTTTGAGTACCGTTATAAGCGTACCATCTACGATTTGTATCACCGCCAGATTCGTACTCCATACGTCATTAATTTTCAGCTCTCTGGCAAGATCCAGGTATTTGTCAATCTATCCCTTTCTTTTATTTTCATTTAATGGTCCATTTGTTAATTATAACTAGTCTCCTTTTTTTGAGTATTCTAGCCGATCTTAACAATCCTGTTGTCTGGATGGTCCCTATTCTTTAATTTCCTGTAATGTTCCACAGTTTTTCTGGTCCTCTGACAAGGTCAAAGTATTTGTCTATCTTTTCGTTTTCTTTCATTTTTACTCTGTTGTCCACAGGAACGGCAAAATCAACTAGATTATAAGTTCTTCTTCTTCTTCTTCTTCTTCTTCTTCTTCTTCTTATTATTATTTATTATTATTATTATTATTATTATTATATTATTATTATTCACTCCTTGTGAGTTTTTCACCCAGCGTAAGCTGATAGTCTTTCGCTGGAGTCTGAGTGACAACAAGTCTACTCAGGTTTCCAGGACTCTCCTGAGTATACTAGCTAATTTCAAGATTGATATTTCTTGATGGTCTCAATTCATTTACTGATTTCAAGTTCATCTAGTCTCTTTTGTATCATTTTGATCCTCATCTTCCACAGTTTTTTAAATTCTCTAGCAAGGTATAGGTACTTGTCTATATTTTCGTTTTCTTTCATCTTCACCCAGCTCAAACTGCAAAATCTACCAGCTGGCAAGTTCTCTTTTTTTATTATTAATCAATACTAGATCTAGTCTTCTGGCTGGGATAAGAGGATCCATCTTTATCTCAAAGTCCCAGAGAATTTTATGTGTTTCATTCTCAAGAACAGATTCTGGTTTATGAATATACCATTTTGGTGTATGGTCAAAATTTATTTTTTTGCATAATTCCCAGTGGATCACCTTTCCAACTCACTCGTGCTTCGCTTTGTATTCTCGCTGTGCTAGTTTGCTGCATTCGCTTAATACATGGTTTATGGTCTCATTTCTATCACCACACACTCTACATTTGCTGTTTTATTGTGTCTTATCAATTTTTGCTTTGATATAATTAGTTCTCATGGCATTGTTTTGAGCAGCAATTATTAGCGATTCAGTTTCTCTCCATAGGTTTCCTCTTCTTAACCATGTCCATGTCTTTTCGTGTGCAACCTCCCCACTATGTCGTTTGAAGTACTCATATAATTGTTTTTCTTCCCATTTCTGTTTTGTTTTTGTTGTTTTTCTGTTTGTCAATATGTTGCAGCTGCTGTTATTGGCTGCCATAAGTAATCATTCTTTTCTCTTTTTTGTGTATTCTTCTAGCCCTTGGATTGTGGCATTTCGCAATCCTTCCGCCTTCCTTTCTTGATACATATAGCCTATCTCTATCCTCTCTAGGGTGTAAAGCCTTGTGCATTGTCATTAATTTCCTTGTCTTTTGGTAAATCTATCTGAGTTCTTTTGTTTATTTTAAGAATAACCCAGAGTATTTTATAATGGGGACGGCCCAGATATTTATTCCTTTGATGAGATTTCTGCAGCTGAGCTTGGTTTCTAGTAGTTTTCTTGTGTCCTGAGGTATTCATTTTTTAAAACTTTTCCTTTAATCTCTGTTTGCTTGATATTGTCTGCTTTTAAAATTCCTAAGTATTTGTAACTTTCTTTTTCTCCAACTGTTTTTATAGTGTCCTGATTGATAGTTGTATTCCGTGAATTAATTTTATTTCCCCCTTTTTTTATCACTAAAATTTAGCACATTTTTCAATTCCAAATTCCATTCCAATATATTGGCTGTATATTCTAAAGATGTGTACCAGGGTGTCTAGTTCTTTTTCATTTCTTGCAATTTTTTATATCATCTATGTACATAAGGTGGTTTATTTTTTCCTGTGAGTTAGTAAATTTGTATTCCCCTGTACATTTTTTAAGTATATGATTGAGTGGCATCATTGCTATAATAAATAGTAATGGTGATAATATAGTCTCCCTGGAAAATACCACTTTGGATTGTACTTCTGCTAGGGATATCTCTCCTGCTTTTAATTGTACTCTTCAGTTTTCCATGGCTTTTCTGATGAAATTTACGATGTTGCTGGATATTTGTACATTTTCAATCATTCGATAATCCAGGAATGTGGACCATGTCATATGCCTTTCTGTAGTCGATCCATGCCATTGCAATATTTTTGCACCTATTTTTAACTTCCTTAAGGATGTGTTGATCTATAAAAAGTCATGTGTCTCTCTTTTTTCCTCTGTGGCATTCTTTCTGTTTTTCTAGAAAAAAGTTTACGCCAATTAAGTGAAAAATATATTTCTTGATTTATTACCGCAGTCAATATTTTCCACATCATGGGTAGACAAGTTATTGGTCTATAATTGCTAGGGATGGTTCCTGTTTGTGTGTCTTTCTAGGTTAGTGTAGTTATTCCTTTTGTCATCCATTCGGGTACTTTTGTTTCCTGTAGGCATCTGTTTAGTTGTTGGGCCATTTATTATTATTATTATTATTATTATTATTATTATTATTATTATTATTATTATTATTATTATTATTATCACTCCTTTTGAGTTTTTCACATCAGCGTTAGCTGATGGTATTTCACTGGGGTCTGAGTAACAACAAGTCTCCTCAGATCTCCAGGACTCTTCTGAGTATTCTAGCCAATTGCAGTAGTGCAATAGTCTGGATGGTCTCAATTCTTCCTCTGATTTCCAGATCCTCCAGTCTTTTCCCCAAATTTATTGGGACCGTTCCAAGTGCACCAACAACAATTGGTATCACTTTCATTCACATATTCCACAGCTTTTTCAATTCTCTGGCAAGGTCCGGGTATTGGTCCTTCTTTTCATTTTCCTCCAGCTTCACCCTGTGATCTGCTGAACCGCAAAGTCCACCAGTTGACACATTCTTTTTTTGTTAATCAACACTAGGTCTGGTCTCCTGGTTTTTATTTTAATTATTATTATTATTATTATTTTTTTTTTCTTTTTTTTCACATCTGTGTTAGCTGATGGTCTTTCACTGGAGTCTGAGTGACAGCAAGTCTCCTCAAGTCTCCAGGACTCTTCTGAGTATTCTGGCAGATTGCAGCAGTGCAGTGTTCTGAATGGTTTCAATCCTTCCTCTGATATCCAAACTTTCCAAGCCCTTTTCTAATCCTTTTGGGACTGTTCCAAGTGCACCAACTATAATTGGTATCACTTTCACTTTCATATTCCATAACTTTTTCAGTTCTCTGGCAAGGTCCAGATATTTGTCCATTTTTTCATTTCCTTTAACTTCACCCTGTGATCTGCTGGCACTGCAAAATCCACCAGTTGGCAAGTTCTTTCTCTTTTGTTAATCAACACTAGGTTATTATTATTATTATTATTATTATTATTATTATTATTATTTATATCCGTAATGCGTCTCACACTCCGGTGTCCTTGTTCCAGCCTCTGCTAAAGAAATATTTGCTGAAGCACGTTAACTGTTGCGTCTGGGAACATTAATTCGCACCAGAGACTGTAGAGAAACGACACACGTGTATACTTCACACGCCTTTCTACATCATCATCTTCCAGTCCGCTTCCCACTCCCCCATTTACTGAATCTCTTGCGTGAGTCATCCCCATTACGCCTTTGCATTATATCAGCTAATTACTGCGCCTTGTAAATACAGGGTTTCTTTTAACGCACGTGGCTATATTTACGAATGTCCTGATCCCAACCCAACACCACCTCCACACTCACGTCATTCGCTAGTTCCTCCTTAGCCCTGCAAAAAACCACCAGAGTGCCCGCCGTCAAATGCAGACTTGGACGGCATACACTGTTATTATGCGTGTTCGTGCGTGTATACGTCGAGACTTTTAAGAGCTATCTTTTTGCGGGGGAAAAACTTGCCGGTCGACCTTGGCATCGATTATGGTTTTCGCAAAAGATGAAATCTGTGCACAGCTGAAAAAAAAAAACCCAAAAAACAAAAAAACTCCAGAGAAATGCATCGTTCAGATATGATACATATTGACTCAGTTGTATTACCATAGTCTATCATGAGTGCTTTTCAATAAATAAATAACACACACACACACACACACACACACACACATATATATATATATATATATATATATATATATATAACTGAAGGAATCACAATTTTAACTGCCGAAAAAAAAAACAAATATATGAGTCGATATATATATATATATATATATATATATATATATATATATAGTGATAGCTTTTTTTCTTTGAATGAGTCCCCAGGAAAATTTATATGTTTAATTATATATATATTTTTTGTAAAAACATACATCCTGTAAAAGTTTGTTTGTATTAATTAATTGTTCGCCCCTGGCTGACAGTTCCCGATAGCCGAAAATTCTGTCGGGCTTCGCACCCGGCTAGAGGTAGCTGTTAAAAAGTCAAGTCGCACTGATGAGAAGTAAACTTCGAAACACGTGTCTGTGGATGACTGGTATATATATTCTCCCAAATTTCATGGTTGAGCACTGTAGGGGTGACATTAGTTGACCTTTCAACGTTTAGCGTATAAGCAAATACTCACATGTTGTTTACACACTGGAGTTCTCTGGTGATTGTAAAAACATACATCCTGTAAAATTTTGTTTGTATTAATTAATTGTTCGCCACTGGCAGACAGTTCCCAATAACCGGGAGGGTAAGGAGTTTTAAGGATGTCATGGTGAATTAACCCGTGCCCTTCCCCGTCATTAAGAGGCGAGATTTGGTCAAATACCTTTCTTGACTGATCAGCAAAAACTTACAACCATTAGCTCTGTGCGGATACTGAATACCGTCTAGAGGACTTATCAAGATAGTAAACGTTATCCATGTTGTCGGTGTGCATTGTGTTACGATTTTTGTGGCCATTTTTAGGCTGCAGGTGAGAGCACGTTACTGTGAAGATCCTTTGTGTTCCTTAGTGTTAGGTAGAATCCTTGTGTTGCTTTGTGTTAGGCAGAATCCTTGGTTATTCCTTAGTGAAGAGTCCTTAGTTGTTGATCCGTTCTTCCGTGCTAACTACGAGCAAATGAATGCTTTTGAAGATCGGCGATTAAATAGTTAACTAACCACGTATTCAAGCGTGTTGATTGGCTGATTGAATTCCCGCAGCGACGCAGAGTCTATAAGTTTAAGTGGAGGCCTGTGGTCTAATGGTTAGAGTCATAGGAAATGGACTCGTCGACCCGAGTTCAATTCCTAGACGAAGCTGTTGGCATTTCACGTAGCGCTAATACAATTGGGGAAGGTACGAATCCAATTCTCCCTCCAGCTATGGGCAAATAGCAGGACAGACTGGGCTATTTAACCATGGCTAGGTGACTAATCTAGGAGAAGGAAAACTCTGAATTCAACCCTATTAAACTCCGCTTAAGAAATTGACCTTGTGTCGCATCCTTCTCGCGAGGAGGGTTTGGTAAATATGTATATACAAAATTATTCCAACAAATTGATGATCATGATGATGATCGTGATGATGATGATGAAGTGTTGAAAATGTTCTGATTTGTCGTTAAGATAAGTAAACATATGTATTGGCGTTTTAAGCGTTAGTTGCATTTAGTTGGGTTTTTATTTTCTTATTCTTCTGAAACGAACTCGATCTATACACGAGACAACAGGCGTCAATAGTAAAAAATCAACAAGGAAAACCTTCACGCTTTAAGTTAAAACGAAAGTTCATCCAAGCCGTAGTTGTATCAGTGCTACTGTATGGCAGCAACACTTGGACCCTAACGAAGTACCTAGAGAATAAACTAGATGGTGCACAAGAATGCTATGTGCAATCTTAAACAAGTGGAAATAACACTCCACGAGAAAACTGCTGTACGGACACTTGCTTCCTATCACACAAACCATCCAACTAAGACGAACATGACATGCTCGATACTGCTGGAAAAGCAATAACGAACTCATAAGCAACGTTCTCCCGTAGAAGCCTGCACATTGGCACGCCAATATTGACCATACAGCAAAGACGTACATTGATCAGCTTAGCGCAGATACTAGATGCTGTACAGAAGAGCTCCCTGGGGCATTGAGTGATAGGGACGGTTGGCGGGAGATCATCATGCTTCTAGCGTGACATGATGATGATGATATATTTACCAACCCCTCTACCCGAGTAGGATGCGACACTAGGCCAGTTTCTTAAGTGGAGGTTAAACAGGTTTGAATACAGTTTTTCCTTCTCCTAGACTGGATACCTAACCAAGGTTAAAGAGTCCATTTCCTACGATGATAAGCATTACACCACGCGCCTTTCTGAGCGAAGCTTAGAAGGTTTATATATATATATATATATATATATATATATATATATATTCCAAATGACTGGTAAGTAAGGGATGATTCTATTTGGGATCATCGAAATCTCACTGTACAACCATACTGTATGCTTTTGTAGGTGCAAACATATATACTCATACAAGGATTTTTTATAAATCCCTAAAAAGATCTCAATGTATAATAATCAATAAATTAAATTATATACAGAGCAATATTTAACTTTCAAAGAAAGAAAAACTTAACAAACCGTCATCCTATCATATTTTTATTTCGACCAGAAACTCAAAAAATAAGTTTAGCCTCATCAGACGGGTTTTACAAATTTGTAAAACCCGTCTGATGAGGCTAGACTCATTTTTTTGATATACTGATTTAAACTGGGTAAGAAAGATGTTCTACTGGAAATTGTGCAAGAGATCAGAATTTAACAATGCTGACAAATGATACATGCCATAAACCAGAATCTGTCCTAAAAAAAGCAAGTGGATCACCAAATTCAGACCAGAACACCAGACGTAAGTGATTATTAACAACAATTTATCAATATAAGAATTAAATACAATTTGATCATATTTGATATAGATATATATTAAACTAACAGAGGCTACCCAGCTTCACCCGGATAGAGGGGGCTTTTTTAAAGTTAGCCCCGCAGATCCATTATTACGGAATCGTGAGTTGAATCCTCGTGAAATGCCCATTTAAATCCCTATGTAAAAAAATAATAAAAAGACCTTGCATTGATCCAGCTACTCTGAAAAGAAATGTTAATGTCTACGATTCAAAATATTAAATGAAAAAAAAATCCATGCTGTAATCATTTAGATTTATTTTTTTAATTATCTTCACGAATATAAATCAAATCTCCATTATTTTTGCTCAGAAACCAAGCCCTGGTGATATTTAATGTGTATATATACTTACTTTGTCATTAATTGTTTCATTTTCGATGTTTCCTTCGGACATACATACACACACAACTGCCCTTTATATATGTATAGATATATATAACTGAATATATATGAAATAACTGAATATATATAATATATATATATATATATATATATATATATATATATATATATATATAAAACTATAGCCTGGGATAGTCACCGCTTCAGCTTTCACTGGAATGATGCGCCAAATTGCAGTAGTATTAGGAGAGTGCTCGATATAAATAATAGAGCTATGATATAATAGCTATTATATAACACCCTTCATTGAATCGCCCCACACTCATACACCCCCCACCAAAACCGTTGACAGTGTCCATTTTTCCTACAGACCTCATGTCAACATCCGCCCAATACACACACCCACGCACACATATGCATGCGAATACAAACGCTCACACTTCAGTATTGTCCAGACGTTGCACACTTGAAAACAATGTGAATGTGTGAAACCCGCCGATTTGTATACATAACCTTTGCACTGTCCATAAACACACATACGCATCCCCAAATATACTAAATACATACGCATATCACTTCATCCAATCATAAACATCTTAATGCCCGTAAAAACCTTTTGAATATTTCGATTTTTTCGATTTTCCTTGTATTCGTATCAACGTCACCTGATGAATGCATGCGATTTTAGCATGTATGAAACCTAAGGTTGTGACTGTTCTATTGCCATCAAATAAATAGATATGTAATACCTTTATATATTTATTTTATTATCTATCTATCTATCTATCTATCTATATATATATATATATTATATATATATATATATATATATATATATATATATATACATATAGGTATATATATTATTATTTAATTTAATATATAAACATATGAACTATAGAGTGAAAATAAAATAAAATAAAAGATGTGTGTGTGTGTGTGTGTGTGTGTGTGTGTGTGAGTACTGATGATAACGATGTTTCCTTTTATGTAAATTTTAAACCCAGCATGCCCGCCATCTTTTTTTGAATTAAAAGAAAATTAAGTAATCAGTTATTAGACAGTTAATTTGGTGCATGTATCTATTGAACGCATCAGCAGAAGCATCATCATCATCAGCAGCAGCAAAAGTAGCAGCAGCAGCAACAGAAAAAGTAACAGAAGCAGCAGCAGCAAAGTAGCAGCAGCAGGGGCTGTTTTTTTGTTTGCTTTTATTCCGAATGTCTTTAGAATTTATTAAGTCATATGAATACGTTTTACCAACGTCTGCGAAATTACCGATATTAAAACGTTAAACAAAATCAAATTAATAATGAATAATGTATTATTAGCACTAATAATGATATTAGTAGTAGTAGTAGTAGTAATAATGATGGACCATATGACGTTTAGGCACCCCTTTTGATCTCGATTAAGAAAGGACATGTTTTTCATTTACACCGTCAATATCCGGTTGTTTTAACAGACGATTTTTAGATTTAAAAATTTTTATAAAACTAACCCCTAACCCTAACCCTAACCCCTAACCCTAACCCTAACAAACAACCGGATGTTGACATGTGTAAATGAAAAACATGACCTTTCTTAATCGAGATCAAAAAGGGGTGCTTAAAGGTAATATGGTCAATAATAATAATTATAATAATAATAATAATAATAATAGTTCCAGCAGATCACAGGGTGAAGCTGAAGGAAAACGAAAAGATGGACAAATATCTGGATCTTGCCAGAGAACTGAAAAAGCTATTGAATATGAAAGTCAAAGTGATACCAATTGTAGTTGGTGCACTTGGAACGGTCCCAAAAAGCTTGGAAAAAAGACTGGAAAATCTGGAAGAATTGAGACCATCCAGATCACTGCACTGTTTCAATCTGCCAGAATACTCAGAAGAATCCTGGAGACCTGAGGAGACTTGTTGTCACTCAGACTCCAGGGAAATACCATCAGCTAATGCTGGTGTGAAAAACTAAGAACTATAATAATAATAATAATAATAATAATAATAATAATAATAATAAAGGTAATCCACTGGGAACTGTGCAAGAAAATTAATCCTGAACCTGTCCTGGAGAATGAGACGCATAAAATTCTCAGGGACTTCGAGGTACAGACGGATCACCTAATCCCGACCAGGAGACCGAACTTAGTATTGATTGACAAGAAGAAGAGAACCTGCCATCTTGTGGGTTTTGCCATCCCGGCTGACCATCGAGTGAAACTGAAAGAAAGTGCAGAGATAGACAAATACTTGGACCTTGCCAGAGAACTGAGAAAACTGTGGAACATGAAGGCGAAGGTCGTACCAATTGTAATTGGTGCTTATGGGAACGGTCCCCAAAGGTATCTATCCAGGCGACGCCGGGTAGCTGCTTCTAGTAATCTATAATTTGCAAATATGTTTTTTTCCTGTGAGCATTAATTTTTGTATTAATGCGTCTTGCTGAAGCTGTTTACGTTCATGACGTTCTAATTAATATTCATAACGTTCTAATTAATATTCATGACGTTCTAATTAATATTCATGAGAAAAATATGTATTGAAATTTCCCAGCACTTTGATCAAATGTAACGAAATTGAACCCGCTTATGGGAAATTTGATACTAATGCAGAATAGTGCGCAAGAGATAATATCATTAGATTACGTATAAAAAGCATTACTTTCTAAAGGTATTAAGGCATAATAGCGCGCAAGAGATAATATCATTAGATTACGTATATAAAAAAGGGCCGGGTTAGCTCAGTCGGTAGAGCGTTCGGCTAGAAACCACAAGCATTCCTTGTTCGATACCGGCCTGGCCAACGCAGCGTATGAGTAGCACAGGGATCTGTGCGCTAAAGTAAGGAGCTGAATGGTAGTATGGTGCTCCACCTCAGTCGCTAAAATAATCCTTAATCTAGCGAAAAGGGGGTAGATTCCCTCGCTGTATGGCTCATACCGACATTAGGCCGCCCCGATGACTTTTTTTTTTACGTATAAAAAGCATTACATTTCATTACATTCACGGAAATACACGAAACCTTTCAGACGCTAGGATTAGGGATAGGGTAGGGTTAGGATTAGTTTTAGGATTAGTGTTAGCGTTAGGGTTAAGCTACTTCGGGTGTTTCCGTAATCTAATACTACTTCTACGTAAAATGTGATTCTAATGATATTATCTCTTGCGCGCTCTTCTGCATTTGTACCGAAAATTTAAATTGAAAAGAAACTGGAAATCTAATTTCTGGGTAAAAAGAAAGAAAAGAAAAGAAGAAAATAATGTTTTTAGGGGACAAAGGGTCTAAAAACACTCAATGTACGTCAGCCAGTCACGGGTAAATGGCCCCTGTACTAGATTTAAAAAAAAAGAGGGAAGGAAACGAATATGTCCCTTCACCCCGACACGACACACGGAAGTAAGGGACTCATTCCTTCGGCCGAGAGCTTTAGCAGGGAACAGACGGGTATGTGTGACCATTCCGTTTTTTTTTATTTTAAAGAAATAAAGGGAAGAAAAATGACATGCTACACAGAAAAATATAATAAGAAAGAAAGAAAGAGAGTAGAGGAAAGATAGAGAGAGGGGTGAGCGCGTGGAATCGATAACGCAAATCTCATTCAATCGAACTCAATGAAAAGAAGGAAAGAAAGAAGAGATAGATAGATAAATAGAGATAGATAGATAGATAGATAGATAGAGAGAGAGAGAGAGAGAGAGAGAGAGAGAGAGAGAAAGAGAGAGAGAGATTATTATTATACGTTTACACATTGAACTATTTGGCAATAGATCTTAAGTAAACATATTAGACGTTGTAATAATTAAATTATCATACTGTAGTATATTAACAGGTCCTGCTTGTAATAATAATCCTTAGAAAAGTTTCATGTTACAATTCTTAACACAAATATTTTACGGTTTTACGACTGCTTGAAAATTGGTAATTTTCAAAGAGCTACTGTGAAGCAACGAATAAGTCAAAAGTTATGAGACAAACATTTTTGAAAGGGCAAACGCTATATTTCTAATATATATATATAAGATTTTAATAAAATTACAATTGATCAGAATGCTTAATTTGAAGTGATCTGCTTTGAACACAATAATAATGTGGCCTGTGCTCGTTATTTTTCCAATTATCCGGCCTACCGTGAAACAAATTTGGTGATCACTATTTTAGAAGAACAGTAGTGGTAATACTTAATCCATAGTTGGAAAGATGATTGGGGTTCATATCTTTCCCAAATGTATTGGTTCAAAATTGAACGTAATAGAACGACTGGAGTTCGAACTCTACGATGTCGCAGTCGAGCACGTTAGCCACTATACCACGGGGAATCCAGGAAATAGAGATTTTGTTGGTTGGTTGGTTGGTTGGGGGTTTACAGCATGTCAACCCATTGGGTCATTTTATGCCAAATACGTTTTTGTTTTATTTATTCTTGGGGTAATTTTATGCCGAAGACATTTTTGTTTTATTCTTGATGGGTTGGTTGGATTTTACGGCATGTCAACCCATTGGGTATTTTATGCCAAAGACGTTTTTGTTTTATTCATTCTTGATGGGTTGGTTGGTTGTTGGGTTTACGGCATGTCAACCCATTGGGTCATTTTATGCCAAAGACGTTTTTGCTTAATTCATTCTTGATGGGTTGGTTGGTTGGTTGGATTTTACGGCATGTCAACCCATTTGGGTCATTTTATGCCAAAGACACTTTTGTTGGTTGGTTGGATTTTACGGCATGTCAACCCATTTGGGTCATTTTTATGCCAAAGACACTTTTGCTTAATTCATTCTTGATGGGTACTCAATTAAAAAAACCTCAAATTCTTGTTTTAAAACATTTTAAAACTGATTTTTTCTATTTTATCAATAGAACTCTAGCAGGTACAACCACTCTGGGTCAGTGGAGCTGGGAGTAATGGTGATGAATGGGTACTCCACTACTAGCTGCAGTTTAACATCGTATCCAGGACACTAAGACCCTCAGCCACCGCCTTCTTGCACATATATAATTTTTGTTGTGTCAGTTACCCCATATACAAAAACACTGCAAATATGGTACCAATGACAACCGAGTAAGATAAAGAGGAGATACAACAGTTACACCATCTTTTGTCCACATGTATCCCCTCCTCTTAAATACACCGTTCCAGTTAGAGGGATAATATAAAGCACACACAGTCAGGGTAGTGCATCTTATAATCATGTAGGCATAATATATGTGAAACTTTAAGTCATGGGCAGGTTGTAAAGTTGTAGATCATCACTTAACCTATATATATATATATATATATATATATATATATCTTATTATAATGGAGATTGTGTGTTTTTCTGTCTGTAACCGAAACTATATTACTATACAAGTCACAATTCTCTTTGTTATTTACATCACATTTACCATGATTTTATTTTTATTTATATCTCAATTAATAATAAAATTGTTTTACAATACTTATAATGTTGACCATAACTACATACTATTAACATGCAATTGTATTTATATATACAACAAAATAGAGGTTTACAGTATGAATGGGAAGGCTTATTTGCATATTGATCTTAAAAAATTGATTTTAATAAATATATGCTTAGTATTATAGATTTCTAATTGTTTGATTTTATCTTAATGAATATGATCAAAAATCTTTTCAATAAATCTTAAAAGAAATCCCTTAACAAGAAGAAATAACTAATATTATTCTTTACTTCCTATTTTAACTAAACAGTTAAATTAGGAAAATTTACCAATGAAAGACGGGAGTAACAGAGAATGATGGAAGAGTTAGTTTCAAAGTTGTTCTATTTTTCAATCATACCCCCTCTGTTCCAAATCTTTTTATCTGCATTCTTATTCAGTTTCATTAGCCTTTCTAATTTAATATGATATTTTATTATATTAAAACTTAAATACTTGCACCCGGAGGGTGCATATATTTGCTAGTATATATAAAATTTGTTTGTAGTTTTAGAGGAACTTAATAGACCCCCCCCCAAAAAAAAGATATAGTATATATAGTATGAATATAGCATGTATATATACACACATATATATACTTATATATCTATAGTTTTTCATGTCTATCTATGCCAAAGCCATCCTTGTAAAAGAACAGTGGTTGTAGTATCTAATCGATAACAGGGGAGAGATAAAGGGGTTCATATTTCTCCCCAAGGGTATTAATCCAAAAGTGAATGTAACAGCATAACAAGCTCAAATTTGCCCATTTGATATAAAGGGTTGGAGGCTTGCCATAAGGGCAATAGAGTCATATAGCTGCTAGCGCTTGATGTGACCAACCGATTGATGGGAGGGGGTTACTCCGACCCCCGTCTAATTTAAGTAAGGAGTGTTGCATGTCATAGACTGCTCAGCCACCCGAGTTCCTTCCTTAAGCATTACGGGTCGCCACCCACGGCCAACAGGTGGCCCCATTTGGGGGTGGTCTTGCCTCTCTGCAGAGGAGCAGTCGATGTATTCTAACGCCCCACGGACAGAGCTGGAAATAGGGACATACGGAACTGCAGTAGACAAGAGAAAATATGGCGTAAGCAAGTAAATGCACACGCACACGTGCACGCGCACATACACTCGTGTACACACTCGTGCATGGGTGTGTATTGACATTTCAGTCTCGGAAGACTATAATAAAGTTTTTTGTGCCCCTGAAGTTACAGCGCCTCCAGTGACTGTGAAGTCCAATGTTTGAAAACATTCTCGACCACAGATGTCGCATTTGAAGGCTGTCCCTGAAGATGTTGATGTGCCGAGACTTCGTTGCCACTGCTTTCTTCTAGACCTCTTAGCTTCATGGTGTATGTACACAACATGAAAAAAGAGCAAACTGCAAAATAAAAAACAAAACTAAAAAAACAAACAAAAAAACAAAAAAAACAAAAACAAAACAAACAACAACCTTAGAATGAATAAAAACGTAGAAAATAATATTTGTGTGTATATTTGAGCTGCGTTGTTTGGAAGAAAACAGGAAATTCTTGAACTTTGGAACTGGCATTTCTAATTTTGGAAGGAATCGTCGTTCTTGTGTTCTTTCTTATTTTAATCCTTTTATCGTAAACGTCATCTGCAAAAATACTGGCAGAAGCAGCTGCACTTACCATTATTTTAATTTACAACTGAAACAAAAAAAGACAAAAACAAAAACTTAATTTAGTGAAAATAATAATAATAATAATAATAATAATAATAATAATAATAATAATAATAATAATAATTCTTAAAGAAGTCAAAAATAAACGGAAAAATATTGCAATGGCCTGGATTGATTACAGAAAAGCCTATGACATGGTCCCACATACCTGGATTTTAGAATGCCTTCAGATGTACAAAATTTCCAACAACATTATAAACTTCATTAAAAAAGCCATGGAAAACTGGCGAGTTCAATTAAAAGCTGGAAAACAATCCCTGGTAGAAGTAAAAATCCAAAGAGGTATCTTCCAAGGAGACTCATTATCACCACTACTCTTTATTATTGCAATGATGCCGCTAAACCATATACTGAAAAAATGTACCGGGGGATACAAATTTAGTAATTCACAAGAGAAGATAAACCACCTTATGTACATGGATGACATTAAAATTTTTGCAAAAAATGAAAAAGAATTGGAGAGCCTAGTACAAACTATTAGAATATATAGCCAGGATATAGGGATGGAATTTGGAATCGAAAAATGTGCTATGCTTGTAATAAAAGGGGGTGAAAGAAAACTAATGAATGGAATACAACTGCCAAATCAGGAAACTATAAAATCTCTTGATGAAAATGAAAGCTACAAATACTTAGGAATTTTAGAAGCGGACAATATCATGCAAGCAGAAATGAAAGGAAAAGTTAAAAAAGAATATCTCAGGAGAACTAGAAAACTTCTGGAAACGAAACTTAACAGCAGAAATCTGATCAAAGGAATTAATACCTGGGCTGTCCCCATTATAAGATACTCAGACCATTCTTAAAATGGACAAAAGAAGAACTCAGACAGATAGACCAAAGGACGAGAAAATTAATGACAATGCACAAGGCTCTCCACCCTAGAGATGATAGAAATATATTGTATGTGTCAAGAAAGGAAGGGGGAAGAGGTCTTGCCAACATAGAGGAATGCGTAGAAACCACAATCCAACAACTTGAAGATTACACAAGGAAGAGCAAAGACAAACTACTTATGGCGGCCAACAATAGTAGAAACGGCAGATGGACAAACAGAAAAACAACAAAGACTAGAAAACAAAAATAGGAAGAAAAACAATTATACGGACGCTTCAAACGACAAATAGAAGAGGTTGCACATGAAAAGACTTGGACATGGTTAAGAAAGGGAAACCTCAAAAGAGAAACAGAATCACTTATAATTGCTGCACAAAATAATGCCATAAGGACAAACTACATCAAAGCGAAAATTGATAAGACCCAACAGAATAGTAAGTGTAGACTTTGCGGTAATAGAGATGAGACTGTTAACCATATACTCTGTGAATGTAGCAAACTAGCACAACGAGAATACAAAGCTAGACACGACTGGGTTGGGAAGGTGATCCACTGGGAATTATGCAAAAAATTAAATTTTGACCACACAACAAAATGGTATATGCATAAACCAGAATCTGTTCTTGAGAACAAAACGCACAAAATTCTCTGGGACTTTGAGATAAAAACGGATCACCTTATCCCAGCAAGAAGGCCAGACCTAGTATTGATAAACAAAAAAGAAAGAACTTGTCAACTGGTGGATTTTGCAGTGCCAGCAGATCACAGGGTGAAGTTAAAGGAAAATGAAAAAATGGACAAATATCTGGACCTTGCCAGAGAACTGAAAAAGTTATGGAATATGAAAGTGAAAGTGATACCAATTGTGGTTGGTGCACTTGGAACAGTCCCAAAAGGATTGGAAAAGGGTTTGGAAAGTTTGGAAATCAGAGGAAGGATTGAAACCATTCAGAACACTGCACTGCTGCAATCTGCCAGAATACTCAGAAGAGTCCTGGAGACCTGAGGAAACTTGCTGTCGCTCAGACTCCAGTGAAAGACCATCAGCTAACACTGATGTGAAAACTCAAAAGGAATAATAATAATTCGAGAAACTGAATCATTAATAATTGCTGCACAAAATAATGCCATAAGAACAAATTGTATCAAAGGAAAAATTGATAAGACACAACAAAACAGTAAATGTAGACTGTGTGGTGACAGAGATGAGACCATAAATCATGTATTAAGCGAATGTAGCAAACTAGCACAACGGGAATACAAAGCTAGGCACGACTGGGTTGGGAAGGTGATACACTGGGAATTATGCATAAACCAGAATCTGTTCTTGAGAATGAAACGCATAAAATTCTCTGGAACTTCGAGATAAAGACGAATCACCTTATCCCGGACAAGAGACCAGACCTAGAATTGATTAACAAAAAAAAAAAAAAAAAAAGATAAAAAAAGAGAACTTGTCAACTGGTAGACTTTGCAGTTCCAGCAGATCACGGTATGAAGATGAAGGAAAACGAACATATGGACAAATACCTGGACCTTGCCAGAGAATTGAAAAAGCTGTGGAATATGAGGGTCAAAGTGATACCAATTGTAGTTGGTGCACTTGGAACGGCCCCAAAAAGCTTGGAAAAAAGACTGGAAAATCTGGAAATCAGAGGAAGAATTGTTTCAATCTGCCAGAATACTCAGAAGAATCTTGGAGACCTGAGGAGACTTGTTGTCACTCAGACTCCAGGGAAATACCACCAGCTAATGCTGGTGTTAAAAACTAAGAACTATAATAATAATAATAATAATAATAATAATAATAATAATAATAATAATACACCTTATCCCAGCCAGAAGACCAGACCTAGTATTGATTAACAAGAAAAAGAGTACTTATTAATTGGTAGATTTTGCAGTCCCAGCAGATCATAGGGGGAAGATGAAAGAAAACGAAAAGATAGACAAATATCTAGACCTTGCTAGAGTCACCATCTTTAAAACACCTTAATCAATTTGGCGCATTACGATCAGTTCAACTTCAACTACGAGCGGTTTCAAAACCGTTCGCAGTTTTCCCATCACTACCGACTTTCATTGCTAAATTTTTCCTACTTTTCCAATTTAACAAAATTAAGCATTAAAGAAAAAGAACAGTAATTTCTTTTTGTTAATGGGTTTCTTTTAAGATTAATCGACGGGATTTTGCTCATATTTATTGATTGTTGGTTGGTTTATAGGATTACATTTGAAAGACCTTTTATGGGAATGTAATCGAGAGGGTATTCACTATAAAAATGCATTAGCAAATGCTTTTACTATATGAATGCATTGGAAATAGTTTTTTTTATTATAGGAATACACTGGAAAGACCTTTTACTAAGGGCATATATTCAAGTGTGTTGAAAAAATAAATAAAGGAAAGAAAGTATAGAATGGATAAAATAGGATATTTTAATCAATTTTATTTACATGTGTTTCGGTCAGGAGTTTATCCATGTGTACATTATTCAAACTATCATTATTTTTAAATAACCAAATGAAATGAAATAATAATAATAGAAAAAAATGTAGAAATGTTCCGCACACAAAGAAAATTCGACCTTCATCAGAGTAAATCCTTATTTGAAATTAAATTCGTAGGAAAAAGCGGAGAATTTTTGAAATGTTCGAAAAAATAACTTTAAAAAAAATTCCCGTTCAGACACGGAACATTTCTACATTTTTTCTATTATTATTATTTCATTTCTTCATTTCGACGCGGAACATTTCTACATTTTTTCTATTATTATTATTTCATTTCATTTGGTTATTTAAAAATAATGATAGTTAATGTACACATGGATAAACTCCTGACCGAAACACGTGTAAGTAAAATTGATTAAAATATCCTATTTTATACATTCTATACTTTCTTTCCTGTATTCATTTTTTCAACATACCGTCGGATTCACTTCCAGTTTCATTTCACATATTTAAGTGTGTTTTAACTATAAAAATACATTGGAAAGGACTTTTAATATAGATTGGTTGTTGGTTATTTTACAGTATATCAAGTGTTTCTGTTTTTTTTAATGCTGAATCAAATTATTTTGATATTCGGTTTCTTACAGTACCAGCTGTTGTTTAGATGGTCACCCATCTAAGTATTGAACATGCTTATCGCTACTTAACTTTGGTGATCTAGCGAGAACCGGTTCTTTCAACATGACGACCGTAAGCCATATTTATTGAAACTAGCAAATATATGCACCCTCCGTGTGTAAGTATTCTAAGTTTTAATGTAATAAAATATTATATTAAATTAGAAAGGCTAAACTAAATAAGAATGCAGATAAAAAGATTTGAAACAAAAAACGAAAAATAGAACAACTGAAACTTACTCTTCAATCACTACCGTCTTTCATTGCTAAAATTTCCTAATTTAACTATTTAGTTAAAATAGGAAGTACAGAATAAATCTACAGTTATTTCTTCTTGTTAATGGATTTCTTTTAAAATTTATTCCCGACATTTTCCCTCAAATTCATTAAGATAAAACCAAACAATTAGAAATCAATAATACTAAGCACATATTTATCAAAATCAAATTTTTAATATCAATATGCAAATTAGCCTTCCCATTCATGCTGTAAACTGCTATTTTGTTGTATATATAGATACAATTGCATGTTATTAGTATGTAGATATGGTCAACGCCGGGGGTCCAGTGGTTTCGGCCCTGGATCTTTACAAGTTATAATAGCGTCGATCCCAGGGGGCTACCCCCCAGGCAACACCTGCCCCCTTGATTTAAAGGGACAGGGCTGGGTTTATTGCCCAGTGCCTGAGGCGCCTCCCTTGAGGGGGAATGCCGACGGGATCGACGCAATTTTTCACCCGCCACCCCATGAGCTTCGGTTTGTGGGTGGTCCCACGTTAATAGGGTCTTGTGCCTAACCCGTACAAGTGGGGTACGCGGTAAATACAATGTAGATATGGTCAACACCGGGGGTCCAGTGGCTTCGGTCCTGGATCTTTACAAGTTAATAGCGTCGATCCCAGGGGGCTATCCCTCCAGGCAATACCTGCCCCCTCGATTTAAAGGGGCAGGGCTGGGTTTATTGCCCAGCGCCTGAGGCGCTCCCTTGAAGAGAATGCCGACGGGATCGACGCAATTTTTTCCACCTGCCACCCATGAGTCTCGGCTTGTGGGTTGTCCCACGTAAATAGGGCCTTGTGCCTAACCCGTACAAGTGGGGTACGAGGTAAATAAAATGTAGATATGGTCAACAGTATTAATAATGTAAAACAATTTTATTAATAATTGAGGTTTAAATAAGAATAAAATCATGGAGTATGTGACGTAATTAACGTAAGGGACTTGAGTAATGATATAGTTTCGTTTACAGACAGACACACAATATCCATTATAATAAGATATAATAAGATAAAACCAAACAATTAGAAAAAAACTGGCAAATATTCAAAGCCCAGTTTAGAATAACACTTTAAAATTACTGCAATTTCTATCAGAAAATGTATCACAATTGATACACCTCAAAAAACATGCAACGAAGAAGGAGGAGCCCAGTAAGACTCACGTAACCTGTTCTAAAGATTGCGTAATCAGAAATTCCGTTGTTTTGGTAACACGGAACATGCTCGTTCCTTTTCGAAAAATATCGTCTGGTAGAAATTAAAATCTATCTGCAATTTTGTTTTAATGAATATTAATTACACATACGAGGGGCGTTCAATAAGTAATGCCCCTGACCCACTTCCCATGGCAGTAGAGCAACGAAACTTGGCACAGTTGTTCGTCTTTTTCTACATAGGAACCATCCAGAATTACGCATTTCTCCCATCGTTTGATCCAGCACTTTTGTAGAACATCCCATGTTTGTCCTTCAGCCACGACGTGACTTCAGAAATCAAGGCTGCATCACGTGAGAAACGCTTTCCTTTCGACCAGATCTGGGAGCTGTTTCCACAGAGTTCCGACCATGTTTGAATTCACGACGTCAGCGTTTTACAAGGTCATATGATGGGGCATCATCACCATAAGTTACTTTCATTTCATTTCATCAAAAGTCTCCCGTGGTGTGCGTCCTTTCAAATACAAAAACCGGATCACTGCTCGACACTCAACAGGCTCCATTTCACACTTGACTCAGTTCAAACACCAGTAAATCAGAAATCACAATTAGTTCAGAGCTGTAATTTGTCGTTTAATCTATTGCACATGCAAAATTCAGCTAGATCAAACAACTGAAAGTTGGTCAGGCGCATTACTTATTGAACGCCCCTCGTATAGTCTAGAGTTAGATTGGCCTAAAAACAGCCAATGATATTAATGCGTTTAAAATTCTACAATACGTCTTATATGCCACTAAGAAATAAATGTTTAGATAATATAAGGTGCGGATGATTTGCATACCGGTTTTAACAAAACCGTATTTAATCAATAATTACTTGCTGCTATTGATTTCTAATTGTATTGTTTTATTCTTCAACGTATTAAAATCAATCCTATCTATAAATTTATAATAGGAATCAATTAAAGTAAAATAAAAATAAGTATAATCTTTTTATATGAGTTCTTATTTAGTTTAAACAATAATTTATTGCATTAAAGCCTAAATACTTGTTCGCGGAGGGCGCATATTTTTGCTAGTACTAATAATCTAGTTTGGTATATTTATGTGTAAAGAGTGCTCAACATCGGTGATAGAACATATATATCTAAGGGGTGATTGCACGATTTGTTTCGGACACCATGCAGTATTCTTGTGCGTGCAACTCCTGTATATATATATATATATATATATATATATATATATATATATATATATAGTAAAACTACAGACACGTGTTTCGAGGTATCACCTCTCATCAGTGCAGTTATACCGTTTTAGCAGCTACCTCTGGCCGGGTTCGAGACCCGAACGAACTTACGCTCGCCAATCCTCTTACCCATACGGCCACAGTCAGCTGCCAAGTATAGCAGGCTATTTAATCGCTACATTTCTAAGCGGAAATGAA
>CM042165.1:65458065-65460565 GCA_023376005.1 Doryteuthis pealeii
TCTATTTGAAAATTACTGGTATTCGATATAACCGCGTACAAAAAACCAAAAAAACCCCAAAAAACAACAAAAAAAAAAAACAACTTAAAAAACAGCAATACAAAATTTAAATATAAATTTATAATGAACGCGATTCCCTAACCTCTAGGCATAAAATAACAAGATGAGTTGCAAATTATCTATATTAGATAGGGATACTTCATATCAAATAACCATGTGCAAATAAATAATTTCCAAAAAATAACCTTTCCCTTTTTTCCCGCCAAAAGACTAGTCGGTCTGAATACCAGAATACACCATCCTGGTCAGTAGCAGTCCAGAACTCGAAGAAGACAGACGCAATTCTACAACGAAAACCAAGTTTTATCCTCAAAGGAATTCAAGACTGACACGAGAAAAAAAAAATACAAAAACCATGTTCGCTGTACACATGCAAATATTACTTATACAAAAACATTTTGTAAATTATTGCTTACTAGAAACGGCTACTCAGCGTCGATTGGGTAGAGGTAAAAAAAACCTGGTGTATTGATTTGTTTACTTTTGAGATTTACAAATACTGGACATTTTTAAGTATAATTTCAATGCTATTTCTATGTATATTTGAATTTTTAAATATTTTCGAATATAAATCAAATTTTCATATTTTGCATAAAAAGCAAAAACTGGTGATATTTTATATATATATATATATATATATATATATATATATATATATATACTTTGTCGTTAATTGTTTTATTTTCGTAGTTTCATCCGGACATACATGCATACAAACCAACTGCCCTTTATATATGTATAGATAAATTATAAAAAATAGTATATAAAAAAGACAATGTCTGTTTTAACTCAACCTCCTGTTATTTGTTTTGAAGTTATTTAAAAATTTATAATGTCAATATTATCCTTTTATCGCAGTTCCCCAGCTACAATATTGAGCGCACTTAGCGTAACATCTATCGTCTTATAGAATGGAATCGGCGACCCAAGTTCCAATCCTGGACGAGGCTGTGTGCGTTTCACTTCGCGCTAATGCCCTCGGGAAATCCATCTTTTCTACCCCTCCCCCTGCAGCTAGGAGTAAATAGTAGGACAGACTGGGTTCTTTTACCTTTTCTAGGAGAATAAAAACTCTACATTAAAACCAGCTTTAATTCGTTTAAAAATTAACCTTGTGCCACATCCTGCTCGTAACGGTAAATGTATACAATAGTAAACTATATTTTGGTTGTTTGGTTGCATTTTACGGCATGTCAACCTTTGTTGGGTTATTTTATGACGAAGTGTTTTGTTTTATTCATTCTTGATGGTGTTTCAATTTATTTTTCAAACTCAATTTTTTTAAACACATTTTTAAAAACTGATTTTTTTCTATTTAACCCATAGATGGGACCCTAACAGGTACTACCACTCCAGTTTAGAGTGGACCTGTGAGTAATAGCGATGAAGGGGTATCCACACACCTTAGAGCTCCAGAATTGAAATTTCACCATTAGTTGCACTCTGATGTCATACTCAGGACAACTACATTTTGGCTGGCTGGTTGGTTGGTTATTTTGTTTTACGGCATATCAACCCTTTTCGGGTCATTTAATGCCGAATCAAGTAATTTTGATATTCGGTTTATTAACAGTACCTGCTGTTGCTTAAATGGTCACCCATCTAAGTATTGAACATGCTCATCGCTGCTTAACTTCAGTGATCTACAATACATTTTGGTATAGTAACATGTTACGCGTAATTTTGATAAAATGCACGCTACACTCATAAAAATTAAATAACAGATACTACCACTCCAGGTCAGAGTGGACCTGGGAGTAATGGCGATAAAGGGGTACTCCACACTCCCCAGAGCTCTGGGGAGTGTGATGCAGTTTGATATCCCACCTAGGACAACTATATTTTCCTACAGTAACTTATAACGCGTAATTTGATAAAACGTTCATAACAATTTTTAGAAAATTGTCAGCGAGTGGTAATGAGCATCACCGACCCGTCATACAAGTAAGCGAGCCTTTTTTACGGTTATCCTGTAGCCGTACGCTTTCGTAATGAACACACTCTATACAGATGCGCACACACATGCGATAGAGACCGACACCTTCGCACACGTGACCGTTGACTGACGTGATTCCAATCGGCTCGTTAGTCTGTACATATGTGAATTTAAGGCGACTACATATCGCGAAACTATTGGTTTCTTGGCAAATAGCTAGCAAGCCAAATGAGCAAGAGATACTGGTAGTTGTGAGGGAGGCAAATGAGCAATTTGACAAT
Source organism: Doryteuthis pealeii (assembly GCA_023376005.1). Classification (NCBI taxonomy): domain Eukaryota; kingdom Metazoa; phylum Mollusca; class Cephalopoda; order Myopsida; family Loliginidae; genus Doryteuthis; species Doryteuthis pealeii. The sequence goes on from CM042165.1 coordinate 65,460,343, forward strand.
CTATCTATCTATCTATCTATCTATCTATTCTCGTCAATTGAACATGGTCAGTCTCCCTATATTTAACGACAAGAGAAAACTGCCGAGCTGGCTTGGCTTTTTAAACTGTGGTAACTTCGCATCATTTTAACTAAAAGCGAAAAGAGGAGAGAGAGAGAGAGAGAGAGAGAGAGAGAGAGAGAGAGAGAGAGAGAGAGAGAGAGAGAGAGAGAGAGATAATAAC
>CM042165.1:65468065-65480565 GCA_023376005.1 Doryteuthis pealeii
CTGTTGCACCTGTATAAATACGCAAGAATTCTAAACACGAGGCGAGCTACATATGTTCTGGCACAAGGTCACTCTTTAGTTGGGCGCTCGTGAAGGTTGAAATTAACAACACCAGTATGTTGGTACGCGAGACTAGATGGTTAAAAATCGCACCACAAGTTTGTTGATTGGTTAAATAGATGAAACAAATGAGTTTTAAATAAATGTTTAAAAAATAGCAGGTACCTTCAGCCAGTGCTTTCCAAACTTTTTTTTAATTGTGATCCACAGTCAGTAATATTAATAGTTATAATATGTCTAGTTGTAGTAGTAGTAGTAGTAGTAGTAGTTGTTGTTGTTGTTGTAGTAATAGTAGTGGTATCTCTTGCAGTAGGAGTAGTTTGCTGACATTTTTTTTATCAATTTCATTTTAACATCAGTAAATCAAAGACACTGTTCCTATATATATTTTACGACTCCATTCATTTATTTTACGATCCACTAAACGATCAGGACATATAGTAAAAAAACCCCCCCAAAAAACAAAAACAAAAAACAACAACAAGCAACCTAAAGTCTGTATACCAAACTAAGCAAATCGTAATAATTTCTAAGAACCTTCTTGCTTGATTGATTTATTCTAACGGCATGTCAACCCATCTGGGGTTATTTCATGTCTAGAAGTTAGGAAATTGCTTACATCATGCTTTTATAATTACATTTTTAAGCAGTTTCTTACTTTTTTGCACAAAGTAATATGATATCAAGTATTCCTATTTAATAAAAATAATTTGCACACAGTTGTATGGTATTAAGTAACTAATAATAATAATAATAATAATAATAATAATAACACTGCACTGCTGCAATCTGCCAGAATACTCAGAAGAGTCCTGGAGACCTGAGGAGACTTGCTGTCACTCAGACTCCAGTGAAAGACAATCAGCTAATGCTGATGTGAAAACTCAAAAGGAGTAAATAATAATAATAATAAATTTCCAGCAGATCATAGGGAGAAGATATAGGAAAACAAAAAGATAGACAAATACCTAGACCTTGCCAGAGAATTGAAAAGAATGATTAAAACAAAAACGTCTTTGGCATAACACTGCATCTAATGGTGAAGTTTCAATTCTTCTTGGAGTACCGCCATTACCCCCTCGTCCCTTCTAACCCGGAGTGGTAGTACCTGTTAGGGTCCCACCTATGGGTTAAATAAAAAAAACAGTTTAAAAAATGTGTTTGTAAAATAATTGAGTTTGGAAAAAAAAAGAATACCACCAAGAATGAATAAAACAAAACATCTTCAGTATAAAATAACCCAACAAGGGTTGACATGCCGTAAAATCCAAACAACATACCAACCATATAGTATATGTATGCACGAGAAGAATGCGACACGAGTTAAATTTTTAATTTGAGTTTACATGTTTGAATTCAGGGTTGTCCTTCTCCTAGTCCGGTTGCCATACACAGGTTAAATAGCCCATGTTGTCCTAATTTTATTCCCCATAGCTGGAGAGAGAATAGTTGTATTCACACCTGTCCCTATGCAAAATGCGAACAGGGTCACTCCGGATTTAAACCCGGACCGCCGTGTCCTGTTCATACGACGCTAACCATTACACAACGAACGTCTCCTATTATACATTAGATATTAATATTATAAAGGTAACGCTCTCCTATAAAACGGATGGGACACTCTCTATATATGCATATGTATTTATCAGTCAAAATTCTCATTCCAGCTACGGCAGGTGTGAAATAATAATAATAATAATAATAATAATAATAATAATAATAATAATTCAGAAGTCTGACATGATAAATCAATCGGGTTTCCATCCCGTCTGGAGGTAGCCTGCTAATGTCTAGCCACACTGAAGAGACGTGGATGTCTGTGGATGACTAGATTTTATACTATTATGTATATTATATTATATTTGAGCATTGTATACCATATAAATATATATTTACCAACCCCTCCGCACGAGTAGAATGTGACACAAGGTCAATTTCTTAAATGTAGTTCAACATGTTTGAATTCAGAGTTTTCCTTCTAATAATAATAACCTTCTAGCCATGGTTAAAGAGCCCAGTCTGCCATACTAGTTACCCATAGCTGGAGGGAGAATTGGATTCATACCTTTCCCAAGTGTATTAGCGCCATGTGAAATGCAAACAGCTTCGTCCAGGAATTGAACTCGGGTCGACGAGTCCATTTCCTACAACTCTAACCATTAGACCACGCGCCTCCATAAATTGCATACTATATATGTTATTATATATATTTACCAACTCCTCCGCACGAGCAGGATGCGACACAAAGTCAATTTCTTAAGCGGAGTTAAACAGGTTTGAATTCAGAGTTTTCCTTCTCTTAGACCGGTTGCCTAACCAAGGTTAAAGAGCCCAGTTGCCCTACTATTTACCCATAGCTGGAGGGAGAGTAGGATTCATACCTTTCCCAAGGGTATTAGCGCTAAGTGAAATAATTGCCACGTCCAGGATTTGAACTCGGGTCGACGAGTCCATTTCCCATGACTTTAACCATTACACCACGCACGTTTATTTGTTATATATATATGTTATTATATATAACAAATAAACGAAACAAATCATCTAAATAATACGCACATATTAACTTAGATTAATTGAACCGTCAATTCGTCATTTTATTTCCACTCCCGTTTTTCACTTCCGGTGATTATTACTGCGTTTGTTTATGAACCGGAAGTCTTTGAACTCTTTGAATTCTTTATGAGCCAATCTCATTTGCATATTTTATTCTTATTCTTCATCATCTAAGAAACATGTCTGCTTTATCTCCAGATCGAACTTGCGTGCAAGCCACACTTAATCAGATTATTGATACGGATACGCTCATCTAAACGATTACTCCGTCTTGCCGGCTGTGGCTGAATACACCAACTGCAGGGAGTGGTAAAATACCCCCAACGGGACCGCCTATTGGCCATGAGTAGCGATCCTTGATGCTTAAGGACGGAGTCCTGTAGGCTGGGTGCTCCATAACATGCAACACTTTAATCTTACTTAGGCTAAACGGTCGGAAAGGTTCCTTCGATCAATCAACTGGTCACATCAAGCCCTAGCACATACATGATTTTCTCAACTCTATTGCCCTTATGGTAACCTCCGACCCTTTTTATCATATATGTTCTAGAAGGCAGTGGCTGAGTGTCTCATTGTCCTGGGTATGACGCTAAACTCTGGTGGCGAAGTTCCAATTTTGGAGCTCTGAGGAGTGTGGAGTAGCACCTATCTCGCTAGCACCTATATGATATCCCAACCCTATTGCCCTTATGCCAACTCCAAACCCTTTTTATCATATAGGTGCTAGAAAGCTGTGGCTGGGGTCTTATTTTCCTGGATATGACGCCAAACTGCATCTAATATTTAAATTCCAATTCTGGCAATCTGGGGAATGTGGAATACCCTTTTATCGCCACTACTCCAGGTCCACCCTGACCCATGGTGGTAGTACCTGTTAGGATTTCATCTATGGGTTAAGTAGATAAAAAATGAGTATTGAAAATGTTTTTAAAAACTGAGTTTAAAAAATTGAATATCCAACAAAAATGAATAAAACAGAATGTTTCGGCATAAAATAACTGAACAGGGGTTGACATGCCGTAAAATCCAACCAAACAACCAACCAACCTATCATTACACCACCAACCCGTCCTTCGGGACGGGGGTCCAGTGTGCTTCGGCCACTGGACCGGTGAGATGGTAAATTAATAGCGTCGATCCCAGAGGGCCATCCCCCCAGGCAATACCTGCCCCCTTGACTTAAAGAGGCAGGGCTGGGTTTATTACCCAGCGCCTGAGGCGCCCCCTTGAGGGGGAATGCCGACGGGATCGACGCAATTTTTCCACCTGCCACCCATGAGTCTCGGCTTGTGGGTGGTCCCACGTAAATAGGGCCTTCGTGCCTGACTCGGTACGAGTGGGGTACTGGGAAAATAAAACCAACCTAGAGAGTTACTATTAAATTCTATTTCAACCAGAGGGGTTACCCATGGCGTTGTGGCTAACTTGTTGGACTGCGGCATCGCAGTAAGCGAATTCGAATTCCAATCGTGCTATTACGTTCACTTTTGAATTGATTCCCTTTAGAAATGTACTTGCAGCGGCTACCGGCGTCGCCTAGGTAGAGTGGGATTTTTTTAAGCGTTAGTCCTGCAGCTTCATTATTACTGAATCGTGAGTTGAATCCTTGTGTAAAAAAATAGACCTTGCATTGATCCAGCTGTTAATGTTAATGTCTACTATCTAAAATATTAAATGAAAAAAAAATCCATGCTGTTATCATTTAAACTTTATCTTTAATTATCTTCACAAATATAAATTAAATCTCTATTATTTTTGCTCAAAAACAAAGCCTTGGTGATATTTAATGTATATATATATATTTTACTTTGTTGTTAATTGTTTTATTTTCGAAGTTTCCTCTGGACATACAGATTCACACAACTGCCCTTTATCTATTTATCTTTTTATTTATTTTTTTGGACACTACGCCATCGTTACTTAGTAGACGGTAAGGTGCCAACAACAAGCATGATGACTTACTGTTAGAAAGCATTTGTTGTGACATAGAAAATGAATATTGGCAACCTGAGTTGTTGGTTGTATTTCACAATATAGGAATAATTGTTGCCATATAAATGTACTGAGAATAGTTACTTGAAATTATAATTGTTTACTAAGGATTATTATTAGTTACCTAAAACCATATAAATGATTATTATTAGTTACCTAAAACCATATAAATATGTTCAAATTATTTTTATTAATAATAGTTACTTGAAATTATTATTGTTTACTAAGGATTATTACTATAATCATTTCACTCTGTTTCCAGATTATTCTCATCCAATGTATACTGCGGATATTCTTGGAAAATTAAACAAGTCTTAACTACTAATTGAATTTTATTTAAATCTAACCTATTCAGAATAAATAAAAAGAAAAATCTAAGAAAAAACTGTTTCATTTACTCATTCAAGCCATAACTCTAACCTCACCCTAGCTCTAACTATATTTTTATCTAACTCTAAGATCACCCAATCACTAAATCTAAGCCCAACCAGTCTCATGCAAGACCTATACCTAAGCATCACAAGCCATAACTCTACGCTTACCCAAGCCCTAACCCTAAACTCACCCAGGTCATAACCGTAAGCTCACACAAGCCCTAAACCTAAACTTATTCAACCCCTAACCTTAAGCTCACCAAAGCCATAACTCTAATCTTATCCAAGCCCTAACCATAAAATCATAAACTAAGCTCATCCAAATTCAACCAAGCCTTAACTCATCCCAGTCCTAGCCCCAAGCTTCCCCAAAACCTAACACCAAGCTCTTCCAAGCCTTAAATCAAAGCTCATTTAAGTCCTGAACCTTCCTTTCTTGGACTTATATATTACAGAGGAAACTTACAGACTAGGATTAACTAACTTGATTCAGTGAACAACAAAACAACTGAACCTCTACAATGACGACAAGGATTCTGACAGTTATATATCCGACAAAGTTATAAACTTCATCACGAAAGTCACGGAAAACTTGAAATTGGAATTATCATCAGGAGAATAAATCCTAGTAAAGAGATACTACCTCTCGCCATTGCTATTTGCTCTAGCAATGTTGCCACTCAATTCCATACTTAGGGAGTTCACAGGAGGATACAAATTTACAAAATCATAGCGCTGGATATCTCCTGGATATAAACTATACTAACAACGACAACTTACATTTATAGACTGTTCCAAACAGGAAGAGCTGGATTGACCAATGAAAAACGCCAAACATATTTAATAAATTTGATAAATTGTCTAAAATTACTTGCTTGATGGACTACTTCAAGGACAGATCAACAGACAGGGATTATAACTGATACTACATCTTTCTAGTTCAATGACAGATCAAAAGACAAGGATTAAAACTAAGACAAAAATAACATCTTTTTGTTTTTATTTTTCATGCGCATTGTATTTGCCTTCAAATTATTAATATATATTAAATACTTAACATGCTTAAAGCAAATTACCAATTACTTTGATACTACATCTTTCTAGTTCAAGGACAGAACAACAGACAAGGATTAAAACTGATACTACATCTTTCTACTTCAATGAAGGATCAACTTTTATGCCACAAGTAATATCAACTGGGAAACTGCATTGAACTAAAAATGGCAATTCAATCGTAACACATTGGAAAAAAAATAAACCACCTTATGTAGATGGATGATATCGAGACATTTGCCAAAAATGAAAAACAAATGTAAACCCTTGAACAAACCATAAGGACATACAGCCAGGATGTAGGAATAGAATTTGGGATCGAAATGGTTCCATGTTTGTGATGAAACGTGGAAAAGAGAAACAGTGGAAGGAATCATGATCATATCACGCTAGTAGCACGGATATTCATGACAATCTCTCGCCAATCGTTTCTATCACTGATTGCCCTTGGAAGGTCCACAGCGCAGGTTAATTTTTCCTAAAAACACGCTACTGTGTACACATTAAACATTCTTCGAGGAATTTGCTACGGTTTGTACTTTTGACCCACGAAAAATTTGATGACAGATCTCTGTTCAAGACTAGGGCATTGTGCTTGATTTACTGCTATTTTGAATAGTCTCAAGAGAAATATTTTTGCGTGATTATATATATATATATATATTAAACTGTACTGATGATTCTTGTCGGAGGAGTTTTTGTTCGATCCTTTCTAATTTTCTGAAACATCCCATCAGTTTCACACCTGAAGATGGCAGATAGACATGCCGAAAGCGCTCGTAAAGAAACCTTTGGTGGATTGCTACACCAGTTCCACCCTGACATTAAAAAGATGTCCAGAAAATTAGAAAGGATCAAACAAAAACTCGTCCGACAAGAATCGTCAGTACAGTTTAACGAAATATGTTTAAAAGAAAAAAATGCTGCCAAAATACACCAAAAGATATAGCAGTCGATTTCAAAGAGCTGATTAATGTACGTCTTTACTGGACGACCCACACTGGCGTGCCTGTGAGCTGGCTTTATTAGGAGAACGTCACTTTGCTTTCACTACGTCCTTCTCTGACAGTATCCAGCGTGTCTTGTTCGTTTTAATCGGATGGTTTGGGTGATATGAGGCAGGTGGCCGTACAGCTGTTTTCTCTTAGGTTTATTGTTTCCGCGTCTTGTTTAAGATTGCCCGCATCATTCTTGTGTAGCTCCAATCTAGCTTATTCTCTATGCGCTTCGTTAGGGTCCAAGTGGTGCACCCGTACAGTAGCACTGATACAACCACGTCTTGGAAGAATTGTCGCTTTAGCTTGTCTTGTGAGATCAGATTTCCATATGATTATCTGTTTCTAGCAGACCATAATAAAATAACTCTTGGAGAGAAAGAGTTACAAGTACTTGAGTTTGGTTTGGTTTGTTCTGTTTTACGGCATATCAACCTCAGTGGGTCATTTAATTGCGATAAAGTTTTGAAATAAATTCATTCTTAACTGATACCCAACTCTTTTTATAAACACGTTTTTCTATTTAATCCATAGATGGGACCCTAACAGGTACTATCACTCCGGATCAGAGTGGACCAGGGAGAAATGGTGATGAAGGGGTTCTCCACATTCCCCAAACCTCCAAAGCTGGAATCTCACTATCAGATAAAGTTTAACGTCATTCCCAGGACATGAAGACCCTCAGCCACCGCCTTCTAGCACCCATATGATAAAAAAGGTTGGGGATTACCATAGGGCAATAGGGTTGGGGCAATCATATAGGTGCTAGGGCTTGACGTGACCAGACAGGTACTTGAGAATATTGGAAGCGGACACCACCAAACACAAAGAGATTAAATAAAATGTTTTTTTTTTAAAGTACCCCAGAAGAACAAGAAAACTTCTCGAAAGTACCTCAGAAGAACAAGAAAACTTCCCGAAAGTACCTCAGAAGAACAAGAAAACTTCCCGAAAGTACCTCAGAAGAACAAGAAAACTTCCCAAAAGCAAGCTGTGCAGTAGAAATCTCGTCAAGGGAATAAACACCAGGGTTGTCTCCCTTGTAAGATACTCTGGACTGAAGGACAGGCACAAGGCAGGAAGTGTGGAGTACTACTTTATCACCATTACTACCAGGTCCACTCTGACCTGGAGTGGCAGTACCTTTTTAGGGTCCCATATTTTAGTTAGATAGATCAAAAAATGAGTTTTGAATAAATGTGTTTTAAAAAGATTGAATACCCAACAAGAATGCATCTAATGGTGAAGTTTCAATTCTGGAGTGTGGAGTACTCCTTCATCGCCATTACTCCCACGTCGACTCTGACCGGGAGTGGTAGTACCTGTTAGGGTAAAATCTATGGATTAAATAAAAATGAGTTTAAAAAATTGAGTTTGAAAAAAGAATTAGAATACCATCAAGAATGAATAAAACAAAACGTCTTCGGCATAAAATAACCCAAAAAGGGTTGACGTGCCGTCAAATCCATCCATCCAACCGTCCAACCAAACGACCAAGCAATATTCTATCCATCAATACTCTTGTTTCTTAACCTTCCGACCGTTATCTTGCAAAACTCTAAGTTTTGAATAATGTTTAAAAAAATTGAATACCCAATAAGAATGAATCAAACAGAAACGTCTTCTGCATAAAACTGCATCTTATACTGAAACAATGTGTAATGCATTTTTATAGTAAAATCTATTGCAATACATTCTTATACTAAAACAATTTGTAATGCATTTTTATAGTAAAATCACTTGCAATGGATTCTTATACTAAAACAATTTGTAATGCATTTTTATAGTAAAATCTATTGCAATGCATTCTTATGCTAAAACAATTTGTAATGAATTTTTATAGTAAAATCACTAGCAATGGATTCTTATACTAAAACAATTTGTAGTGCATTTCTATAGTAAAATCACTTGCAATGCATTCTTATACTAAAATCATTTGTAATGCATTTCTATAATAAATCATTTGCAATGCATTCTTATACTAAAACAATTTGTAGTGCATTTCTATAGTAAAATCACTTGCAATGCATTTTTATACTAAATCATTTGTAATGCATTTCTATAATAAATCATTTGCAATGTATTCTTATACTAAAACAATTTGTAATGCATTTTTATAGTAGAATCACTTGCAATGGATTCTTAAACTAAAAAAATTTGTAATGCATGTCTATAGTAAAATCTATTGCAATGCATTCTTATACTAAAACAATTTGTAATGCATTTTTATAGTAAAATCACTTGCAATGGATTCTTATACTAAAACAATTTGTAATGCATTTTATAGTAAAATCTATTGCAATGCATTCTTATGCTAAAACAATTTGTAATGAATTTTTATAGTAAAATCACTAGCAATGGATTCTTATACTAAAACAATTTGTAGTGCATTTCTATAGTAAAATCACTTGCAATGCATTCTTATACTAAAATCATTTGTAATGCATTTCTATAATAAATCATTTGCAATGCATTCTTATACTAAAACAATTTGTAGTGCATTTCTATAGTAAAATCACTTGCAATGCATTTTTATACTAAAATCATTTGTAATGCATTTCTATAATAAATCATTTGCAATGTATTCTTATACTAAAACAATTTGTAATGCATTTTTATAGTAGAATCACTTGCAATGGATTCTTAAACTAAAAAAATTTGTAATGCATGTCTATAGTAAAATCTATTGCAATGCATTCTTATACTAAAACAATTTGTAATGCATTTCTATAGTAAAATCTATTGCAATGCATTCTTAAACTAAAACAATTTGTAATGCATTTCTATAGTAAAATCTATTACAATGCATTCTTATACTGAAACAATGTGTAATGCATTTTTATAGTAAAATCACTTGCAATGGATTCTTATACTAAAACAATTTGTAATGCATTTCTATAGTAAAATCACTTGCAATGGATTCTTATACTAAAATAATTTGTTCTGCATTTTTATAGTAAAATCACTTGCAATGCATTCCTATGAGATATGAAATAGATTATGTGTCAAAAAAAAAAGGTAAAAAAGAAGAGGAATTTTAGTTGGTGCCCTTGGTTTTATATACCCCTTACTTGGGTGTATATAATCGGTGGAGAGTTCTCGGGTATATAATAGAGAGAGAGAGAGAGAGAGAGAGAGAGAGAGAGAGAGAGAGAGAGAGAGAGAGAGAGAGAGAGACATATTAGATAATAGCTGATTATAGGTAATAGGTGGTCTTACTTGCTAACTTCTGCTTACTGCTTCTACTGCTCCTAACTCGTCGGCCATTTTCTCTGGTTGGTCTGTTGGGCTTCTTTTAAGGGTTAGTTTTCTTCTTTGTTCTACAAGGCTGGTCATTGTTTTTAATATTTAATTAATACAAGACCTGGTGTTCTTAATAATAAAGCTTTATTTCCCCAGCCCATGTTGATTCCGCCACAGGTGGAGACGGACCCCGGGAGCTGACAACAACGTTTACGCTCCTTGAAAGCCGGGTCGAAACTGCCTAACTAAACTAAAACCTATTACCACGCGTCTGTAATGGCGCGTTTTCAAGGGGTCAAATCAAAAGGTTATTACCCGTCCATAACTGTTGGTAATTTTCCATGGACCCCTATTCAAAATCCTAACTACAAAAATTATATAAATTATGTAACATTGGAACGGTCCCCAAAAATTGGGAAAAAGACTGGAGGAAGTGGAATTCTGGAAAAAAATCGATACCCTTCAGGAAACAGCATTGTTAAGATCGGCTAGAATACAAATAATCTTTAATCAGATTTTCTTTATTTGTATAATTTGGATTATTCGGACTATTGTCCTCAACTTTATAATTATCTACACAACGTTTAGGGCCGGTTTAGCTCAGTCAGGTGGTGTGCCTGGGAACCACAAGGTTCCTGGTTCGATACCGGGCCTCGCCAATTCAGCGTATGAGTAGCACAGGGATCTGTGCGGTAAAGTAAGGAGCTGATGGTAGGTGTGGCGCTCTACCTCAGACGCCAAAACAATCTCTAGCACAAGTGAAAAGGGGATAGACTCCCTCGCTGTCTGGCTAAAACCAACTTTAGGCTACCTCGACGACATTTACACAACATTTCAATTGATGTTACCCTTATAATACAAATTATCAATCCTCATCTAAAAATAAATAGTTACTTTGATAGCTTATCAACCTTCATGGGTTATTTAATGCCAAAGTCATCCTTTTAGAAGAACAGTATTGGTTCTATTCAACCAACAGGTGGTGAGAATGAAAAGTTCTTACCTTTCCCAAGTGTATTATTCCGAAAGTGAACGTAATAGAGCGACTGAAGTTCGAACTCGTTAACCATGACGTTGCAGTCCAGCACGTTAGCCAATATGCCACGGAACCCTCCCATAGATGGAACCCTCCCCAAGTACCACCACTCCGTGTCAGAGTGGGCATGGTAGTAATGGCAATGAAAGTGTCATCCATATCAGAGTAATTAGATTTCCATACGATTGATCATCTGTCATGGTCTGTTCATGTCTTTCCTAATGCGTATATTGACATTACTTTCTGTAGATGAGATATTACTACCTAGGTTTGTGAACTGCTCTACTAATTTCAGAGGCTTGTCATCCAATCGGGAGATGTCTCCATCTTGTTTAAAGCACATGAACTCCGTTTTATCTGTTACGATTTTTGTGGCCATTTTTAGGTAAGAGCACTTTACAGTGGGGATCCCATGTGTTCCTTAGTGTTAGGTAGAATCTTTGGGTTCCTTAGTGATAGGTAGAATCCTTGGGTTCCTTAGTGTTAAGTAGAATACTTGGGTGCTGATCTGTCCGTCCGTGTCGAATACCAGCAACTGAGGGGTTTTCAAGATCGGCGATTAAATAGTTAACTAACCACGTATTCGAGCGTGTTGATTGGCTGATTGAATCCACGCAGCCACGCAGAGTCTATAAGTTTAAGTAGTGGCCTACAGCACACCTTATATGCCTAAATATTCCAACGATGAAAGTATAATCCATATAAGAGAGATTAAATTTCCATATGATTGATCATCTGTCATGTCAATACGCATTTCCTAATGCGTATATTGACATTACTTTCTGTAGATGAGATATTACTACCTAGGTTTGTGAACTGGTCTACTAAGTCTTTGATTTGAAAATAGCATAGGCGTGTAAACTGACTGTTACCAAACGCCGTTGACCTCATGTCTCTTCTGCTCTAACTTAGATACATATGCTCTATCAATGATATTGAACACTCTTTACTTATAGATTTAGCAAACTATTTTATCATATTAAACTATATTATATACTAGTAGCGGCTACCCTGCGTCGCCTGGGTAGAGGGGATTTTTAAAGGTTATTCCCACAGATCCATTATTACTGAATCGTGAGTTGAATCTCGTGGGATGTCCCATTTAAATCCTATGTAAAAAAATAGACCTTACATTGTTCCAGATATTCCGAAAAGAAATGTTAATATCTACTATATAAAATATTAAATGAAAAA
>CM042165.1:65500565-65520565 GCA_023376005.1 Doryteuthis pealeii
TTTTAGTGTTTCTGCTGAACTTGGGCGACCTGATCGTTCAGCATCAGTTGTGTCTGTACGACCGCGTTTAAGGTCAGCATACCACCTCTTAACCGTTGTTTCCAACGGAGCAGAACCCGAATAACACTTATCAAACACTTTATAAAATCATATTGATTTTTAATTAGTGGCATCATCTATATGTCAGGCCCGGGACTTATTGAGTGATATGGTAGGTAGCCAACTATGGCTAGAATTTCACGTGTTTTTTTATATTGATAAATATGGGAAAGAAATTGTATTTGATAATCTACACATGAATAAATCTATATATTTTTACACTTGTTCCTTAATCTTCCGGTAGTTATCATCTTGCAACACCCTCTGGTTAAAAATGAGACCGTACCCCCAAATCCCAGTAAATTTATTTAAAAAAATAATATATGACATCAAATACGTGAAGCAAACTCGTAATCCTTACAATTTAAAATGTCTCCCCCCTCTCTCTCTGTCTCTCTCTCTTTGTGTCTCTGTCTCTGTCTCTCTGTCTTTCTGTCTCTGTCTCTGTCCCTCTCTCTCTATATATATATAGAGAGAGAGACCGTGTTTCGACGTTTCATGTGTCTTCAATGTGGCTAGACTTAGCAAGTACTTCTAGCCGGAAGCGAAACCCGGCTGATTTTTTATCAGTCCGATTCCTTAACCCATTGCCTTGAGTATGTTGTTTCTGAACTAACGACTATTACTACTACTAACGACGACTACAACTACAACTCGAACTTGGATCTATGCGACACCGTCAGCAGCTACCAGTAAGAAACAGATTTTTAACTAATAAATACATTTATAGGTATATATATGTTACGGTCACTAGAGAGCTCAAATCCGTAAATAACAGAGAGCGTTGCTTACGCTAACGGTGAAAGTCAGTTAAAGTCCCTTCCAAAGAGTTCTACCGGGATTTGGGAGCATATATTACAGTCATATATATATATATATATATATATATATATATATATATATGTGCCCGAGAATTATATATTATACTAGCCTGCGTTAAAAAATTTTTTGTTAAGGTCAAAGTTTTATCAAGTGATATACGATCGCCATTTTATGCTGAATTAAAGAATACTATTCATTGTGTTTGGTCAGGTCTGGTTTTTAAGATGTACTTGAATACTATACAATTTATACATAATAATAATAACACTTATTCAAAATCCTGTGAACTCTACTTGTTACAGCTATAATACTGTTCTATATATTTCAAGTAATAGCTTGTATCTTAAAAATTGATCTAATTAGAAAAAGGAGAGTATGACTTAGTCATATATATATATATATATAATATATATATATATATATTATATATATATGTGTGTGGTGTGTGTGTGTGTGTGTTGTGTGGTTTTACGCTCGAAAAATTCAAATCACAAGAGATCGCATATGTTTCTTCCGCCTTGATTTCAATCAAGTTTCCTTCTCCCTTGTTGAGTTTTGACTGCGAACATTAACTCGGGGCTATTAAGTTCATGTAACGATAAACCTCGGGTGACTCAACTTTAATTCCCATGGGGACACAGTGAAGCATGCGGGTTGAAAGTGAAGAATAATTGGTGCTTGTACACATTACCAAACCCCACATTCATTTTATTCACATTTTATTCAAACTTATCTAAAACGTATATACAAAATATAATACTTACTTTTCATGTTTGTATATGTGTATAACTACCACATTTCTAAGATTTAATATATGATATCTTATTATAATGGAGATTGTGGGTTTGTATGTCTGTAACCGAAACTATATTACTATTCAAGTCACAATTCCTTTTGTTATTTACATCACATTCTCCATGATTTTATTTTCATTTAAACCTCAATTATTAATAAAATTGTTTTACATTATTAATACTGTTGACCATATCTACATACTATTAACATGCAATTGTATTTATATATACAAGAAAATAGCGGTTTACAGTGTGAACGGGAAGGCTAATTTGCATATTGATATAAAAAATTTGATTTTAATAAATATGTGCTTAGTATTATTGATTTCTAATTGTTTGGTTTTATATTAATGAATATGAGCAAAAATCTCGGGGATAAATCTGAAAAGAAATCCATTAACAAGAGGAAATAACTGTAATATTATTCTTTACTTCCTAATTTAATTAAATAGTTAAATTAGGAAAAATTACCAATGAAAGATGGGAGTAATGGAAAATGATGGAAGAGTTAGTTTCAAAGTTGTTCTATATTTCAATCATACCCCCTCTGTTCCAAATCTTTTTATCGGAATTCTTATTCAGTTTCGTTAGCCTTTCTTATTTAACATATTTTATTATATTAAAACTTAAATACTTGCACCCGGAGGGTGCATATATTTGCTAGTATATATAATATATGATAACATATATAATATATAGTTCTTGAGCATAGTATATATAATTACATATCATGACATATATAATATAATATGTAATCATATATAACACTGGTCTGCGAGGTTTTCAAGGTCGAATATATAATAGCTTATTTTAAAGCAGTTTTTTTTTACGCTAAATCAAAAAATCACACCCATTTTTTCTAATCAGATTAAATTTTCAAGATACAAGCTCTTACTTGAAATATATAGTCGTCGGGGCGGCCTAATGTCGGTATCAGCCAATCAGCGAGGGAGTCTATCCCCTTTTCACTAGCGCTAGACCAAGGAGACTGCTTTTGCATCTGAGGTGGAGCACCACACCTACCATCAGCTCCTTACATTACCGCACAGATCCCTGTGCTACTCATACGCTGAGTTGGCGAGGACCGGTATCGAACAAAGAACCTTGCGGTTTCTAGCCGAACGCTCTACCGACTGAGCTAACCCGGCCCCTGAACTATATTTATTTGTGACAAGTAGAGTCCAAAGACTTTTGAATAAGTGTCATTATTATGTATAAATTGTATAGTATTCAAGCACATCTTAAAAACCAGACCTGACCAAACACAATGAATAGTATTTTTAAATTCAGCATAAAATGTCAATCGTATATCACTTGATAAAACTTTGACCTTACCAAAATTTTTTTAACGCAGCCTAGTATAATATATAATTCTCGGGCATAGTGTATGATATATATATATAACATATAAAATATATAATAACATACAAGGTGTGTCATAAAAAGTTTCGAGATTGAAGCTGTGTTAACCAAGATAGAAATGAACAATGAAACGTTAACTTTTTTTTTCAGAATACAAAGTGTGTCATAAAAGTGACGAGTTGGAAGCTGTATTTGCCAAGATAGAAATGAACAATGAATGGAACGTTATTTTTTCAGAATACAAGGTGTGTCAAAAAGTACAAAGGCATCGATACTTTTTTGACACACCTTGTATGTAATATATAATAACATATATGATATATAAGCCTCAAGCATAATATGATATGTGAAAAACTCTCATGGAGTCAAATAATAATAATTCTTATTATCTGCGTAATCGGGATTACGGTAAGAAAGTTCCCGAGTTCGAAAAGAAGGTTCCCGAGTCCGACAAGAAATACCTGAAGAAGGTCGGAGGTTATATCGGCCGAAACGTTGTACAAATAACAATAAAGATGAGGACAATAGTCCGAATAACGCAGATAATACTAATCATCAAGCCTCATCTCAAACATTCAGAGAAATAGTAATAATAATTCTTATCATTATTGAGAAAGGTTATTTAATAATAGAGTTGTCTCCCTTGGCTTTCCACAGTTTCAGCAACCCACGGCCAAACTCGAGGGTGAATAATTCATAGGTCTTACTTAATAAAGGTCTCAAAGCGCAAGAATACAGTTATTGGGAATTGGAATATGCCAAACAGAAAGAGTAAAATGATTCCTACAAATGAAACCGTGAATTAATAAATAAAGTAAAAGAATCGTACGCTGAGGTTGCTAAGGGTTAGATAGAAAAACAACAGCAGCAGCAACAGCAACAGCAACAGCAACAGCAGCAGCAGCAGCAACAACAATAACAACAAAGAAACAAAGAACGAAGACTATTATTTTGATTTTACGGACTGTTGTCCTCATCTTTATTTTGAAATGTACACACACAACGTTTTGCGGTGGTTGAAGGTCTTAATGTCCTGGGTTTGACGTTAAACTTTATCTGATGGTGAGGTTCTAATCCCGGAACTCTGGGGAATGTAGAGTAACCCTTCTTATATCCAAAACACAACGTTTTAGATATATATGCTAGAAGGCGATGGCTGAGGGTTTTAATGTCCTGGATATGACGTTAAACTTTATCTGATGGTGAGGTTCTAATCCTGGAACTCTGGGGCATGTGAAGTAACCTTTCATCACCTGTTAGGGCCCAATCTATGAATTAAATAGAAAAACATGAGTTTAAAAAAATGTGTTAAAACATTGAGTTAAAAATGGAACACCCATCAAGAATAAATAAAAGAAAGTCTTCGGCCTAAAATAGATTGACATGCCGTAAAACCCAATCAACCAACCAACCCATCAAGAATAAATAAAACAAAAACGTCTTCGGCATAAAATGACCCAATGAGTTGACGTGCCGTAAAATCCAACCAACCAACCAACCAACCAACCCATCAAGAATGAATAAAACAAAAACGTCTTCGGCATAAATGACCCAATCGGTTGACATGCCGTAAAACCCAACCAACCAACCAACCAACAAGAATAAAAATAAAACAAAAACGTCTTCGGCATAAAATGACCCAATCGGTTGACATGCCGTAAAATCCAACCAACCAACAACCCATCAAGAATGAATAAAATAAAAACGTCTTCGGCATAAAATGACCCAATCGGTTGACATGCCGTAAAATCCAACCAACCAACCAACCATCAAGATAAATAAAATAAAAACGTCTTCGGCATAAAATGACCCAATCGGTTGACATGCCGTAAAATCCAACCAACCAACCAACCAACCCATCAAGAATGAATAAAACAAAAACGTATTTGGCATAAAATGACCCAATGGGTTGACATGCCGTAAAATCGAACCAACCAACCAACCAACCAACGTTTTTGTCGATATACTCTCCGGCCTTCTTCAAGTGATCCTTCTAAATTCAAGTACCTAAGAGGTCACTATAGCCCAATCCCTTGAGTTAGTGAATTTACAAGGAATACCCGAACATGGCTGGACGGTACATCGGCCGAAACGTTGTGTATGTATATTTTATTCTTTATTGCGAAATACACATAGACAACCCGAAAAATAAAAATAATACATATCATCAAGACTTATCTAAAAAGAAAAATCAGACAAAAAAAAAACTATTTAAAAAAAGGAACCAAATGGCTCAAAAAGGTAGATATGTACCCAACACATTCGCCACGGGTAGGATGTGACACAAGGTCGCAAGTATGGGAGATCAAGCGAGGATAGACCTTAGCTCAGTCGGTAGAGCGTCAGCCAAGGGACCACAAGGTTCTTGGTTCGATAGCTCGACAACTTAGCGTATGAGCAGCACAGGGATCTGTGCGGTAAAGTAAAGAGCTGATGGTAGGTGTGGAGCTCCACCTTAGATGCAAAACTCAATCTCCTTGGTCTAGCGCTAGTGAAAAAGGGATATACTCCCTCGTTGTCTGGCTGATACTGACATTAAACCACCCCGACGACTTTACTTACAAGTAAACATAAATTAGGCAATATAGCCTGTTGTTGGTATTAGCCGGACAGTGATGGGAGTCTATCCACGTTTCACTAGCGCTAAACCAGGAAGATTATTTGGTGTTTTTGAGGTGGAACGCCATACCCACCGTCTGCTCCCCACTTTACCGTACAAATCCAAGCTAAGTATCATGCGCTAAGTTGGCGAGGACTGGTATCGAACCCGAAACCTTGTTGCTCCGAGGCGTGACCCAAAAAATTTTCCGACTGCAGTTTCTCGGCGTACCGCAAATCATCAAAAAAAAAAAAAAGAATTACCCTGATGATTCCCGCTACGGCGAGAAACTGCAGTCGGACATTTTAAGCCATTCGTTTTTAAAACGAATATATATATATAAATAAAGGGAATGACTTACCTGTAAAGGATATTGAGTTAATCCCAATACTTGGTTGATACAAGTATTAATCGGATAAGTCAGTGTTATAATAAATATAAAGTGCTCAATACGTTAGTAGAGCGGATTTAGTATTACAGTGTGTACGGAAATAACCGTTATAAACGGTTATTTCCGTACACACTGTAATACTATATATATATATATATATATATATATATATATATATAATAATAAATAAGTAATCCACAGACACGTGTTTCAAGGTATCACCTTTCATCAGTGTGGCTATACCGTATAGATCTATATACTGCAATACATGATAGCCGTTAACATGTCATATAAATTTGCCTGTACCAACAATTTATTTATATATATTATATATATATATATAAATTGTTGGTACAGCCAAATTTATATGACATGTTAACGGCTATCATGTATTGCAGTATATAGATCTATATAATGATACTGAATGGATGACTTAAAAGGAGGAAGGGAGTTAAAAAGGTTGTTTATTGATAAAATAAGGGCCCTTTCGTCCGGTGCTTTTCAAGTTTTACACCCGGAAACGATTAAAAGTCAAATAGTAAGTTAAATAAGTCGGGAATGGATATGGAATAGGAAATAGGTTAGACAAGAGGGGGGGGGGGCGAAAAAAATTAAGAAAACCTCATCAAGTCACACACACACACACACACACACACACACAACACACACACACATATATATATATATATATATATATATATATATATTACAGTGTGTACGAAATAACCGTTATATACCGTTATTTCCGTACACGCTGTAATACTATATATATATATATATATATATATATATATATATATATATATATATATATATATATATATATTGTGTTGTCGTAAGCTGGGCTTAGTTAATGTCACCAAAAGATCTAGCATGTATAATGACAGCAGACATTTTGTTGCCGGCAGTGTTAGGTTAACTTCTTATTAAATCAATAAAATTCACTTGCATGTTTGTCATGTATACAAGCAGGTTGTCCCGTTTGAAAAAAAAAATCACTCGATCAGTAGAGAAGATTGCAAAAATATAACGTTATTCGTCGCCAGACATCTCTTTTGTGTGCAAGTCTTAGTAAAAGAAGAACAATGCGTTAATGTTTTCATTTCAATGGGTCTACTCGCAAGTCTATTGCTTTGCGATTTCTTTTTGGTTTTCTTTTTGGTTTTCTTCTCCTTCGAGACAAAGATCTCGAAGACTCAAACGAGGCGGGAAAATAAACAATAAGACGAATACTTGGTAAATAATACAGACTGTCTAGAAAATAAATAAAAAGACTAGCAGGACCTGTGGATATACCACAGTATGATAATTTGATTATTGCAACGTTTGATATGCTTACTTGAGAATTATTGCTAATTAGTTCAATATATATATACGCACACACACACACACACACACACACACACACACACACACATATATATATATATATATATGTGTGTGTGTGTGAGTGTATAATAATAATCTTTTTAAAAGACATAATCCATTTTGCGGACCTTCTTTTTTATAATTCATATATATATACATAAATACATTCATATATATAATGGACTCTTCCGTCGATTGTCGACGTTTGAGGGTTCATACACACAATGAACACCCATACAGTGATTTGTTTATAGTGGTGAAGGCTTGTGTTGGACCATCCACACTTTTTGGCACAGTCGATAGGAAAGAATTGATGCATCAAGGGTTGCCACAAACCCAATCAACGACCGACCTCAGGAATTTTGAATTCAGAGTTATCCCTCTCCTAGACTGGTTACCTACCCAAGGCTGAAGGGCCCAGTCTGCCCTACTATTTAACCCATAGCTGGAAGGAATTTTGAATTTATATATATATAATATATAATATATATATATATATATATATTTACATTTTTTCAGGTCAGTTAACTTTGAAACACGTATCTTTAAGAATCTGTTTTACGCCTCAAAGATACATGGTTCAAATTTAACTGACCTGAAAAAAATGTAAAATTTTTTAAATAAAATAACTGGTGCATTTCATGTTTTATTCATTAATATATCAACACTGAAAATTTCATTAAATTCGGTGAATTCCCTGATTTTTGGTATTTTTTTTTCTTTCGGCGGGGTGACATAAGATGGTGGAATTTAGGTCCGTTAAATTCGATTTAACCAAGATCTTTGTGTTCGACTGACATGGTGAGATGTCAGTAAACACTTACTTAGAGGATGCGTAGCCGACGGCTGTTTTATGCGACGACGTGAACTGTGCTAAGATTTTCAAAATCAACGTTGTGTATAAAAATAAAATAAAAACAAAAATTGTTATGTAATCTATTAGAAAAAAAAAGTCGTTCATTATTGGACGTTAGCAAAACATTTTTGTACGTTTTTTTAACGTATAAAAAATGTTTTTGCCTAAGTCGAATAATTAGTTGATTTTTGTGAGATTTAAGAAAAAAATCAAAGCAGATTTTCGTCTGAAGATTCTCTAATGCAATTTGTTAAGATTTTTTGGCGTTGTATGTAAATAATTATTTGCTTTATTGATTTCTACAAATATCTCCAGTTCCGCAGAATTTACTTAAAGAGTTTTTTTTTTCATATCAGAATGTTCTTCAATTTTATCTCTTACTAATGACACACACATTCTGTCAGTCTTATCTTTGATATAGGGCCGGCTTAGCTCAGTTGGTAGAGCGTCAGCCAAGGAACCACAAGGTTTCGGGTTCGGTACGGGCCCTAGACAACTTAGCGCATGAGTAGCACAGGGATCTGTGCGATAAAGTAAGGAGGTGGTGGTAGGTGTAGCGCTCCACTTCAGATGCAAAAAACAATCTCCTGGGTCTAGTGCTAGTGAAAAGGGAATAGACTCACCCGCTGTCTGGCTGATACCGACTTTAGGTCACCCAGACGACTTTTACTTACTTTTTCCACCAGGTAATGATTTCAACATAGTAGATTTGTATTATATATATATATATATATATATATATATATATATATATATATATATATATATATAATAATAAATAAATATACAAGGTGTGTTAAAAAAGTGTCGAGATTTTTTGTACTTTTTGACACACCTTGTATTCTGAAAAAAAAAATTCCATTCATTCTTTATTTCTATCTTGGTAAATACAGCTTTAAACTTGGTACATTTTTGACACACCTTGTATTCTGAAAAAAAAAGATTAATGAATGGAACGTTATTTTTTCATAATACAAGCTGTGTCAAAAAGTACAAAAAACCTCGATTCATTTTTGGCACAGCTTTTTAATATTTTTACTGTTTTATTTTACGTTTGATATAAAGAACAATTCCAAGTTTATGTGTTAAAAAAAAAGAAACTCCTGTGATATATATATATATATATATATATATATATATATATATATATATATATATATATATATATATATTAAAATTCACATGGTAATCTTTATATAAATTGACGAAAGAAGAATGAATTTTCTTTCAGAAAAAAATCCTTACATTTCTGTTGCGTTCTTTGCTCCCGCTCCCCAATTATTTTAACTTTTTTTAACTCCCGGGTGTGGGGGTGGGGGTCAGGATATTTTTCTGTGAAATCATACCGGCTGAATATCACGTCAACCACTCAAGGGAAATCATTGTTTTTTTTTCTACTTTCATAACCGGCTACGAATTGTCTTGTTTCATTATAAAATTCATTGGCAGAATTAAAAAAAAAAAAACGCACCCACACTTGTACACATACACACACGAAGACACGCACACAGACACACACACACACACACACACACACACATACACTCACACACACATATACACATACCCCCCCCCCCAAGAAAAAGAAAAGAAAAAAACAGAAGAAAGAAATGTCTCACGAAATATCTCGTCTAGTTAATTTAGAAATCTCTGAAATGTTTGCTTATGAGTTTCGTTTATTGTCATTAAATGGCGAATAACCCTTTCCCGCCAAAAGAACCATCTATCTATACGTATATAAATAGCAGTTGGTGTGTATGTATGTCCGAATGAAACTACGAAAAGAAAACAATTAACGACAAAGTAATTATTATTATTATTATTGGATCCTTTCCGTCCACTATGGACGATGGCGTAGTGTCCAAAATAAAAATAATTTTTATCTGCATCTGTGCAAGTGACTATGGAGGTCAGTTCTTGAGTGACAGTCTTTGGTGCACTGAATGTACACAAACTGTGATGCTTTCTGGGGCTGCTGGATTTTCCCTCTCTTTCTGGCTCTATTTTCTGTCAAAGCTACTCTCCTCTCTGTTTCACCCCTCTCCGTGCCTTGCGTAACGTTGAGGCGCCAGGCCGCTCTATTTTTTGCATCTACCTCCCACGTGTTTGTGTCAATATGGCATCTCCTCATAACTCTCCTGCATACATTTTTAAATCGTATGCGTGGTTTACCAACCGATCGGGAGCCTTTTACTAATTCACCGTACAAAAGATCTTTTGGGATGCGTCCATTTTCCATTCTCCTGACATGTCCAAGCCAACGAAGGTGCTTCATATACATACACATTAAATATTACCTGTTCTTGCTTTTCGTGTAAAAATAATGAACATTTTATATTCGTGTAGATATTTAAAAATTAGGATTTGAATAATAAGAGAAGGGAAAATCATTGGTTGTGTTAATGATTAAAACATGAACAAATCAATTTTGGAAGACCAAAATAATCAATGGATCTGCGAAACTAACTTTTTTTTTATCACCCCTCTACCCATGCAATGCCGGATAGTCACTTCTGGTAAAAAATACTGTGCAAATTACAGTGGCATCAATATCTGGTGCATTCAAATATCTAAGCTTTAACTCTTTGTCTATCTTAAGTCGCTCGCAGCGGCTCTGCCACCACTGCAATCCTACCAACCTAAGTTCAAATCCTGAACTAGGCTGTTTGCATTTCACATAGCCCCAATACATTTGAGACCTTTGAGAAAGGTATAAATTTAACTATTTTTCGTCGAGATTTTGCCTAGGAATTATACCGGTCCCCGTTAATGCACCATTGACGATACCTTGCAAACTTTATTTTCACAAATCTGACTAAACCTTTATGCTAATGTTGCGTTTTTTAATAATGTTTTGAAAATAAATATGTTGGTTAAATTTGTTTTTGTGCATCTTACGCCACTCATCCATGAATATAACATGGAAAGATAAATTATGTTTTACATCTTTTTTTTCCAGAGCTTTCGTTATGGCTAGCAAGTATTGAACACTAATAATGTGGCCCGAGCTCGTTATTTTTTTTTCAATTATCCGGTCCACCGTGAAAAAAATTTTGGTGATCCCTGGTCTAGAAGAAAGAAAACTTTGAATTCCAAGCCGCTGTACACCACTTAGATGGGTTGGTTTTGTCTCAGTCGGTAATGGATTAATACAAATCCCCGCTAATCACCCAAGGTTCTATACCGGTCCTCACTAATTCAGTGCATGAGTAGCACAGCTTAGGTAATCTGATCTCCATCCAGCTATGGATAAATTGTAGAGTAGACTGGGATCTGTAATCTTGGTTACGCAAGGTAAACTCTGAATTGAAACCTATTAAACCCCGCTTAAGAAATTGACCATGTGCCACATCCTACTCGTGAGATGGTTTGGTAAGATGTAAATTTGTACGTAAATCTTTGGAAATATTGGGTAACTTTGAAAAGTTTGGCATGGCAACCGGTGAAGGAAAATGTTAAATTCAAACTCGCTGTATTTCGTATTATTTGGATTAGTTGAATTATTGTTCTCATCTATATAGTTATCTGTACAACGTTTCGACCGATGTTCCTGATTTCGAAGAGCAGGTTCTCGAGTTCAAGAAGGCTCCCGAGTCCAACAAAAAATACCCAAAGAAGGCCGAAGGGCACATCAGCCGAAACGTTGTACAAGTAACAATATAGAAGATGATAATAGTTCGAATAATCCAAATAATACAAATTGTCAAGCCTCATCTAAAAAAATTCAGAGAAATTGCTGTACTTCGTTTAAAAAATTGACCTTGTGTTGCATCCTGTTCGGCTTGGACAGATATGTACTCATATTGGCCATACCCACATCACCCATTGTCACCATTTAAAAAGGGAGGACGCACCAGCATGCCCAATATGCAAGGTACAGCTCATTATTGAACACAAACTTCCAAACTGCCACAGTCCCAGACAAATCTGCACCAAATATTACCAGACAAAAAACTTAAAAGATCTCTTTAATATACAAACCCAGAAGACATTTTAAATTTTCTAAAAATAAGCAACCTTTTCAACAAGATCTAACCAAACATAATCGAATACCACCATACAACCGATACTCTAAAGACTGAAATCCATATCTAAAAACATTCTATATAATACTTTCTGACATTAAATGGCCCATAGAGGTTGATATGCCGTTAAACAAAACTCGGACCATATTACCTTTAAGCACCCCTTTTTGATCTCGATTAAGAAAGGACATGTTTTTCATTTACACCGTCAATATCCGGTTGTTTGTTAGGGGTTAGGGTTAGAGTTAGGGTTAGGGGTTATTTTTATAATTTAAAAGAAAAAATCTAAAAATCGTTTGTTAAAACAACCGGATATTGACGGTGTAAATGAAAAACATGTCCTTTCTTAATCGAAATCAAAAGGGGTGCCTAAAGGTCATATGGTCAACAAAACTCAAACTCAAACAGAATGCTTAATCAAGCGTGTGTGAAAAGAGTTTTTTAAAATGAGTAAAAATTGCAGTAATTGCCGTCAGTCTAGTACAGGCC
This sequence comes from Doryteuthis pealeii, assembly GCA_023376005.1. NCBI lineage: Eukaryota > Metazoa > Mollusca > Cephalopoda > Myopsida > Loliginidae > Doryteuthis > Doryteuthis pealeii. Next base: position 65,513,371 of record CM042165.1, read on the forward strand.
ACAAAATGTAAGAACTTATGTCATTTCTGTACATATTAATTATTGACTAGCAGGACCTGTGGATATACCAAAAATTTATAATTTAATTACTACAAAGTTTACTTAAGAGCTATTACGAATAGTTCAACATACATGGTGTGTCAAAAAAGTTTCGAGATTGAATCTGTATTTACCAAGATAGGAATGAACAATAAATGTAACGTTAATTTTTTTCAGAATACTAGGTATGTCAAAAAAGTATCGCCATTGAAGCTGTATTTACCCAGATAAAAATGAACAATGAATGGAACGTTATTTTTTTCAGAAAACAAGGTGTGCCATAAAAGTATCGAGAGTGAAGCTGTATTTACCAAGATAAAAATGAACAATGAATGAAACGTTAATTTTTTCAGAATACAACTTGTTTAATAAAAGTATCGAAACTGAAGCAGTATTTACCAAGATTGAAATGAACAATGAATGGAACATTAATTTTTTCAGAATACAAGGTGTGTCATAAAAGTGCCGAGTTTGAAGCTATATTTACCAAGACAGGAATGAACAATAAATGTAACGTTACTTTTTTTTTTCAGAATACTAGGTGTGTCAAAAAAGTACCAAGTTTAAAGCTGTATTTACCAAGATAGAAATGAAGAATGAATGGAACATTCATTTTCTATTTCAGAATACAAGGTGTGTCAACAAGTACACAAAATTTTTATACAGATTTTTCAAGTTTGTTTTATTTTTCTTTCCCTCCATTTTCGTTCAAATTTTCTTCCCATTTTATATTTCTTCCTTACTTTTATTTCCTTCCTATCTTTAATTCTTTTCTTACTTCCATTTAGCATTAATTTCTTCCTTTCTTCTTCACCCTTCCTCCCTCCCTCACTTCAGCCCTTCCCCCCTTCCTTCCTTCTATTTCTTCTCTTTTCCTTTCTTCCTTACTCCTTTTTTCCTTCTTCCTCATTCTTCCTCCCTCACTATTCAGCCCTTCTCCCCTTCCTCCTTTTCTTCCTACTCTCCTTTCTTCCTCATTCTCTCTATTTAGTCCTTCCTCAACCCTTCTCTCTCTCCTTTCTTCCTTCCTTCCTTCCTTCTTTCCTTCCGTTCCTCTCTCTTTCTCCCTTCATCCCCCCTTCCTTCTTATTCTTTCTTATTCCCTACCTCCCTCCACCTCTTCACGCCTTACTCCACTCCTTCCTTCTCATTCAAATCCCTCCCACTGTTCTCACTCGTTTCTTTTTCTTTTTTTGTCTCCGTTCCTTCTTGCAATATTAATTCCAACAAAAGTCTTATCTCGATTTCCGGTCGCCTTTTTCGTGAGTCTTAATCCGGAGATTATCTCGTTTTAAGATTTGTACATCTTCTCTGAAATCGATCAATCCACTTGAACAACTAAAATGATGTCTACATTCTACGATGAGAAGTAGAATGTTGGAATCTCAACAATTGGGGGAACAAGCATATTTACTCTTCTTAAAGAAATAAACACTCATCTAAAAGAAGAAGAAGAAGAAGAAGAAGAAGAAGAAGAGAAGACAGTAATTAAAGAAGAAGAAGAAGAAGAAGAAAAAGAAAAAAGAAGAAGAAAAGCAATTAAAGAAGAATAAGGGAAGAAGAAGAAGAAGACAGTAATTAAAAGAAGAAGAAGAAGAAGAAGAAGAAGAAGAAGAAGAAGAAGAAAAGAATTGAAGAAGAAGAAGAAGACAGTAATTAAAGAGAAGAAGAAGAAAAAAGAAGAGAAGAAAAAAGAAGAAGAAAGAAGAAAAAGAAGAAGAAGAAGAAGAAGAAGAAGAAGAAGAAGAAGAAAGAAGAAGAAGCAATTAAAGAAGAAGAAGAGAAGAAGAAGAAGAAGAAGAAGAAGAAGAAGAAGACAGTAATTAAAGAAGAAGAAGAAGAAGAAGAAGAAGAAGAAAAAAGAAGAAGAAGAAGAAGAAGAAGAAGAAAAGCAAGAAAGAAGAAGAAGAAGAAGAAGAAGAAGAAGAAAAGACAGTAATTAAGGAAAAACAAGAATAACACGAAGAGAAGAAGAGGAAGAAACGGTAAAAGAAGAAGAAGAAGAAGAAGAAGAAGAAGAAGAAGAAGAAGAAGAAGAAGAAGTATTTACATTGCGCAATCGGGTCTTATCTAAATTTTGTAAAAGGAAATCTTTTAATCGACTTAGCATCAGCCCACAAATGGGGACCAACCTCATTTCTATTCGGTGTACATTACGGACTGCTAACGCAAATTTTCTGGACATCTTAATATCTTTCTTAGTGATTGTGTGTGTCAGTGCTTTCCCATATATCCCTTATATTTATTGGGAAAGGTATGGATCCAAATATTCTCCCTCTATCCATGGTTAAATAGTGGGACACACTGGGCACTTTAACCTTGATATGGCAAGCGGGCTAAGAGACGGAAAACTCTAAATTCCCAAAAGTTAAACTCCGCTTAAAAATTACCTTGTGTCGCATCCTGCTTGTATGGAGAGGTTGGGTAAACAGACGCCTTATATATATATATATATATATATATATATATAGAGAGAGAGAGAGGCGCGTGGCATAATGCTTAGAGTCGTAGAATATGGACTCGTAGACCCGAGTTCAAATCCTAGACAATGCTGTTTGCATTTCCCATAGCGCTAATACCCTTGGGAAAGGTGTGAATACATATATTCTCCCTCTAGCTATGGGTAAAAAAGTATGACAGACTGGGCTCTTTACCCTTGGATAGGTTACCAGTCTAGGAGAAAGAAAACTCTGAATTTGATAATCCTGATGTCAGTCGTTGGTTGGATTTGTGGCATTCCTTGTGCACCAATTCGTTCCTAGCGACTGTCCCAAAAACTGCAGATGGTCCAACACAAGCCTTCACCACTATAAACAAAACACTATGTAGGTTGTTCATTGGATGAACCCTCATGCGTCGAAATCAACGAGATAATTCATATATATATATATATATATATATATATATATATATATATAGATAGATAGATAGATAGATATAAAGAAAAGATAGCTACTATATTGAATGTATAAATTTAAAAAAATTAACATACTTATATTACACAGGAGTGTATAAAAGTATTTTTGACTTGAAACCTCTCGAAAACCAGTAGAAATCTAATATGCTCCCCACTCCGGGTAGGTTTAGCACTGAGTATTTCATATATATATATATATATATATATATATATATATATATATATATATATATATATATATAAGAAAAGGTAGCTACTGTATTGAATATATAAAAACTTTAGATTAACATACTTATGATATTATACAGTACAAATCCAAAAGTTATGTAAAGTTCAATGTGTAGCATTCTTAAAAAGCTTTGTTATTTTCAAAGACTAATACGATAAAAGCATACGCCGAAATCTGACTATAGAACATCTTTCTGGTCGTAGTTCAAACTGGCCATGATTTATGCGATGGCAGACAAACAGACAGACATAAGAGACATTTTCTAAGAGATGATGACGGAACATTGTGCCAGTTACAAGTATGCAAGCATAATGGCGGGAATTTTAGTTTCCGTTTCAGTCGATATCAAAAATATTTTAATTAATTTTAGATAGTATCACCTGATGCACGTAAGAGAATATTGATATGCAGTTCGGCTAGCAAAGAAATAATTATCTTCAATATTCAAACCAGTGTCGCTTTTATAAACAAAATATCGGAGTGAAAGCGCGTGTGCATAAATGAGTAACGTAGACGGAAAGAAAGATGGTTTGGTTTGGTTTGTTTGTTTAATGACATATCAACACTTGTGGGTTATTCAATGCCATATCATGAATATATATTTAAAAACAAAATAAACTCGTATGCGCATAAATGAGTAACGCTACTTTTCGGTATCATCTCTGATAAAATATCTGTTATGTCTGTCTTTATTGGTTATTTTGTTTAATGGCCTATCAACCCTTGTGTATTATTTAATGCCATATCTTGGTTAGTTATTTTGTTTAATGGCCTATCAACCCTTGTATATTATTTAATTCCATATCTTGGTTGGTTGGTTATTTTTTTAATGGCATATCAACCCTTGTGTATTATTTAATGCCATATCTTGGTTGGTTGGTTATTTTGCTAAAGGCCAATCAAACCTTGTGTATTATTTAATGCCATATCTTGGTTGGTTGGTTATTTTGTTTAATGGCCAATCAACCCTTGTGTATTGTTTAATGCCATATCTTGGTTGGTTGGTTATTTTGTTTAATGGCCAATCAACCCTTGTGTATTATTTAATGCCATATCTTGGTTGGTTGGTTATTTTGTTTAATGGCCTATCAACCCTTGTGCTATCTAATTTTCATTACTATGGCAAGTTACGGCAAATCTAGGGAAATACGAAAATCGACTTGGTTCTTGGTTCGTTTTTAAATGTCGTTAAAATCGCCGCACATCACAATCGAACATTTTCAGCGTGAGTTTAGAAATTGAAGCACTTTATGAACACCGGGTCGTTTCAACCTGCATCTTCCCGAACAACCAATAAAAAGAAATAAAAAAAGACACGTCAGAAAGGAAACCGGCATATAATGAATTTGAATCTAAAGAAATTCAGCAGAAATTAAATTTATTTAAAAAATAAACGGGTGGAAGAGTGAGATGATTAATTAAGGAAAGAGAGGTTAGAAAAGAAAAAAAAAGAAAAGAAAAGAAAAGAAAGAAAAATGAAATAAATAAAGAAAGAAAGAAAAAAGGAAGAAATGAATGTTGAAATAAATAAATAAATAAATAAATAAATAAAGAAAGAAAGAAAGAAAGAAAAATGAAACAAAGATATTTACCCTCCTTTGTTCCGCTTCGGTTTGTGGTGCTCAAATTGTACATCGTTTCTTTCTTTCTTTCTTCTTTCTTTCTTCTTTCTTTCTTTCTTTCTTTCTCCTCTCTCTTCATAGTATTAATCAAAATCTCTGGTTGTTCCTTAGTGTTAAGCAGAATCATTGGTTGTTGATCCGTTTGTCCGTGTTAACTACGAACAACTTAACGCCTTTGAAGATTGGCTATTAAATAATTAACTAACCACGTATTCAAGCGTGTTGATTGGCTGATTGAATCCACACTGCTACGCAGAGTCTATATGTTTGAGTAGTCGTCTACAGCACACCTTATATTACTAAAATATGGGCACCTCATTTGGTGTAATGGTTAGCAAGCTCGCTTCGCAAACCATTGTTAGTGAGTTCGATTCTCATTGGGTGCCCCATACTTCTGGCCTTGTGCTATATCTAAGCAAAGCTTAGTTTTTAGGGCACCTCATGTGGTGTAATGGTTAGCAAGCTAGATTAGCAGACCATTGTTAGTGAGTTCGATTCTCACTGGGCGCCCCACACTTCTGGCCTTGTGCTATATCTAAGCAAAGCTTAGTAAATAACTATATTACTAAAATATGGGCACCTCACGTGGTGTAATGGTTAGCAAGCTCGCTTCGCAAACCATTGTTAGTGAGTTCGATTCTCACTGGGCGCTCCATAATCTGGCCTTGTGCCATATCTAAGCTAAGCTTAGTAAATAACTTTATTACTAAAATATGGGCACCTTACGTGGTGTAATGGTTAGCAAACTTGATTTGCAGACCATTGTTAGTGAGTTCGATTCTGACTGGGTGCCTCACACTTCTGGCCTTGTGCCATATCCAAGCAAAGCTTAGTAAATAACTAAATAAATATATTACTAAAATATGGGCACCTCACGTGGTGTAATGGTTAACAAGTTAGATTCGCTGACCATTTTTAGTGGGTTCGATTCTCACTGGGCGCCCCATACTTCTGGCCTTGTGCCACATCTAAGCTAAACTTAGTAAATAACTATATTACTAAAATATTCCAACAGCTTCCCTACTAGTATTTTTATTTTTACCAACGTATGATGATTCACGAATATTTCGACATTTATTGTATTTATTTATTGGTTATGAAAAAATTCATAATCTTTTTGACTGAATCAATTTGCTGTCTGTAACGCACCAATGGAACCTGCAGCAAAAACTGATAGAAAACGGCTGACTTTTATTTCTCATGTGTAAAGAAGATGCTTTCTAATTTCTCTTGCAGGTATTTCACATAAAACTTGTCAGAATATGAATTACATACGCCTACACGCCTAGACGTACATCGTTACAATGATTGTCTACTTTATCTATACTAGCAAATATATGCACCCTCCGGGTGCAAGTATTTAAATTTTAAAGTAATAGAATATTGTATTAAATTAGAAAGGCTAATGAAACTAAATAAGAATGTAGATAAAAAGATTTGAAACAGAGACGGGTATAATCGAAAAATAGAACAACTGAAACTTACACTTCCATCACTCTCGTCTTTCATTGTTATTTTTTCTAATTTAAGTATTTATTTAACAGAGGAAGTAAAGAATAAAATTACAGTTATTTCTTCTTGTTAATGGATTTCATTTAAAATTTATTGAAGAGATTTTTGATTATATTCATTAAAATAAAGCCAAACAGTTAGAAACCAATAATACTAAGCATATATTTATTAAAATTACATTTTTAATATCAATATGCAAATTAGCCTTCCCATTCACACTGTAAACCGCTATTTTGTTGTATATATAAATACAATTGCATGTTATTAGTATGTAGATATGGTTAACAGTATAAATAATGTAGAACAATTTTATTAATAATTGAGGTTAAAATAAGGATAAATTCATGGTGAATGTGACGTCAATTACTAAGGGAATTGTGACTTGAATAGTGATTTAGTTTCGGTTACAGACAGAAAAACACACAATCTCCATTATAATAAGAAGATATCTATCTACCCACATATATTATATACTAGCAGCGGCTACCCGGCGTCGCCTGGGTAGAGGGGAATCTTTTTAAAGTTATTCCCGCAGATCCATTATTACTGAATCGAGAGTTTAATCCTCGTGGGATGCCCCATTTAAATCCCTATGTAAAAAAATATAGACCTTGCATTGATCCATCTACTCTGAAAAGAAATGTTAATGTCTACTATCTAAAATATTAAATGAAAAAAAAATCCATGCTGTTATCATCTAAACTTTATTTTTTAATCATCTTCACGAATATAAATCAAATCTCCATTATTTTTGCTTAAAAAATCAAGCCCTGGTGATATTTAATGTATATATATATATATATATATTTACTTTGTCGTTAATTGTTTTATTTTCGAAGTTTCCTCCGGACATACACATACACACAACTGCCCTTT
>CM042165.1:65530565-65538065 GCA_023376005.1 Doryteuthis pealeii
GGTGTGTCAAAAAACATCGATATTTTTTTAAACTTTCTGGCACATCTTGTCTTCAGAAAAAAATAACGTTCCATTCATTCTTCATCTCTATCTTGCTAAATACAGCTTTAAACTTGGTATCTTTTTGGCACACCTTTTATACTGAAAAAAAAAAAATGCAACGTAATTTTTGTCAGAATACAAGGTGTGTCAAAAAATACAAAAGATCTCGAAACTTTTTTGACACACCTTATATATATATTTTTTTTTTGCAGCATTTTTTCTTTTAAACACGTTTTGTTAAACTCAACGGACAATTCTTGTCTGATGAGTTTTTGTTCAATTCTTTTTTAACCGTCTGGCCATCTTTTTAATATCCGGATGGAAATGGTGTATGAATCCACCAAAGGTTCTAACACGAGCGCTCTCTGCACTACAAGTGCCATCGTCAGGTGAGGAACTGGTGAGATGTTTCCATTGTTTCTTTTTAAACAAACAGTAGCAGAAGGAATTAGTAGGAGGAGGGGCTTACAAGTTTATAAGAATGTTATGGGGAATGGTGAGAGCAGAATTGGCGGGAAATTATAGGCATTTGAGAAAATTTTGACTGGTTTTAAAGTAGATCTTGTTAAAGGTTTTTGTTAGATCAATGTATAAGGCTTCGAGTATTTGAAGTTTTTGTTTGTCTGTTTTCTTTGTGCTGTATAAATGTGGTTTCAGTTAAAATTTTGCACTCAAAGAATTCACATTTTACAATATCAATCCAGGGATTTAAATGACTTTAAAGTAATGGTCAAGGACATCCTCTATCCCTGTAGTTTGGGGTCAGTACGCATTGGCTTTCGGTGAGGAGTTGACGGTTGGCGTGGACCCTGATCCATTCCTTGACCCCAAATGCACCTTGGCATTTGACAATGTGTCAATACAGTCGTGGGAGGGGATGAAGATGAAGCTAACGCCGTTCCTCACGCTGTTGGTGGTTGTGGCTAGAATGTTTATGCGAGACACGCGATTGGGGGAAAATCGCTTCCGGTTCTAATCCTTATCACGTGACCATTTGGTCCGCGCTGCTATGAAACATCAACTTGAATTAAGAAAGAGAGGTGATAGGAAAGGATGGCACCCAGTGGATTTCGGCAAAAGGTTTGTAAAAATGCCAGGTTTAAAAGGTAAGAGGCAGGCGATATCCCACACAGACTATTACGGAGGCGAACTACGCAGATGACCGAGCACTTTGCTGTACGGCCCGCACTAGCGTGTCCATGTGCTGGATTCAATAGGAGAACGTCACCTATGAGTTCGTCCTTGCTTCTCTAGTAATATCTAGCGTCTCTTGTTCGTATTACCCGGATGGTTTGTGTGATATGAGGCAAGTGGTCGCACAGCTGTTTTCTCGTGGTGTGTTGTCTCCACGACTAGTTCAAGATTGCACGCAAGGTTCTTGTGCAGCTCTCATCTAGCTTATTCTGACACTCCTTGAAAATATACCTGCACAAGCCGAATCCTTCTAATACAGCCCAGAAGAGACAGCACGGAACATCAACCTATACGCGAACTCCGATAAAACCGACTTCAATCGTAATGTTCTTAAACTCGGTGGAACAATTCAACTACCTAGGCAGTAATATCTCATCTACAGAAAGCGATGTTAATGCACACATACGAAAGGCATGGTCTACTATAAATAGATTATCAGTCATATGGAAATCCTATCTCACTGACAAGTTAAAGCGACAATTCTTCCAGACTGTAGTTGTGTCAGTACTACTCTACGGCTGCACCATTTGGATCCTAACCAAGCACCGAGAGAATAAACTAGATTGCAGTTTCATAAGAATGTCGCCTGTAATCTTAAACAAGACATGGAAGCAACACCCCATAAGAAAGCAGCTGTTCGGCCACTTACCACCTATTACAATGACCATCCGAGTAAAACGAACAAGACACGCTGTACACTGCTGGAGAAGCAAGGACGGACTCATAAGTGACGTTTTTCTGTGGAAGCCAGCACATGGGCACGCCAGCGTGGACCGTTCAGCGAATATGTACATTGATAAGCTCTGTACGGATACTGGATGCTGCGCAGAGGACCTCCCGAGGGCAATGAGTGATAGGGACGGTTGGTGAGAGATTGTCATGGGCAAGAATAGCATCTTTAAAGGCTATGATGACAGAAAACAAATTTATTTAGATGCGGCTTGATAATTGTATTATTTAGATTTTTAAAACTATTGTCCTCATATTTATAGTTATATGCACAACGTTTCGGCCGATGTGCCCCCCGACCTTCTTCAGGTGTTTCTTGTTGAACTCGAGAACCTTCTCTTCAAAAAACGGCAACCTTCTTGTCGATCTCAGATTTTTTGGACTGCTGTTCTCATATTTATAGTTATATGCACAACGTTTCGGCCGATGTGCCCCCCGGCCTTCTTCACGTGTTTCTTGTGAACTCGAGAACCTTCTCTTCAAAACGGCAACCTTCTTGTCGATCTCAGATTTTTTGGACTGCTGTTCTCATATTTATAGTTATATGCACAACGTTTCGGCCGATGTGCCCCCGGCCTTCTTCACGTGTTTCTTGTCGAACTCGAGAACCTTCTCTTCAAAAACGGCAACCTTCTTGTCGATCTCAGATTTTTTGGACTGCTGTCCTCATATTATATTGTTATATGCACAACGTTTCGGCCAGTGTGCTCTCCGGCCTTCTTCAGTGTTTTTGTTTTGAACTCGAGAACCTTCTCTTCAAAATCGGCACCCTTCTTGTCAAACTCAGATTTTTTTGACTGCTGTTCTCATATTTATTGCTATATGTACAACGTTTCGGCCGATGTTCCCCCCTCCCGGCCTTCTTCAGGTGTTTCTTGCTGAACTTCTCTTCAAAATCGTGGATCTTGTTGACGAACTCATGAGTCTTTATGACGCAATTGGGAGCCTTGACGGAACTTTGTACTGAACCCTTTATTTAATCCATTGGGTTTAGATTGGTTTAATTCCGCTAACTATGACCGGGTACAAGTATTAAGCTATGTTAAGTATTCTATGTCATGAGTCCATTTGAACACATGGCGCAACAGATATAAGGGTGAGTTAATAGAGTTCTAAGAGACAATTAACCGTAGATTTCTGGTTCAGTCCGGACAACAAGTGGTAATAACGACGAGGACAACAGTCTGGAAAATCTAAATAACACAAAGGCTATTGCATTTCTTTATATATATTTTTACATTATTTCACTGGAATAATGTTTGCCTCAGACTATCATCTCCCCGGCCCCATGAAAGAGGGTTTATAAATGAAAGAGATGTTATACATTATGGGGTCGTGTAGAAGGTTTGAACGCATCCCCATACTGGGACAAATCCCGTTCACACCCCGTTGATTCAATGGCAGAGAGATGCTACATAGTTGTCATGCTGTAAAAACCAACCAACCAACCAACCAACCACCCAACCAACAAACGTGCATAAAATCCCAAATTACAGGATGGGTTATGTGGGTACTGAGATCACAAATATTAGGTTCAAATTTTCTTGTTATTTTTACCTGTATGATGGTAGATTTCAAAAGTTCACTCTCTGTTCACATCAGAACTCATTCTATTCAAATAAAGTCCTATTATTATTGCTATCTGAGTCCTTCTGCTCAATTATAATGAACTGAACATTAGTTTTTGTACAGTGGTAGAAGAGCCGCTGTGAGTGTCTTAAAGTAGGCATAGAGTTTAAGCTACAAATCACCATGTTCTGCGAGGGTGTTTTTACGTTTTACCTTACCGGTTTGGATAAGTCTTTAAAGCATCCATCGAGCAATCGCTAGGTTTCGGGTTCGATACCAGTCCACACCAACTCAGCGCAGTGACAGACAGTTTGCGTAATCTGATCTGTGGGGTAAAGCATCTGGGAACTAACGGTAGGTGTTGCGCCCCAGCTCAGAAAAAAATCACAATATCCCTGGTCTAGTGCTAGCGAAAATGGGATAGACTTCCTCGTTATTCAGCTGATACCGTTAATAGGCGATTCCGTTGATTATGCTTTTATGTGAACAGTTTCGCTCAGTCAGTAGAGCATTTGCCTAGGAATCAAAAGGTTCTGGGTTCAATACCAGCTCCCGCCAACTCGGTCAACTCAGTATATGATTAGCGCAGTTAAGATAATCTGGTCTGAGCGATAAAAGGGATTTATGAATCTAAATGAACATTTTATATTTCCGGTTCTGCCCTGAGGCTTTAGAATACACCGACTGCACTTCTGCAGAGGGGTAAGACCCACCGCCCTCAATGGGGCCATCTGATGGCCGTGGGTGGCGATCCGTAATTCTTAAAGAGGGAACTGGTGGCTGGGTAGTCCATGACATGCAACACTCCATTTTGGCCCTTACTTAGGCTAGATGGGCGGTCGGAGAGGCCCTCTCCGATCAATCAGCTGGCCACGTAAGGCCCTAGCACCTACATGATTGTCCCAATCTTATTGACCTTATAGCAATTCCCAACCCTTTTTATTATATGTGCTAGAAGGCGATGCCTGAGGTTCTTGTCATGGGTATGACGTTAAACTCTATAGGATGGTGAAGTTCAGTTCTGGAGCTCTGGAGAATGTGGAGCACTCCTTCATCACCAATTTTCCCTGGTCCACTCTGACCCGGAGTGGTATTACCTGTTAGGTGCCCATTAATGGGTTAAATAAAAAAAATTTTAAAGTTTAAAAAGTTTTCTACCAAACTATCGCTACGAATCTTTCAAAACCTTAGCGGCATTAAATGACCCACCGAGGTTTATATGCCTTGAAACAAAACAAACACACAAACAAATGTTAGGTTCGTCATTGTCATTTACCTATCTCAGTTATCTAATCCTTGCGTCCAATGCTCTAACGATCGAGCTGATGTTTTAACTCCGTGCGAGGAAGCGTAAAAACAAGAAAGATTACATAAGCGTTGCGACTGACTAAAAGTCGATTCCTTGTGTGTGCATTAATACCAATTATATAATATCATGAAATGGCTGACTTGAATGACATTTCACGTCCTTTACTATGTTACCGGAAGTTGAAAAAGTTAACGGAAGTCCGCCATTGTTTGAAATTTAAATTGCATCCTGGTGGAACTAACTGAATGATAAAAGGTTTACCTTTCTTAATAATAATAATGATAATAATAATGATAATAATAATAATGATAATAATAATAATAATAATATATGTGTGTGTGTGTTCCGACCTTTCCCTCTCTTATTTGTTCGTTTGCTGAAACTACGTTGTAACATTTGAATGGTAAAATTACAGAGAAGAATAAAGGGAAACAAAGAATCACTTTCAATTGAAATAAGAGAACTAATATTTGTCTATAGAAAGATAGATGGGCACCTCATATGGTATAAGGGTTAGCAAACTAGATTAGCAAAGCATTGTTAGAGAATTTGATTCTCATTGGGTGCCCCATACTTCTGTCCTTGTGCTGTATCTAAGCTACGCTTAGTAAATAACGATAGATAGATAGATAGATTGATAGAAATTGTTCATATATATCCATCTATCTATCTCAAAGTTTATCTATCGATCCAGCCTGTTTAACTATCTATCCCAGCCTGTTTATATATATATATATATATATATATATATATATATATAATATATATATATATATAAAACAGTCATCCAAATATCTTTTCCATGATTTAACAAAATTCATTTTGATATTGTTACCGTATTTTTGTTCTATATTTTCATAGAGGTGTTCTTCTAAATATGCTAGGGTTAGGGTGGCGTAGGTTATCGCCATCTTCGTAGTTCCTAGTGTTTGGATGTAGTTCTTGTTGTCGAATTGAAAAGAGTTGTTGTTTAGGATTAGTTCTAAACCGTCAGTGATTAATTTTTTGTTGAACCTAGAGTGTAATATTTCTGGGTATTTCGCTATCCAAAATGATAATTCCTAATTCATGGAGGATATTGCTATATAAACTGGTAACGTCGAATGTTACCATGAGTGTGTCAGGGTCTACTTTTTGTGGTATGTAGTTTAGGAATTGAATGTCGTCTCTAACGTAACTTTTTATCTTTTTGAGGAAAGGTTGTAGTAGGATGTCTATTAGTTCTGTTGGTGGGACATTCTGATCCTGCTACTATAGGTCTAATTTGAAGATCATTAGGGTCTCGTATTTCTATATATTCTGATTTTTGTGTTTAATTACTGTTTTTAATTTTTTTCGATTTGTGGATGTTTTTTTGGGGGGGATGGGTTAGGTAGTCCCTTTCTTTTTTGGTTAGTATCTCTTTGTGTGTTGTGCAGAATTTTATAATTTTTGATATTATATTTTTGTATATATTTGTGTCTATTGGTTTGTAGTAGTATTGTCACTAAGTATCTCTTGGATTTTTTTTTATCTATAATATGTTTTGTTTAGGATGAATATTGCACTTCCCTTGTCAGCTTCTTTTATGACTATGTCATTGTTTTCCTGTAGGTTTTTTTAAGGCTTGTTTTTGTTTATGTGACAGGTTGTTGTGTGTGTTTTTCTTTCCCTGTAGATTGATGCTCCAGAGCTTTAAAAAAAAAATATATTTAGCTCACTGTCTTTACTTTTTTCTGTTTGGATTTGTTTTTTTTTTTTTTACTAGAGAATCGTCTGAATTATTTTTATTTTGGAACTTTTTATAAGTCTAAATTTTCGCTCAAATTCTTTGAGATCTTTTTTAGTTCCTCTAGATTGGATTTTGGGGTAGGGCAAAATTTTAGACCTAATTTAAGTAAATTAATTTGATTCTTGTCTAGTTTGTACCCTGAAAGATTGATTATTTTGGGTTTGATTTCGTTTAGTGTGTTGTTTATATTGGTCGTTTGGTTCGGCCTATGTTTTCTAAGAAAGTTTTTTTTGTTATTGTGTGGTTGTAATTACTAGGGTAGTTTTTTTTGTGATTTTGTTCATTTCTGTTTCTAGATGTATCATAGATATTACTTATTCTATATGGGATTGTGTATTTGGATATGTTAAATTGTCGGTTGTTTGGTGGGTAAGTATTTTTTAGGGGGTTGTTTCGTATTTGTGAGTATGTATAGTGATTGGACTTGTTTCTTTGTGTATGAGCGTCTGTGTGGGGGTTATGGGGATTTTTGTATTGTGTCGTTTTTATATATTGGTGTGTATTGGGATTAATTTGTATGTTGTGTGTGTTTTCTCATCTGTATCTATTATATGGGTGTGTTTGTGTGTGTAGTGTGTGTTGTGTTGTAGTGTAAGTTTTTTCTTGTGAATGAGAATGTGTGTATGGTCTTAGTTGTGGGTGATATTGGTGTGTGAAGTTGTTGTTTCGTGGGTTTGTAATGTAATGTGTATTTCGATATACATTTTTTTGTGTGTGTTTCTCGTTTTTTGTTGTTGTTTTCTTTCTTCTTCTTCTTTTTGTAGTCCTGATCTTTCTGGGGTAGGTTTATCAGCCAAGTAGTCTTCTTTTCCAGGATTGTTTTAGATTTTTCCTCCTTTTTTTTGCATTCCGATTCCCATAGTTCCAATAGGAATTGTTGTGTCAT
>CM042165.1:65543065-65583065 GCA_023376005.1 Doryteuthis pealeii
CTAACAAAAATTCTAATGTTAAAGAGATAATAGCAGAAATAATTCGGTTAATTACGTCACAAAAAATCAGTTGACGTATGGGGGGTGGGGCGATGATGATTATAAAAGAAGGATCCTGGTATTGAGGGGGATTCAGTCGGAGTCACTCGGAGAGAAAGGAGAAAGAGAGTTGAGAAGGAAACACGCAAGGCAGACAATAGCTGGACTTAGTCAAATTGGCAGAGATTCTCGCCCGCCTGACAAAATCTCTCTCTTTCTCTCTTTCATTCTAATGAAATAGTTCTGGTGTGGGGAAAAGGAAAATGCGTGTTCTGTGTTAAAAATAAAATAAATTTTATTTAAAAAAAAATCAGAAACATTATAGTTCATAATAAAACTCAAAGGAGTTTGATGTAAAATTATATAAAAGTGTATAATGAGTATCAAAATTGTTCATGATATATGCCAGCTATTAAAAAGGTAATTTGCAAGTCCACAGCATAATTGAAGAAAGATGTAAAGTTTCAAAGCATTTACGGTGTTGATAAATCCGTAGTGTTGTAGAACACACACACACACACACACAGACACACACACACACACACACACATATATATATATATATATATATTATAATATATATATATTATATATATAATGAATTAGGCGAATATATTATTATCAACTAATTAATTTTCATATATATATATATATATAATATATATATATATATATATATATATATAAAAGTTAAGTAGTGTGACATAGAGTCAATACCTGGTTACTGAGAGTTTCTCGCCTATGCGATCTTCAGGCGAAGATCTATTTTTTTTTAAGTTAATGAAATTTTATTAACTTCTTATTGATCCCAGCCGTTTTGGGATTAGAATATTTAGGAATGTTTATTTTAAGAATATATTTTAAGATTTCTGAATCCGTCCAGCTTAAGTGGACTTTAACGTTTATGGAATTCGTTTTTAACGCCAATTCGATAATGAGAAGCTTTAAAAATATTTTCAAATTTGAAAATAATTTTTAAGTGTTTTTTGTCGGAGAATTCGTGTTAAGTAGAAAAATCAATCTTGAAAAGTTAATGAGAATATTTTTTAGTATGTGATGTTAGTACATTGGTTGGTTGGTTGGTTGTATTTTACGGCATGTTAACCCATTGGGTCATTTTATGCTGAAGAGGTTTTGTTTTATTCATTCTTGATGGATACCCATTTTTTAAACTCAATTTTAAAATACTTTTTTAATATCTGATTTTGTCCTATTTAACCTTAAAGGCCCCCCTAAAAGGTACCCTAAAAGGCACTAGAGTGGACCCGGGAGCAATGGGGATAAAGGAATACTCCCCATTCCATAAAGTGCTGTTTTTTGTGTGAGGGGAGTGAAAATTAATTAATGGAATAATTAAAAAAAAAATTAAAACAGAACTTATTCTATTTAAATAACGTCCTATTATTTTAATCTGAGTCCTTCTGCCCGTAAGATACATCTTATAAATGCGCACAGCATGGCCGGGAGTGATGCACTATCTTCATCGCCGGTTACGGGTTCTTGTGCATCATATCGGCTCCGATAGCAACCCCAACTTGTATCCGGCATCTTCAAGTTGCCACCCTGCAAGCTACGTGCTGCTAGTCTTGATATTTTCCTAATAATGAAACTGCAAAAACTTGACCTCTTAAATCGAGAAACCATAGTTAGTGTAAGCCAATGAAAAATACCCCCCTACTACTAATATATAATGGAATAATCTGTTCCTCCCGGTTTCAGTCTAATTCAACTTCCACGTATTCCGCTTGTGGTTGGTTCGCCCCCTTCTATAAACTTAATTTATTTTATTTGCTCAATTATAATGAACTAACCATCAGTTTTTTGTACTTTGTTTGGGTGGGCGATGAGAGCCACAGTGAGGGTTTAATGTAGACACAGAGTTGATCCTTATCAGGGTACTCTGTTGTGATGTAAGTGAAGTCGTCGGGTGATCTATTGTCTGTATCATCCAGAGGGAGTATATACCCTTTTAACTAGCGCTAGACCAAGGAAATTGTTTTGGAGCCTCACACCTACCATCAGCTCCTCACTTTACCGCACAGTGCTACTCATATGCTGTTGGCGAGGGCCGATATTGAACCTGAAACCTTGTGATTCCTAGTCAGATGTTCTACCGATTGAGCTAAACTGGCCCTTCACTGTTGTAATGTTACCGAGTTATTCTGTATCATAGGAGTAAACCCCGAAAACAAATCAGGATGCTGAAATCCAGTATTACCCAGCAACTCTTGCGACATTATCACTGCCAAACTGCATTGGTTCCTTACTTTTCCTTTGGATCACAGCGGCAGTGTGGAGAGGGGGTATTTGCTGCTTGGGCAACAGCTTATCCTCCATATGAACCTACACAGGCTACGTAGTTCAAAAAGATTTTTGGACACTACTCCATCGTCTATCGTCTATCTTCTGTATCAAGTCAGTATTTAAATTTTCACTTTTTGTAGTTATTTACTGGTCTTTGCTTAGATATGGCACACTGGTCTCTCCCACCTTTTTTGGTCTCTCCCATCTATTTTTTGGTATCTCCCATCTTTTTTTGGTATCTCCCATCTTTTTTTGTCTCTCCCATCTTTTTTTGGTCTCTCTCATCTTTTTTATGGTCTCTCTCATTTTTTTTTATCCCTCTCATCTTTTTGGGTCTCTCCCATCTTTTTTTGGTCTCTCACATCTTTTATTTTGGTCTATCCCATCTTTTTCTCTCTCCCATCTTTTTGTCTGTCCCATCTTTTTTCTCTATCCCATCTTTTATTTTGGTCTCTCCCATCTTTTTCTTTGGTCTATCCCATCTTTTTTTGGTCTCTCCCATCTTTTTTTGGTCTCTCACATCTTTTATTTGGTCTATCCCATCTTTTTTTGGTCTCCCATCTTTTTTGTCTATCCCATCTTTTATTTTGGTCTCTCCATCTTTTTCTTTGGTCTGTCCCATCTTTTTTTGTCTCTCCCATCTTTTATTTTGGTCTCTCCCATCTTTTGTTTTGGTCTCACCCATCTAAGTACTGAATACGATAATCGAATGGGAATTTATGCTTTCAGCGTGACTTGACCATAGATGATCTCATTTTATATTTATTCTCTCCTATTAGCATAAATATACATTTATCCCATTTATTCATATGCAAATTACATACAACCATTGTCCAATATCACGCCACGGGCAAAATGATTATATGGGAACGTAATATTTACATTCAACATCTAGATAAGAGTAGGTATTTACCCAACCCGTATTTACGGTGTAACGATGATCGAAAATATGGGGCATCCAGCGAGGACAACATCTAGATAAGAGTTAGCTTCAGTCATTTTCTTAAAAATTTTTTTTTTTTTTTTTACTGAAGACATACATTTCAAAGACACATTTTCAACTCATTATACTTAGTCTTTCATTCCCCTAATCACTCATAATATATATATATATATATATATATATATATATAATATATATATATATATATTATATATATATATATAGGAGTAAAAAAATTGAATAAATCCGACAAAAAATGTGGTTGAGAGTAGAGGAAAATGTGGATATAATAACAAAACGACTATGTTCAATTTATATTAGCTTCATAATAATGAGGCGAAATATCAATTGAACATAGTCGTTTGTGTTGTTATATCCACATTTCCTTACTCTCAACCATATATATATATAATATATATTATATATATATATATATATATATATATATATATCATCCCCTCATTCCCCTAACCATTTATAATATATAATATATATATATTATACATGAGAATTAAACAAAAGGCACATCTCCTGTTTAACAATTCTATTTTTTTACTTTAATTTTCTGGCCAACTTTTTAATGTTTGGTGGAATTGGTGGATAAGTCCACCAAAGTTCAGTTCCCGAGTACTTTCTGCACTTCGAAGTGCCATCATCAGGGGATACACACACACACACACACACACACACACACAACATATATAAATATATATATATCATCATCATCATCATCATCGTGTCGCGCCAGCAGCGCGGGTATCCATGATAATCTATCGCCAACCACCCCTTTCATTCATTGACTCCGGAAGGTCCTCCGTACAGCATGGAATATCCGCACAGAGCTGGTCTATGTAGGTCTTTGCTGGACAACCCGCGTTAGCATGTCCAGGTGTGGGTTTTCACAGAAGTACGACGCTTATGAGTTCATCCTTACTTCTCCAGCAGTGTCCGGCATGTCTTGTTCATCTTACTCGGATAGTTTGTGTGACAGGGGGTAGGTGACCGTGCTTTCTTGTGGGATATTGCTTCCTCGATTTGTTTCAAGATCACACGCATCAAGGACAATATATATATATATATATATATATATATAATATATTATAATAATATATATATAAAAAGAGTTTCGGAATATCTATTCAAGTGTGTTCCTGTCTGTGCTATGAGCGATTAGACAAAGTAATATATTCTCGCCCCGCCAATGCTGAACAAATATATTCCAAAAGGAAAACTCATTGCCAGGTGTTTACGATAGCATATATATATATATATATATATATATATATATAATATAATAAGTCATCAACAGACAGATGTTTCGGCGTTTCACGCCTCTTCAGTGTGGCTAGACACAACAACTATCCTTGGCTAGGGTCGAACTCAGACTAACTGTTTGCCAGCCTGCTATTTTATCCCCTCGGCTACAGACTGCTACCGTAGCGGGACTGGTGTCTTTAAACTATTAGATACATAGGTTTGTTTATATATTTTTACGATCACAGAGAGATCAAGTTTGCGAGCAAACGATCATTGCTTATATGCTTAGTAGTGAAAGTTAATTTAAATCACCAATTAGAGAGCTCATACCAAATTTATGGGAGCATATATATATATATATATATATATATATATATATATATATATTATATATAAAAGAAAATTTGAAAAAACAAGTGTTCCGAAAATGGGATGAATTTAATAATCGATGTTTAAAACATTTCGGTTACATTGAACCTTCATCAGGTGTCTCTTGGGTGAAGAAAATGATGGATGTTTTATATGTGACAGGAGATGAAAATCTTTTAGTTAGTAACTGTATTTGATCAGCGTTTATTTTGAAAGGCAAGTCGCGAATCTACTGCAACTACTTGTTTTTTTTTTTCAATTTTCTTTATATTGTCGGATTTAATTTCCATATTTACTCCCATATATATATATATATATATATATAATATATAATATATATACCTCTCCACATGAGCAGGATGCGACACTAAATCAATTTTTTAAGTTTAACAGTGAATTCAGTTTTCCTTCTAGACTGGTTACCTACCTAAGGTTGGAGAGCCCAGTATGCCTTACTATTTACCCACAGCTGGAGGGAGAATAGTAGGATGCATACGTTTCTCAAGGGTATTAGCTCAATGTGAAATGCAAACAGCCTCGTCTAGGAATTGAACTCGAGCCGACGAGTCCATTTCCTACGACTCTAACCATTACACCACGTGCCTCCACGATAGTATACAAGGTGTGTCAAAACATATCGAGATTTTTTGTACTTTTTGACATAACTTGTAAGCTGAAAAAAAGAAATTAAACGTTTCATTCATTGTTACATTTGCCAGTAAGGATACAGAGTTCACACTACGATCAGGAGAATGTACACGTTACTACTAAGAAACATTGTTATTATAATACATGTCATCTTTCGCGCTGATGAAATATATATACAGTTCATTATCTCATGCACATCTTATATATCATAGTTCGAATACCATATATTTATATAGCACACACGGGGATTGATACCAGACGAGACCATAAGGTTCCGTTCCAGATTCAGTATTGCAAACAGTACGGTAGGTCGAACGTACACTGTTCAGACACAACACTGGGATATATAAGCCGCTGATAAGTATGATAGTAAAATGCTTTGTTGTATATACAAAAATATAATTTTATTAATTCACGTATTGATATACTACGTCATCAGTTTTCTTTTTCATCGCATCTTTTATAGTATATCAATTATTTTAAAAATTATTTAAAACTTCTCTTAAGAAAAAAATTAATTCTCAAAACTTTTTCTTTTAACGATGACCAAGAGCCATCAGGTCAAAGAAGTAACCGAATCAATACAATAAATAAAGAAATTAACTTTTAATGAGTAGCACAGATTGGTATCTACACGCCTTTTACTTCTTTCTCTTCACTTCTTCTCTTGCTTCATTAGCTCTCTATCCGTACTGAGTGTTGTCTCGTCTTCTATGTATGGATCCTTTCTTCTCTGTCTTGTTCGCTTTACTGCTCTTCTTGATCTTCTCAGACCTCTCTTCTCTTCTTCTTTCTTCTTAGGAGCTCACTGTATCTGTCTAGTCTGTCGTATCTGGATGTCTGTCTGTCACTTCTCTGTCTGAGTAACGTTATATAATATAAAGACAAACGAGAATATTTCTTAGTTATTACTTTTTTAATTTTTTTTATTCCAACTTGTTTTGACCTTAGGCATCGTCAGGAAAAATGTTTATTTTATAGAAATTTTTTTTTCATTTTGAAATAATTGTATATATATATATAATATATATATATATATATATATATATAATATATATATATATGGTGTGTGGTGTGTGTGTGTGTGTGTGCTGACAGGGAATAAGAAAGTATGCATGCGAAATTATTAAGAACGTCTAGACAAGGTGTGTTTGTTCTGAGAATTATAATAATAACGACGTATTATTGCTATAGATACTGCTGAAAAAGTTCCCGGATAGATCAGAAAAAAAAAAACATGTTTGCTATATGTCTAAAATGCTGCTACGAGCTAAGCTGTTGGCAGTTGAATAAAATTATTTCATAATAATTTTTATCGAAGACAACAATTTCACTCCTTATATTCAACAATTCTACTTCACCTGTCCTTAATATGTATAGAATTATTCGTTGATATGTTTACATTTAAAAACTAGGGTTAGGGTTAGGGTTAAGTTTTTTGTTTCAATTAAATTGCACAAGCGTTTATGATTAGTGATGTTAAATGTGTATGTGAGAGAAGAAAATAAAAAATACAATGTATGTGTAAGCGTGCGGTAGAATGTCCCTTGCATGTGTGAGCATGTGCGTATGTGTGTACACGTGAGTTAATGGATGTGTGTGCGTGTGTCTGTGTGTCAGTTATTAAGTATTATTATAATGTGTTATGCGAATGAGTTACAACGTGGGGGGTAAGGTACGGTGAGAAGTGTAAAGTCTGGGTTCTGTGTGTATGTGTGGGTGGTGAGAAGAGAGAGAGAGAGAGAGAGAAGAGAAAGAGAGGAGGGAGGGGAAGAGAAAGGGAAGAGAGAGAGAGGGGGGAGAGAGGGAGAGTAAAAAGGTGTGTGTACGTATATAGTCAGATAAGTAATTGTGTGTGTGTGTGTGTGCGCAGCGCGCGCGCGCGCGCCGCGACGCCGCGCGCGTGTGTGTGTGTGTGTGTGTGTGATGTGTGTGTGTGTGTGAGAGAGAGAGAGAGAGAGAGAGAGAGAGAGAGAGAGAGGAGAAGAGAACGTGGGGGGGGGGGGGGGTGGGTGTTGACAGTATGAGTTTATGGATCATGGTGTATTGTGTGCATATATTTGTTGTATGCAAAGAGACAGAGAATAAGAAAGTGGTGTCTATACGATGCAAGTCTGGATAGGTAATGTGTGTGTAACGGTAATATAAACATCCAATGAATAGTGATGAGGAGCAATCATTATTAACATATTGATAGTGTGTGATGTGTGTGTGTGGAGAAGAGACGAGAGAGAGAATAAAATCGAGAGACGATTGAGAAGAGGAGAACGAGGAGAGAAGAGAAAGAGAAAGTAAAAAAGTGTGTCATACGAATGCAGTCCTGGAATAGATTGTATGTGTACTCGGGATACTTACCCTTTTGTGTGTTGTTGTAGATGTTGAGAGAGAGAGGATCGAGGGAGAGGAGACAGATGAGGAGAGAGAGAGAGAAATAAAGAAAGTAAAAAAGTGCGTGTACGGTGTGAGGCTGCGCATAAGTATGTGCGAATGTCGCTTCTGTGTGTCCCGCGGTGTGTGACAACGAGAAGCAGAGAGGAGAGAGGAGAGGAGCGGAGAGACGATCGCGCTCGAGGAGAGCGAGAAGGAGAGAGAAGAGAGAGAGTAGGGAGAGTGTAAAAAGTATGTGTGGGGAGAAATAAAAGAATGTGTATTAGGGAGAAAAAAAGTACGAGTGTGAGTAAGAATGTGTAAATGTATCAATAAAGGCACAATTGTGTGCATGTGGGTAGGTGAATGAGTGCGACTAAGAACTTGCCACGTGAGTTTAAGTTAGAAAGTGTGTATGTCTGTCTCTTGTGTTGTGTGTGTGTTGTGTGTATGAATGGGAGTAAGAAAGGGAACGTGTACAGGAGATAGAGAAGGTAGGGAAAAATATGTCTGTGTGTGAGTGAATAAGAAGTGTGTACGGAAGGGACTAAGAAAGTTTGTCTGTGTGTGTTTGTATGTATGTGTGTATATATGTATGTGTGTGTATGTATGTGTGTGGTCAGGCCCATCATTTTTCTGTCGCTGTTGAAATAAAAAAAAGCAATTACTATTCAAAGCCCGACAAATAGAATAGGATTTTATTTAATCGAATTTTTAATGCTATGCATTGTAATGTTTTTATTGCTTTATTACTTTCTTTTTTAAATCTTATTTTTTTCTTTAAACATTTTCCGTTCCAACCTGAAAGACATCAGTGAAGCAGTTTAAATACGAAACACGTTTCAATAAAGGACCAAGAGAAAACGCGTTCCGTAAAAATTTAAACAAAAAAAATCGATCGTAACGACATTTTAGTTATCGATTATTATTATCGTTATATCATTCATTGCGAGTTTTTCACACTCTTTCTTTTTCTTTTCTTTCTTTTCTTTTAAAGTTATTTTTCTTTTTTTCTTTTTCTTTCTTTTTTTCTTTTTTTCTTTTCTTCTTTTAAGTTATTTCCTTTCTTTCTTTCTTTTTTCTTTTTTCTTTATTTATTCTCTTTCTTTCTTTCTTTCTTTCTTTTTCTTTTTCTTTTTGCAATTATTCTTTCTTTCCTTTCCTTTCTTTATTACATAGTTACATTTCTTATACCCCTATTTTTCTCTTCCTTTCATCTTTCTTCTTTCTTTAATTATTTCCTTTCTTTCTTTCTTTCTTCTTTTTTCTTTCTTCTTTTTTCTTTTGCAATTTTTCTTTCTTTCTTTTCTTTCTCTTTTTGGCAATTATTTTTCTCTTTCTTTTATTTTTCTTTCTTATTTGCAATTATTCTCCTTCTTTCTTTTTCTTTCTTTCTTTCTTTCTTTCTTTCTTTTCTTTCGGCAATTTTTTTCTTCTTTCTTACTTTATTTGTAAGTATTCTCTTTCTTTCTTTCTTTTCTTCTTTTTTTATTCTTCTTTTTCATCTTTCTTTCTGCTTTTTATTTCTTTTGCATTATATTCTCTCTTCTTCTTTCTTTCTCAATTATTTCCTTCCTTTCCTTCTTTTCTTTTCTTTCTTTCTTTCTTTTTCTTTCTTTTCTTTCTTTGCAATCATTCTCTTCTCTTTCTTTCTCTTTCTTTCATTCTTTTCTTTCTTTCTTTTTGCAATTATTTCTTCTTTCCTTTCTTTCTTTCTTTCTTTCTTTCTTTCTTTGCAATATTTTCTCTTCTTTCTTTCTTTCTTTTCTTTCTTTCATTCTCTTTCTTTTCTCTTCTCTTCTTTTGCAATTTATTCTTCTTTCTTTCTTTCTTTCTTTCTCTTCAATTTCTTCTTTTTTTCTTTTCTCTTTTGCAATTATTTTTCTTTCTTTCTTTCTTTCATTCTTTCTTTTCTTCTTTGCAATTATCTCTTTCTCTTTCTTCTTTCTTTCTTTCTTTCTTTCTCTGCAATTATTCTTCTTTTTTCTTTTTCTTTTTTTTCTTTCTTTCTTTCTTTCTTTTTTCTTTCTGCTGAGTATTCTTAGCCAATCTTAACATTGCTGTCGTCCTGGTGGTATCAATTCTTCCTCTGATTTCCAAATTTAGGCTTTTTAGAAACCTTATGGGCCATTAAAACAACAATAACAACAATTTGTATCATTCACCCTCATGTTCTACCGTTTTTTCAGTTCTCTGGCAAGGTCCAGGTATTTGTTTAACTTTTCAATTTTACTCTGTGGTCCCCCAAAACGGAAAAACTATTTAATCTCATCTTATACCCAGACAAGGAAGTAAATTCGTCGGAGTGGCCTAAAGTCAGTATCAGCCAAACAGCGAGGGAGTCTATCCCCTTTTCACTAGCGCTAGACCGAGATTGTTTTGGCGTCTGATGTGGAGAACCACACCGACCACCAGTTCCTCACTTTACCACACAGGTCCCTGTGCTACTCATAAGCTAGGTTGGTGAGGGCCGATATCGAACCAGTAACCTTGTGGTTCTTAGTCGGACGTTCTACCCGGCTGAGCTAAACCGGACCTATTATATTCAGAGAATCTAACAATTATTACACTTGAAGAATGTCCTCCGTGTTTTTTAAATTTATTTAGCAGTAAATAAACTAATAAAAGATAAGACGCAAAACATTTTTTAAATAGTTGAATATTCTGGCTTCATAAAATATATCTCCAAGCAAACAGATTAAATTATTTGAATTAATGATAGCATTTTTTTCGAGGCCTGCAGAGAAAAAAATGTTATAGGAAAATGGAATTCAATAACTTTTGCCATAGGCATTAAACCCAGTTAAAAATAATCGATAAAAATATGTTTTATTATTTTATATTTTGACAAAAATATCTTTTTATTTTTTTCACATTGTGGACCAGTTGGGGGTATATCTATCTATACATATATAAAATGAGAGCTGATATGTATGTATGTATGTATGTACATAATGTACATACATACATACATACATTCGGAAGCATGTAGTTACTGATCTGCACACAGGCGGCATTAGGCTTATCTTAGCATCGCTTCTCACAACAATACAATGGCAGTTGTGTACTCGGTGGAGCCTCTTGTGACTGAGCAGCCTTTTCATGATAACACTGCTCACCCGATGATTGTGGGAGGGGACAAGAAAATGCGTCCTAAATAAAGCTGCCATTGATCTGCTGGTTAGCTTACTGTGGGTAACGCCTGTCCATTTTAAGGATTGAAAAATCATGAACTAGCTCACAAGCGGACAATTAAAGAATGAGTGGCAGTCACCTGACAAGATGTTGGGATGAATATGTATGTATGTCCTTACGGCAAGAAAACAATCAATGACAAAGTTAATGTATATATACACATTGAATATCACCGGTTATTGCTTTTTGTGTAAAAATGATGAAGATTTGATTTATATTCGATAAAACATCCCACGAGGTCGGATAAACACAAAGTTTTTTACGTGAGGATTTCTATGGGGCATCCAGCGAGGATCGAACTCGCTATTCAGTAGTAATAGATCTGCAAGACTAGCTAACCATTAAACCACTTTTTTTCCTCTACCCAGACTTTCGTCGGGTAGCCGCATTTTGTACATATATAAAGGGCAGTTGGTGTGTATGTATGGATGTATGTATGTCGGGGTGGGGGGACTACGAAAACCAAACAATTAACGACAAAGTAAATAAATATATACCTATTAAATATCACCGTTTCTTGATTTTTGTGCAAAAATTATGAAAATTTGATTTATATTCAAAGATATTTAAAAGATATTTAAAGATTAAAATATACATAGAAATAGCATTGAAATTCTACTTAAAAATGTCCAGCATTTGTAAATCTCAAAAATAAACAAATCAATACACCAGGTTTCCCCCACTCTACCCAGGCAACGCTGGGTAGCCACTTCTAGTACATATGTAAAGAGCAGTTGGTGTGAATGTATGTATGTATGTATGTATGTCCGGGGGAAACTAAAATAAGAAAAATAAAACAATTCATGACAAAGTAAATATATATACACATTCACTATCACCAGAGCTTGCTTTTTTGTGCAAAAATAATAAGATTTTATTTATATCTGGGAAGTTATTTTAAAATTAGGATTTGAATAGTAAGATAATGGAAAGTCATTGGCTGCGTTCGTGATTAAGACATTAATGGATCTGCGAGATTAACTTTTTATTATCTCCCCTCTACACAGGCAACGCCGAGTAGCCGCTTCTAGTTTCTAATAAATGCGAAAACGCAGCCGATTAGATATTAGACTTACAAATTGAATTTATGCACAAACGAAAAATATCAAATAGAAAGTCGATGGAGTGGCCTATTGTCTGTATCAGCCAGACAGCGAGGGAGTCGATCCCCTTTTTCATTAGCGCTAGACCAGGGAGGTGTTTTTGCATATGAAGTGGAGTGACACACCTACCACCAGCTCTCCACCTTACTGCGCAGATCCCTGTGCTACTCATACGCTGAGTTGGTGAGGACCGGTATTGAACCCGGAAACTTGTGTTTCCTAGCCGAATGCTCTACCGACTGAGCTACTTCTGTGAAACAACTGGCCCACAATATAAAAAGTATGTTTTTACGAAACTATATACAAGTAGAAGCGGCTACCCAGCATCGCCTGGGTAGAAGGGGGATTTTTTTTAGAAAATTTAGTCTCATAGATCCATTATTACTGAATTGTGAGTTTGTTTCCCACAGAATGTTCCATTAAAATCCCCACGTATTAAAAAGACCTTGTGTTGATCCAGCCAGTCTGAAAAGAAAAATTAATGTCTACTATTTACAACATTAAATACAAAAAATTTCCATGCTGTTATCATTTAAATTTTTTATTTTTTATCTTCACGATTATAATCAAATCTTCATTATTTTTGCTCAAAAATCAAGATATGATGATAGTGATATATATATATATATATATATATATATATATATATATATATATATATATATATATATATATATATATAAATTTACTTTGTCACTAATTGTTTTATTTTCATAGTTTGCTCCGGACATACCAACTGCCCTTTATATATAGATAGATAATGAAAAAAATTATCTGAATTTTTTAGAAGAGACTTGATAAGTTGGAGTTGGACACATGGCGTAACAGATGTAAGGGTTGAGTTAATCCAGTTCTAAGTGATAATCATCTGTAGAGTGGAGGTTCAATCCTAGCCAAGGGCGATAATAACATATAATACTTAACACACCTTAACACTTAATGGAGATTCGGTGTCTGTCTGCAACTGAAACTATGTTACCGCTTAAGTCACAATAACCCAGGAGGAATTGCGCAAGTAGATCAATGAGTATCTAATTTACAGTCAAAATCATTAATACATAGAATAGAATAAATCTTATCTATTAATGATGTCTCTATATAAAAATTTGAGTTAGATTTGCCTCAAAACAGCCCATGTTATTAGTGCGTTTAAAAATTCCTCAATGTGTGTTATATATCACTTGAAAATAAAGGTTTACATAATATATGGTGTGGTTAATTTGCATACGGATTTTAATAAAACCGGGTTTAATAAATAATTACTTAGTGTTATTGATCTCTAATATTATTGTTTTATTCCCCAATGTATTAAAATCAATCCTATGAATGATTTTTATATAGAAACCAATTAAAATATAATCAAAATAAGTAACCTTTTTATATGCGTATTTAATTTCGTTAGTCTTTCTAATTTAAGATATTTCATTACATTAAAACTTAAATGCTTACGCCCGAAGTCGCATATTCTTGCTAGTTAAGTTAATGAAAATTATTCCCTACAGCGATAGCCAATACATTACAAATACTTGTATTGGCATTGCAGTCTCGGAAGACTATATAGTTCTTGTGCCCCTGAAGTTATAGCGCCTACTGTGACTGTGAAGTCCAATGTTCGAAAAAAATAGCCTCGACCACAGATGTCACATGTGAAGGCTGTCCCTGAAGATGTTGATGTGCCAGTGCTTTGTTGCCATCACTTTCGTCTGGACTTCTTGGCTTCATGGTGTTACGCCAGGGTGACTTCAGATATAAACATCTGCTGCGGGGTGCCAACCGCCACCGAGGGCGGTCCTGAACCAAATTTTCGCAGATGGAAAGGGGTAATACCAAAGTACCTGAGATCATTCTTGCAGGCATCATTAAAACGCAGCTGTTGGCGACCAATCCGTCTCTTATCAGACGAAATCTCTGCATAGAGAATGTCCTTCGGAATTCGTCTATCGTACATCCGGTGGGCATGACCCAGCCATCGGAGACGACGCTGTCTCGGTCGAGAACACAAGCTGGGAAATTATTCCCAACGACGATAGCCATTATACGACAAATACTAATTCTGTTATAAAAGTAAAGTCGTCGGAGAGGCCTAATGTCGGTATGAGCCAATCAGCCAGGGAGTCTATCCCCTTTTCACTAGCGCTAGACCAAGGAGATTATTTTAGCGTCTGAGGTGGAGCGCCACACATACCATCAGCTCCTCACTTTACCGCACAGATCCCTGATCGACTCATACGCTGAGTTGGCGAGGGCCGGTATCGAACCAGGAACCTTGTGATTCCCAACCGAACGCTGCGTAATAAATTTCTTCATTATTCAATGTTTTCATGGGTTTACTTAATAAATCCCACTTGTGACATCACGTGATTTCATAAACAGCTTGAAAATAAATGAGGAATCGACGCAGTGACTGTGTAGTTTTGTTGTTGAATTATTTCAAAAAGAAAGTAGAACATTCGGATCACTTTTATCTGATGTTTACGAAGCGGAAATTTTAGAAGATAGAAGTAGCAAATAAGATTCACAGCTGGAGGCTGATTGAAGAAAAGAACAAATAAAATAGAAGAAGAAGAACAAATAAAGGCAGTTTTGGTATCGCTTTTCAAGAAACATTAAGGTGATAAGCTTAATTCTTATTGCCTCCGAGAAAAAGAGAAATGCTAGATAAGAGAGAGAAAAAAATGAAGAAAGAATTGAGAGATAAGAAGAGGAAGAGAGAAAAAAGGAAGAGAAAAGGGTGGATAGGGAAAGGAAAGCAAGGAAAAGGAAAAGGAAAAGGAAAAGAAAGAATGGAAATGTTTAGAGAAGAAGAAGAGGAAAGAAAAAGACTGAGAACAAAAAAGGGTTATTATAAATGAATAGGAAAGAAGAGGAAAGAAAAGAGAGAAAAGAGAGGGGGGTAATAAAAAGAAAAAGAAAAAGAAAAAAAAAAAGAAAAAGAAAAAGAAAAAGAAAAAGAAATAAAGAATAGAAAAGTTTAGAGAAGAAGAGGAAAGAAAAAGACGGAAGAAATATTATAAATGAATAGGGAAGAAGAGGAAAGAAAAGAGAGAAAAGAGAGGGGGAGGTAAGAAAAGAAAGAAAAAAAGAAAAGAAAGAAAGAATAGAAAAGTTTAGAGAAGAAGCAGAAGAAAATAAAGACGGAAAAAAAAAAAAAATTATTATGAATGAATATTGAAGAAGAGAAAGAAAAGAGAGAAAAGAGAGGGGGAGGCAAGAAAAGAAAAAGAAAAGAAAAAGAAAAAGAAAAAGAAAAGAAAAAGAAAGAAAGAAAGAATGAAAAATTTAGAAAAGAAGAGGAAAGAAAAAGACGGAAAAAAGGAAATACTATAAATGAATAGGGAAGAAGAGGGAAAAGACGAAAGAAAAGAGAGAAAAAGAGAGGGGAGGTAAGAAAAGAAAGAAAAAAAAAGAAAAGAAAGAAAGAATAGAAAAGTTTAGAGAAGAAGCAGAAGAATGATAAAGACGGAAAAAAAGAAATATTATAAATGAATAGGGAAGAAGAAGAAATAGAGAAAGATAGAAAAGAGGGGGGGGGGGTAAAAAAAGAAAGGAAAAAGAAAAGAAAAGAAAGAAAGAATAGAAAAGTTTAGAGAAGAAGAAGAAGAAAAAGACGGAAAAAAGAAATACTATAAATGAATAGGAAGAAGACGGAAAGAAAAGTTTTAAAAGTATGATACACTAAACTGCCTCTAGTGGTGAGGTTCCAGTTCTGGAGCTTTGATATGTGTGGGGTCACGCGTTTTTGTAATTACTCTCTGACCCACTCTGAGTAGGTAGGTATAGGGTTGGGACAATCATATAAGGCAGTAGAATACGCCAACTATATATATATATATATATATATATATATATATATATAATATATATATATACATACCATCGTTTCCTACCTGATGATGGCAAACTGTATTGCCGAAAGCGCTCGTATCGAAACCTTTGGTGGACTGTTACACAAGTTCCACCCCGACACCAAAAAGATGGCTCGAAAAATTAGAAAGGATCAACCAAAAACTCGTCCGACGAGAATTGTCTGTACAGTTCAACAAACTTGTATATATATATATATATATATATATATATATATATATATATATATATATATGTGTGTGTGTGTGTGTGTGTGGTGTGTATTTGGGCAGAATTCTTTTATTTATACATGTGGAATTAAACAAAAGGCAGGTCTCCTGTTTAGCGATTTTATTATATATTATTTATAGTATTCTGAGTATGACATTAAACTACTTCTAGTGGTGAATTTCAAGTACTGGAGCTCTGAGGAGTGTGGAGTACCCCTTCATCGCCATTACTCCCAGGTCCACACTGACCCGTACTGGTAGTACCTGTTAGGGTCCCATCGGCCAGGTCTCAAACCGAATAAAAAGGAACTCTTAAAAAACACCATTAACAATTTTTCTAAAAAATTAAACGCTTTTTTAAAAACAATGACGATTAATTTTTTTAATCAATTGGCTTCTAAATAAACACCCCCGGCTAAGAAACTAATTAAAAAGAACAAATTAATACAACCCTGACAATTGATAAAATTGAAATTTTAATTTCTAGAGGTTTTCGAAGGTATTTAAGATCTCCGAACGACCCCGAAGCTATTTTCTTGCGTTTTCTGAAATTATTACTCTATAGTCATCTCGTCTTGTCCTGATTAGCTCTTCTAATTGGTTCTGACTTGTCTATCTTAAGATTCTGGCTGGCGTATTTTTCTTCTTAGGATCTGTCTGAGATGTCCTGTGTTGTTGTTTGTTCTTAGTAACAACACAAGATATTACTTTAATGAATTCACATTTTTATTAAAGTCTTATTTCTATTTAGAACCGGATCTACAATCACGCGTGAGAGAATCTAGCTAATCGAACGGGAAGCGCCATTGCGTCCTTGTCATTCAAAGGTCAACCAGAAACTGATTATCTAAAATTCACTTCACACGGTTTAAACTCGCGACCGGATGTGTAGGTCAAAATAGTGTTAAAGTAGGTCAATCAAGACCTCTTGTAACAGTTATTCTGAATTCAAATAAATATAATAAGCAGGCATAATTAACACACACACACACACACACACACACACACATATATATATATATATTATATATATATATATAGTTTTTTTTATGATAGTTCTTTTGTATTGTGCGGGACATTCGCTTTTGTAATTGATAATACTGGAATTGTTAGATGTAGGTTTTTTTATATGGGTAGGTGGTGAATATGTTGTTAGTGTCTATCATAACGTCGAGGAATGGAAGTTTATTGTTTGTGTTAAGTTCATATGTAAGGTTTAGTACCGGAGTGTTGTTGAAATGTTCTTTGGAGTTCATGGAGTTCATTTACATTATTAATGAGGATAATATCATCGACATAACGAACGTAGATTGTGTTTTTTTTAATGATATTAAAGATTTTTTTAAAGGTGGGCCATATAAAAGTTGCTGAATGTGGGACCAAGAACCGAGCCCATCGATATACCGTCTTTTTGGATAATAGATTGCCTTGGTGGTCGTAAAAAGGAACTTCAGTTGTACAGCAGAGGAGGAACTTTTTAAGGATATTAGGGTTGATTTTGAGTGGTGTATATTCTGGATTATGTCAATACAAAAGAACCATCATAAAAAACCTAATAAATCGGGTAAAGCTTCTTCTAAAACAATATTCTTTTCTAAACTAAAAAATATTAAACAAACTCTCATGAATTCTCCAACTATATTGTTGACGAACAAATCCGTTAAATCATTTATAACATTAACCACAACGAAAAAAATGCCCCACTCAATAGCTCCACCCACAACATATATTATCGTAATCAGATGCAGTGAAACTATAAACAGCGTTAAAAAATAATACTTAATAATGTTTCTTTCCCCGACATCAACAGCGAAGTAAAGCTAATTATCTATTACCAAAAGTTTAAAACCACCAATCTTGTCACATGCAACAATTCATCCCCAAAAACTACTCGTCTTAATGAGACTAATCTCGTGTATAAATTTAAATTCCCAGTAGGAGACTGCCTCTCCAAAGTCGAAAGCACGTATATTGGTCACACGATGATCACATTATCACGCCGGTTAATATTACACCTAACTGATACAAACTCCATAAAGCAACGCTTAAAATCACATTCATGCCCCCCCTCAACTTACCGGAAAATTTTAACTGAAAATACACTTATACTGCACAAAGAAAAAACAATAAAACACTTCAAATACTCGAAGCCTTATATATCAAACAAAACAAACCCACCTTAAACAAGATTAAACTTTGAAACCAGTCAACATGTCCTCAAATGCCTATAATTTCCCGCCAATCCTCCTTCCACCAATCCCCTTACATTCTTATAAACTTTGAGCCCCCCTACAAATTCCTACTGCTACTGTTTGCTTAAACGAAACCTGTGAGCCCCTCTTACTACTAATTCCTACTGCTACTGCTTGATTTAAAAGCGAGACAACGGAAACATCCCACCAGTTCCTTACCTGAAGATGGCTCAAAGTCGTGGATTGCTACACTCATTCCCCCCGGATATTAAAAAGATGGCCAGACAGTTAGAAAGGATCGAACAAAAACTCGCTCGACAAGAATTGTCCGTAGAGTTTAACAAAGCATATATATATATATATATATATATATATATATATATATATATATATATATAGTAAATGAAGAAAAAACTCTAAACTTGCTTCATTACAATAATTTATTTCAACCGTATTAATACAGCATCTTCAGGTAATCACAAAAACATGTTCTTGTGATTACCTGAAGATGCCGTATTAAATAAATTACGGTTGATGCCGTATTAAATAAATTACGGTTGAAATAAATTATTGTAATGAAGCAAGTTTAGAGTTTTTTTCTTCATTTACTAAATATCTTGGTCTGTCCTTTTACTCACTGGTATTAGGCACATTGAGCTCTTCTTGCGGTCTACCTGCATCAGCTTGGTTAAACCACACATGGAAAGACCCTAACTACGGAAAAAACTATATATATATATATATATATATATATATGAATGAGAAAAGTGGGTGACTTATCGAGGAATATGAAATATTGACTTAGTTGCAACTTCAGCCATCGATAAATACTTAACCGAATAAATCAGAGTTATAAAGAATATAAAAGTGTTCAATACGTCTGTAGAGCGGATTTAGTAAAATGTTATAGACAGATAACCTATTCTAGTTTCACTATGTGGATCTTCAGGATTAACTGTAATGAATTAATTCACTTATAGTTAACCAATATATATATAGGATGTTGTTAGGGAGTCCACGCATGCTTCTTTATAGATATATGTGATGGATGTCGGAAAACCTTTTGGGTTGTATTGGAAGCATGGAAAAATATAAGATGAGGAATAATAACCACAATTGAAAGTGATGAATATTGTGTTGTTTTTTAAAATTACTTATTAATCCTAATATGAATAATTAAGGGAGGAGTGACATCGGTAGTGAGGTAGACACAATGTCCATTATAATAAGATGCACATGTCTGTTTATGACATTGCCGTGCTCATCAGAATTAACTATGACACAGTCTTAACTGAATCTCAAAAACATGGCAGCCTTCCTGGGTTATTCAGTATTTAAGAGTTCTATCCGAAAATAAAACAAAATAAAAGATGCACACTGTTGGAATATTTAAAAATCAAAATATACGTAGAAATAGCATTGAAATTCTAATTAAAAAGTCCAGTATTTGTAAATCTCAAATGTAAACAAATCAATACAGCAGAGTTTTTTTTGCTCCCTCACTTTACCCGGTCGACGCTGGGTAGCCGCTTCTAGTATATATATATATATATATATATATAATATATATAATATATAAAGTAATTATTTGTATATAAGAAGATGCGAAGTGACATTCTATTTTATAGAAAGGGATAAAAAAAAACGTTGACACTTCTATGGTAGCACATTTATGATATTATTTCACCTGATCACCATCCGTGTCAGCACATTCTTCGAATTTTCCACAGATAATTAAAAAAATGTTAACACTTCTATCGGAGTATTTGCGTTAGAAAAGCAAAATTAATATCGAAGAGACCACCTGCGGATTATTCAATAATGTTTACAGGTAAGGTGAACAGGTGGAGACTGTCTGGAATTATATCATAAATGTGCTCCCATAGAAGTGTTATTTAAAAAAAAATCACTCTGTTTTTTTTTTATTGTAATCTTATTATAATGGAAATTCGTGTCTGTCTGTAACCAAAACTATGCCACAGCTTACGAATCAATCTTATTTTATTAACAACGTCCCTATGAAAATGAGTTAGATTTGCCTCAAAACAGCCCATGCTATTAGTGCATTTAAAATCCTACAATGTGTCTTATATATCACTAAAAAATAAAGGCTTACATAATATATGGTGTGGTTAATTTGCATACTGATTTTAACAAAACCAGGATAAATAAATAATTACTTTGTGTTATTGATTTCTAATATCATTGTTTTATTCCCAAACGTATTAAAATCAATCCGGTGAATTATTTCATATAAAACCAATTAAAAATAAAATTGAAATAAGTGTAATCTTTTTATATGCATTCTTATTTAATTTCGTTTGTCTCTCTAATTCAATATAGTTCATTATATGAAAACTTATATACTTTCGCCCGGCGGAAGGCGCATATTCTTGCTAGTATATATGACTTATTTGTTTTTCTTTTCTTTTTCTTTTGTAGGTGAGTAAAAGAAAATCCTTCCGGATTCTTCATATTTTCGCTTCAAACGATTATTCATTCGTTTCAAAAAATTGTTTCCCATTTCTTGGAGAAAGTTAAGTTCTCTTCTTTTTTAATTTTTTCGCATAATTTGTTTTGTTTTCTTTTTTATTCAAACTTAATTCAAAGCTACTGTGGTACCTGGACTTACGAGTTTTATAGGTTCCGATAGTAACTCAAACCACCAGTATCATATATATATATATATAATATATATATATATATATATATATTATATATATATATGAAATCCAAAAGTCCAGAGAATAAATCTTCCTGACGACACACGATTTTTATTTAAAAAACCTGTCGCAGTTTGAGAGCTCAATGTGTGCTCTTAATGTTAGAGTCACAGAG
Source organism: Doryteuthis pealeii (assembly GCA_023376005.1). NCBI lineage: Eukaryota > Metazoa > Mollusca > Cephalopoda > Myopsida > Loliginidae > Doryteuthis > Doryteuthis pealeii. The sequence goes on from CM042165.1 coordinate 65,564,394, forward strand.
CAAATTTATAAGTAAAGAAATAACAAAAGACTTAGACATTTAGCATTATAGTCTATTTCAGGGAGCTTAGACAAAGTGTCTAACTCTCCCGACTCATCAGATGCGAATGATGAATTCTTTATTACTTTTGATGAATTCATTATTACTTTTGAAAAGTAATAAAGAATTCATCATTCGCATCTGATGAGTCGGGAGAGTTAGACACTTTGTCTAAGCTCCCTGAAATGGACTATAAAGCTAAATCTCTAAGTCTTTTTTATTTCTTTACTTATAATTATATATATTAATATAATATATATATATATATATATATTTTTTTGTGTGTGTGTGTGTGTGTGTGTGTGTAAAAGGATATAATTACAACATGAACTCCCGCAGCTGGAATTAATCAATTGATTAATTCAGTGGATTTAACCCTGAAGATCCTTATGGTGAAACTCGCGTAGGTTATTTCTTTACACACTATAAATATATATATATATATATATATATAATATATATATATATATATAACAGAAAGCGAGAATAGGCCTGGTCTGCCATAAATAGATTGTCAGCCATACGGAAATCCGATCTCACTGACAAGTTAAAGCGACAGTTCTTCCAAGCCGTAGTTGTGTCAGTGCTACTGTACGGCTGCACCACCTAGCCCCTAACTAAGCGACTAGAGAATAAGCTATATGGGAGCTGCACAAGAATGTTGCATGCAATCTTAAACAAGACGTGAAAACAACACCTCACGACAAAACAGCTGTACGGCCACCTGCCACATATCACACAAACCATCCGTGTAAGGCGAACAAGACACGCCCGACACTGCTGGAGAAGCAGAGATGAAGTCATAAATGACGTTCTTCTGTGGAAGCCAGCACATGGGCCCACCAGTGTGGGCCACCCAGCAAAGATATACATTGACCACCTCTGCACGGATTCTGGATGCTGCGCAGAGGACCTCTCGGTGGCAATGAATGATAGGGACGATTGGCAAGAGATTTTCATGGATATCCTTACCCTGGCGCGACATGATTTAATATATATATATATATATATATATATATATATATATATATAGAGAGAGAGAGAGAGAGAGAGAGAAAGAGGGAGGGAGGGGGAGAGAGCCGGTTTAGCTCAGTCGGTAGAGCACTTGACTTGGAATTGCAAGGTTCCTTGTTCGATATCGGCCCTCGCCAACTCAGCGTATGATTAGTACAGGGATCTGTGCGGTAAAGTTAGGAGCTGATGGTAGGTGTGGTCCCCCACCTCAGATGCAAAAATAATCTCCTTGGTATAGCGGTCCCTCGCTGTCTGGCTGACACCGACATTAGGCCACCCCGACGACTTTACTTACTATATATATATATATATATATATATATATATATATATATAATATATATGGGAGAATACGTGCTTAATTGAAGTCATAACTAATTTGAAAATTAATTAGTTGATCATTAATGAATTAGGCGAATATATCTGTTCAAATGTAAGGCGTAAACAAATCGAGAAATATATATATATAAATTTTTTGATAAAATTATTTTCAGGCGACGATACTCTATTTATTTTTATCTGTTTGTTGTTCAATCATTATCTATCTATCTATCTATCTATCTATCTATCTATTATCTATCAATCTTATACTTGATCTTCCGTGGTTCCTGGAGAGGAGGTCTAATTTTTTTAACCATCCCCAATCCAAACTTGAAATCTTACAGCTAGATAACCATTGAGTGAGTTAACTATCTCAGCTTGAATGGACAGTGTTTAGTCGCGTGACAATAATTCTTATCTCATCTCTCATCCTTAGAAGTTAAAATTTCCTCCGCACGAAACCTCACTTTCGAAATGTGACTCATACTATAGTCTTATATGAGATAGAGGAGGCGCAAAAGCGTAATGATTAGAGTCCTTGGAAATGTACTCCAATAAAAATCATTTCCAGTGCATTTTTATAATAAAAATCATTTCCAATGCATTTTTATAATAAAAATCATTTCCAGTGCATTTTTTATGGTAAAAATGATTTCCAATGCATTTTATAGTAAAAATCATTTCCAATGAATTTTTATAATAAAAATCATTTCCAATGCATTTTTTTATAAAAATCATTTCCAATGCATTTAAATAAAAGTCATTCAATACATTTCATAATAAAATCATTTCCAGTGCATTTTTATAGTAAAAATGATTTCCAATGCATTTTTAAATAAAAAAATTATTATAGTGCATTTTTATAATAAAAACATTAATGCATTTTATAATAAAAAATCATTCCAATACATTTTATAATAAAAACATTTCCAATACATTTTATAATAAAAATCATTTCCAATGCATTTTTATAATAAAAATCATTTCCAATACATTTTTATAATAAAAATCATTTCCAATACATTTTATAATAAAAATCATTTCCAATGCATTTTTATAATAAAATCATTTTCAATGCATTTTTATAATAAAAATCATTTCCAATACATTTTTATAATAAAAATCATTTCCAATGCATTTTCATTAATTAAAAATCATGTTCAGTGCATTTTATATAAAAAAAACACGTCTCTTTCATTCAGGCAAAAGTAATTTGTAATTCTATCTGTCATTTTCTATCCCTATTTCAACCCCCTCCTCTTTTTTACTACATTCATTTTGTTTATCTCTTATTTGTGTATACTATTATGATAATTTGTGTGTGTGTGTGTGTGTGTGTGTGTATATATATATATGTGTGTAACAAGGTCTGTTTGTGTTAAGAATTATTCTAACTTGGGACTTCAATTTTGAGAGTTCAACATACAATAATTGGGGGATTATACACAGAACAATATATTAACATTTTGGAAATAAATTTATAACTATTAATATGACGAGTATTTAAGGCTTTTACTAAACACACACACACACACATACACACACACACACACATATATATGTGATTAAAAATATTAAATATTATATATGTGATTATAAATATTAAATATTATATATGTGATTATAAATATTAAAAATATTTCGCCTCGGTAATGAATAAAACACAAACGATATTTCGCCTCGGTTTGATAACCAAACTTCGTCAGAAATTTATTTGAGACAAAAATACAGCCTGTTTATATATTGAAAAGGTAGAGTTTGGGATGAGAAGGGGTGGGTGGATGCGTCAGAAGGTGTGAAGAAAAAGAGCAAAAAAGGAAGGGGAAGTGTCAATAAGGATACGTTTGCTTGTGAGTTCAAAGCGGTGCGGTCAGGACAATTGAAAGGCTGGGGTGGAGGAAAGCGCCAGATAATGGCTGATGTCTGTTTTTTTTTTTACCGCTGTGATGGAAGATCGGAAGTTTTATTTTGAATGTGTTCAGAGATTCTGTGATTTGCATTTTCTTATATATATATATATATATATATATATATATATATATCTTGCCTAAGTTATCCTTTGTCTATTTTGATTTTGTTCTCTTGAGTTACAATTTTTGCGATAGTTGGCACTAGGTGGAAAGAACGGGTATTTGTTTTATGGTTTTTGAGTTCGCAATGACCGCTGATTTGCATAAACGGCGTAAGTTCTTACAATATATGGGTTTGAGTAATAATGCGTGGTTGAGGTTGATCGTTAAAGACAAAATGCCCTCTTCACACACATAACAGACTTTGATCATACATTCAACATACAAGATTTCACTACGTGTCCTGATGAAGGTTGCTTAAACCGAAATCTTCTGGCATCGACATTACCATCAAGAATATAGAATAATCTTTTGGAACTTCGTGTTTTTCCATTTTTTCCACATACTGTCGAATTCATTTCCCCATTTTACTCCCAGATATATATATATAATATATATATATATATATATATATATATATATGTGTTGTGTGTGTGTGTGTGTGTGTGTGTGTGTTTTGTTGAACTCAACGGACAATTCTTGTCTGACAAGTTTCTTTTCTATCTTTTTAATTGTCTGGCCATCTTTTTATATCAGGGTGGAATTGGTGTATGAATTCATCAAAAATATAAAAAAGATGACCAGACAATTAGAAAAGATAGAAAAAAAACTTGACAGACAAGACTTGTCTGTCGAGTTCAACAAAACATGCATAGAAGAAAAAATGCTATCAAAATATACTCGCCTATACGATCTTCAGACTCTAAAGATCGCATAGTAACCAGTGTTAACTCCATGTCCGTGCTACCTTAACCATTATATATATATATATATATATATAAATATATAATATATATATATATGGGCAATTTCATGTCAAATCATCAGGGCCATGTCACTCACCCTTCAATTTTCTGAAATTTTTGTACAGTTTAGACTATGTTGCGAACTAGACCCAATCCCCCAAATTTGAACTTCCAATTCGAAGAATTCGCCGAGTTATGTCGATTTTTAAACTTCGAAAAAATTTGAGGAGGGTGAGAAAATTGGCGCCATTTTATAATCTATTTCTGTCTATAACATGGGTTCTAGAGCTTCTCTACTCTGAAAATTGGCTTTTAGAAGCTTTTTGGCCTGAGGAATCCAAAATGTTATCAAAATAGATAAAGTTAACCTTTCACATATTAATGATTTCTGCAACATATAATATATATATAATATATATATATATATATATATATATGCAATATTATGAAAAATTGGAAAAAAAAAGTTCATAAACGAATAATATTTATTTCGCACACGCTACAGTGTTTCGATCTGTTTCAGTAGATCTTCATCAGGGCTTTCGTTAGTTTGAGGAAAGCCCTGATGAAGATCTACTGAAATAGATCGAAACACTGCAGCATAGGCGAAATAAACATTACTCGTTTATGAACTTGTATTTTTAACATTTTTTAGAATATTACATACTGTCGGATTCACTTCCACTTTTTTCTTCACACACACACACACACACACACACACACCACACAACACATATATATATATATATATATATATATATTATATATATACAATATATCTAAACTGTCTTTGCCTAAGTAGATTTATTGTAGGTACTCATCTCCACAGAAGAGTAATATCTATGTGATTTAAAAATTACCACCCACCTGTATGGATGAAAATAGATAATATATAATAACTACCTTTCCTCAGTCCGAGATGCATGGAAATCATTTACTAGAGGAATGCATTGAAACATTTTTACTAGAGGAATGCATTGGAAATCATTTTTACTAGAAGAATGCATGGAGAATGCATTGGAAATCACTTTACTAGAGGCATGCATTGGAAATCATTTTATCAGAAGAATGCATTCTTTACTAGAAGAATGTACCACTGGAAATCATTTTACTAGAAAATGCATTGGAATCACTTTTACTAGAAGAATGCATTGAAATCACTTTTACTAGAAGAATGCATTGGAAATCATTTTTATTATTAGAATGCATTGAAATCATTTTTACATAGGGAATGCATTGGAAATCATTTTTACTAGAAGAAGCCAGGAAATTGTACTAGAAGAATGCATTGGAAATCACTTTTACTAAAGAATTGCATTGGAAAAATCATTTGACTAGAGAAGCCATTGGAAATCATTTTATTATAGGAATGCATTGGAAAATCATTTTAACTATAGAATGCCATTGGAAAATCATTTTTACTAGAAGAATGCATGGAAATCATTTTACTAGAAAGAATGCATTGGAAATCCATTTTATCATGAAGTATGCATTGGAAATCACTTTTTACTAGAAAATGCATTTTGGAATCAAAATCACTTTTTACTAGGAAAAAAGAAATGGGCATTGGGGGTTTTTACTTTTTATAGGAATGCATTGGAAACATTTTCACTAGAAGAATTGCATTGAAAATCAATTTTTACTAGAAGAATGCATTGCGAAAATCATTTCTAAAGGAATGCATTGGAAATCATTACTAGAGGAATGCATTGGAAATCATTTTTACTAGAGGAATGCATTGGAAATCATTTTACTAGAAAATGCATTGAATCATCACACCATAAACAAAATCAACTAGGATACTTAGAAGTGTCCTGGTGACCTGCTGTTACTCAGACACCAGCACCCCCAACCCCCCCAAAAAAAAACAAAAAAAAAAACACCAGTTAGAACTGTGTGAAACCTCAAAAAAGAGTAAAATAATAATATTGATCTACCAAAAAGGAAGTGTCCCGGTTGACAAGTTTATTTCTTGGGTCCAATATTCCTAAAAAAAAAAGATGTCTGATGACCAATCTAAGCCAAGCCACAAAAAATGCCAGACTGAAGTAGATCTAAAGACTCACTGATCCAATCTGGTTTCTTACCAAAAAAACGTAAACATTCTGGAAATGAGAAATATAAGAATATGCTAAAAGTCTCTCTAAGGAATCGGTCTGCCAATTTTGATTGCCACCCGCACCCTTCCATATAATATACCCTGCTCTCTCTCCCTCTCTCTCTTTCTTCCCCCTCTCTCTCTCTCTCTCTCTCTCTCTATATAATATATATATATATATATATATATATATATATATATATGTATGTGTGTGTGTGTGTGTGTGTGTGTGTGTGTGGATTTACATATAATATTGGTGCTATATATATAAGTGGGCCGGGATAGCCTAGTCAGTAGAGCGTTCGGCTAGAAACCGCAAGGTTCTTAGTTCGATACCGGCCCTCGCCAACTCAGCGTATGAGTAGCACAGGGATCTGTGCGGTAAAGTAAGGAGCTGATGGTAGGTGTGGTTCTCCACCTCAGACGCAAAAACAATCCCCTCGGTCTAGCGATATTGAAAAGGGGATAGACTCCCTCGCTGATTGGCTGATACCGACTTTAGGCCACACCGACGACTTACTTATATATAAGTAAACAGTGCTCAATATCATTGATAGAGCATTTATATTTAAGTTAAGGTAGCATGGAAATGGAATCAACGGGTAACCAGGCACCGTTGACTTGCTTTAACTTATAAGTATAATATATATATATAATTGCCGGCGATATATGTGCGTGTGGTATTTATGTATGTACATATATTTACCCAACCCTCTACGCGAGAAGGATGTGACACAAGGTCAGTTTACCTTCTCTTATGACTGGTTACAAGCCAAGTAAAGAGCCCCCAGTCTCCCTACTATTTAACCATAGCTGAGTGACTGGTAGATGCTTGATCCTCGTCGNAAATGATTTCCAATGCATTCCTTATAGTAATGATTTCCAATGCCATTCTTACTAGTAAAAATGATTTCCAATGCATTCTTCTAGTAAACATTTCCAATACGCATTCTTCTAATAATCGATTTCTAATGGAATCCTCTAATGTAAAAATGATTTCAATGAATTCTCTAGAAAAATGATTTCAATGCTTCTTATAGAGTAAAAATGATTTCTAACATGCAGTCTTTACGTAAAATGATTTCCAATGAATCCTCTAATAAAAATGATTTCCAATGCATTCATTATAAGATAAACTAGATTCCATGAAATCCTAAAAATAACAGTAACAAATGAATTTCCAATCACATTCATAAATAACGGGTAACAATTAGACATTATACCCATGATTACTTATAGTAAAAATATTTAATGCCAATCTATAAAGTAAAAATGATTTTCAATGCATATTCTACGAGGCGAGGAAAGGTAGTGAATTGTATAATTCTACTATATTCATACGCACCAATACAGGTCGGGTGGTAAATTTAAAATACCACCATAGAATTAATTACTCTTACTGAGGAGATAAGACACCTACAATAGAATACACTTAGGCAAAGACACAGTATTAAGCATATACTAAATATATATAAATATATATATTATATAATTATATCATGATGTGTGTGTGGTGTGGTGTGACGTGTAGCTGTGTGAGTTAGTGTAGCTGTGTATGGTGTGGTGAATTTATAAAAAAGTGAGAGAAGCAGAAGGAATCCGACAGTATTTAAAAATCATTATAAAAATTTAACAAAACACAAGTTATAAAACGAGTAATGTTTTATAATTCGCCTACGCTGGAAGATTTTCGAGATCTGTTTCAATAGATCTTCTCAACTCAAGGGCTTCCTCAAACTGAATACGAAGCCCTAATGAAGATTTATATGAAACCAAGATCCGAAAAAACTGCACTGATAGAGGACGAAATAACATTACTCGTTTTGAACTTCAGTATGTTTTTTCAATTTTTCATATAATATTATAACATACATTAAACTGGAATCTTTACCCATAAGTGAATATTAATATAATATATATAATTATATAATATAATATTAGTATTATGAAAGAAAAGTGGATATAAATACCGAACATATCGTCATTTTATAAAACTTGAAAAACACAAAGTTTCATTAAAACGATTGATGTTTAATAAGTGACGGTCAGTGTTTCGATTTGTTTACAAACTTTCCTCGGGGCCCATTAGTTGGTTTAAAGAACTATTGATGAAACAAAAGTTTAAGGTAGCGCGGACATGAGTCACACACTGGTTACTATCGATCTCTTAGAGTCTGAAGATCGTATAGGAGAGAATATAGCGAAGTTAATTTGATAGCCATTTTTTCATTCGTATGCATGTTTTGTGAACCGACGGACAAGTCTTGTCTGCAAGTTTCTTTTTAAACCAACGAAGGCCCCGAGGAAGGTTTGGTAAACAAATCGAAACACGGACCGTCGACTTGATTAAAATCTAATGTTTAATGAACTTGTGTTTTTCCCATTTTTATTAAAATTACATATTTTCGGATTTACTTCCACTTTTTCTTTATATATATATAATATATATATAGTTAGATATATATATTATATATATTCACTAGGGTAAGGAGGTTTAATGTATTATATATATGAAAAATCTGAAATAAAACACATAGTTTCATAACGAGTAATGTTATTTCGGCCTACACTGCAGTTTTTTCGATTCTGTTTCAATAGATTGTCATTTATGGGCTTTCGTTAGTTGAGATAGCCCTGATGAAGATCTCATTGAAACAGATCGAAAAACTGCCAGCGTAGGGCGAAATAAACATTACTTCGTTTATGAACTTGTGTTTTTTTGTTCATTTTTTAAATATTTTACATACTGTCGGATTTCACTTCACTTTTTTTCTTCACACACATAACACACACACACACACACCACACACACACACACACCCACACACATTATAATATAATATATCATATATATATATAATTGCTAAACTGCTTTCGCCTAGTGCGATTTATTTAAGGTGCTTGATCTCCTCATGAAGATAAATCTTATGTGATTTAAAAATTACCAACCCACCTTAATGGGATGGAAAATAGATAAATACAATCAACTACTTTCCCGCCGTAGCATGCATTGGAAATCATTTTTACTAGAAGAATGCATGGAAATCATTTTTCTATAAGAATGCATTGGAAACCATTTTTCTTATAAAGAATGCATTGGAAATCATTTTACTCGTGAATTCATTTGGAAATCATTTTTTACTATTAAGAAGCATGGAAATCATTTTTATTAGAGGAATTCAATTGGAATCTCTTACTATAAGACTGCCATTAGAAATCATTTTTACTATACAGAAGCATTGGAAATCATTTTTACTAGAGGAATCTCATTGGAAATACATTTTTACTTAGAGGAATTCCATATAGAAATCATTTATTAGAAGAATTGGATTGGAATGGTTTACTAGAAGAATGCTATCTTCATCAGGAAATGCGGCATTGCATCTTTACTATAAGAATGCATTGGAAACATCTATGTGCTATTGGAACTTTTACTGAAGAATGATTGGAAATCATTTTACTATGAGAATGCATTTGGAAATCTTCTTTTTACTAAGAGAATGCATTGGAAATCATTTTTACTAGAGATAGCTTGGAAATTCATTTTTAACTATGAGAATGCATGGGAAATCATTTTTACTAGAAGAAGAATGCATTGGAAATCAATTTATTACTAGAAGAATGCATTGGAAATCATTTTACCTATAGAATGCTTGGAAATCATTTTTACTTAGAAGAATCATGGGAAACATTTTTAACTTAGAGAATCTTGGAATAATTTTACTAAAGATGCATTGGGAAATCATTTTTTTACTAGAGAATTCATTGGAAATCATTTTTACTTATAAGAATGCATTGGAAATCATTTTTACTAGAGGAATTCATTAGAAATCATTTTTACTATAAGATGCATCTGGAATTCATTTTTACTAGAGGAATTCATTAGAAATCATTTTTTACTATAAGAATGCATTGGAAATTCATTTTTTACTAAGAGGAATCATTTGAAATCATTTTTACTATCAAGAATGCCTTGGAAATCATTTTTACTAGAGGAATTCATTAGAAATCAATTTTTACTATAAGAATGCATTGGAAATCATGTTTTACTAGAGGAATTCATTACAAATCATTTATTAGCTATAAGAATGCATTGGAAATCATTTTTACTAAAGAATCGCATTGGAAATCATTTTTACTTATAAGAATGATTGGAAATCATTTTTACTAGAGGAATTCAATGGAATATCATTTTTTACTAGATAGAAATGCATTGCGAAATCATTTTACTAGCAAGAATGCATTGGAATCATTTTACTAGAGGAATGCCATTGGAAATCATTTTTACTATAAGAGAATGCAGTATGGAAATCATTTTTACTAGAGGAATCTTAAAGAAATCATTTTTACTTAAAGATGCATGTGGAAATCAGTTTTTACTTAGAGGAATTTCATTTAGAAATCATTTTACTTAGAAGAATGCATTGGAAATCATTTTTACTAGAGAATGCATTGGAAATCATTTTTTACTAGAGACAGTCATTGGAAATCATTTTTTACTAGAGGAATGCATTGGAAATCATTTTTAACAGAAGTATGCATTGGAAATCATTTTTACTAGAAGAATCTCATTGAAACATTTTTACTAGAAAGTGCATTGGAATCCAACACACCATCACTTAAAAATCAACTAGGATACTTGAAGTGTTCCTGTGACCTGCTGTTACTCCAGACACCAGCACCCCCCCCAAAAAAAACCCAACAAACAAAAAAAAAACCACCATTTAGAACTGGCGTGTTGAAAACCTCAAAAAGAGTAAATTATAATATTGATCTACCAAAAAGCGAAGTGTCCCGGTTGGAAGATTTTATTTCTTCGGTTCCAATATTCTAAAAAAAGAAGATGTCTGTATGACCATCTAACCAAGCCACAAAAAATGCAGACTGGAAGTAGTCTTTAAAGACTCACTGATCCATCTGGTTTACCAAAAAACGTAAACATTTCTGGTAAATGAGGAATATAAGGAATATGCTAAAAAGCCTCTCTAAGGAATCGGTCTGCCAATTTCTGATTTGCCACCCGCACCCTTTCCAGTATATTACCCTCGCTCTCTCTCCCTCTCTCTTTCTTTTCCCCACTCTCTCCTCTCTCTCCTATATTTATATATATATATATTATATGTATGTGTGTGTGTATGTTGTGTGTGTGTGTGTGTGTATTTACATATAATACTGTGCATATATATAAGTGGTTCAGTCGTAGACATTCGGCTTAGAACCGCAAGGTTTCGTAGTTCTTATCCGGCCCTCAGGCCAACTCAGGTATGACGTAGATAGGGGATCATGTGGGGTAAGTAAGGAGCGAATGGTCGGTGTGGTTCAATCCACGCCAAGACGCGAAAAAAATCCCCTCGGTTCTAGCGATATTTGAAAGGAGGGATAGACCTCCCTCGCTGATTGGCTGATACCGACTGTTAGGCACACACCGACACTTACTATCATTAATATAAGTAACAGTCTTCAATATACAACTTAGATTGAACATTTATATTTAAGTTAAGGTAGCGTGGAAATGAATCAACGGGTAACCCAGCACCGTTGACTTGCTTTAACTTATATATATATATTATATAATATAGTATATATATATATTTATATATATATATATATTTGCGGGTCGGATATATATGTGCGTGTGTGTGTATTTATGTAGTGTACATTATATTTACAACCTCCACGCGAGAAGGATGTGACACAAGGCCGTTTACCTTCTCTTTAGACTGCGTACCAGCCAAGGTTAAAGAACCCAGTCTGCCTACTATTTAACCATAGCTGCGAAAGTAGACTGTGGTTAGTATGCCTTACCTTTTTCCAGAGGTATTAGCGCTATTGTTGAAAATGCACACAGAGCATAGTTCATCGTCTTTATAACTGAAACCGGAATGGTGTATTATTTAATGTTGGTACGACACTCAAAGAAAATAAGAATTCGACGGTATAGCACAGCAGAATATCAGGATTTACATTTTGCATCTCCTCTGGATCGATTGAAGAATGGATTTCAATTTTAACCGAGGGTGTTGCAAGATTGATAACAGGTCTTGAAGATTAAGGAAACAAGAGTGTTAATATTAACTATAACGGGAAATTACAAAGCTAGGCACAGACTGGGGTTGAAATGTAGATACCATTGGGATTATGCAAAAATCTAAATTTTGACGACACACCAAAATGGTATATGCATAACCAGAATCGTTCTCTGAGAATGAATACGCATAAAATATCTACTGTGACTTTGAGATAAAGACAGATCACCTTATCCCAGCAAGGAGACCAGACATAGTATTGATTAACAAAAAAAAAAACCAACAAAAAACAAAAACAAAAACAAAACAGAACTTGTCAACTGGTTAGGAATTTTGCAAGTTCTAGCAGATCACAGGGTGAGATGAAGGAAAACGAAAAGAGAAGGGGTACAAATATCTGGACTTGCCAGAGAAACTGAAAAGGCTGTGGAAATATCAGGGTTGAAAGTGATACCAATTTTAGTTTGGTTGCCTATTGAACGATCCAAAAAGCTTGGGAAAATGCTGAAGATCTGGAATCAGGAGAAGAATTTGATGACCATCCAGACTACTGCATTGCAGCATCGGCCAGAATTACTCAGATCGTTCCTGGTGATTTTGAAAAAAAAAGGGGAAGCAAAACTTTTTGTTTTTTGTTCACTTCAGACTCCAGGGGGGAAAAAACCTCCCATTAGTTACGCTGGTGTTAAAAAAAACTCTCATAATAATAGTATATAATACTGGTGACGTGTTATACATTTATTATTGAATTGTCCTTTTCAGAGCCAATATCGTAAAAATAGCCATCACAATTGCTAGTTAGCGTTTTTTCCCCAAGGAATTTACTTTTACAATATTACATCCAACTGTTTAATACAGTCAAGAACAACTTAACAAATATAAAAATGATATTCGGTTATTTAACATTGTAAGGTAAAGAAGTAAATATACATTTCAGGTTGTCTTGTTAGGGGTTTAGGGTTTAGGGTCAGGTTAGGGTGCTAGGGTTAGGGATTGGGGTTAGGGTTAGGGGTTAGTTTGTATAATCTAAAATAATATATATAAAAATTGTCTGTTAAAAACAACCGATTTGACGGTTGTCAATGAAAACATTGTCCTTTCTTAATGCGAGATCAAAAAGGGGTGCCTAAGAAGGTCATACTGGTCCAAAGTTTTACATCAGACATTCTTTACAATGGCAAAAATATATGTTTACACTTAAAATAATTTTTTTCTAACGGATCAGAAGCATTTTCAGAAAAAGTGTAATGAAGATAAGAAGATAGATTAGATTAGAATGGACCATTACCTTTAGCACCCCTTTTTGCGATCTCGATTCGTGGGGACATTTTATCCTTTACACCTTTCTAATCATATCCAGGTATTTTCAATAGAAATTATGTAATTAATGATTTTTAATGTTAAGATAATATAAAATCTAGTATCTTGATTTAAAAGTGCTAAGGGTAATTAGCCGCTAGTAAAATGGACAAACAGCCTCGGCCAGGATTGAATTCGTGTCCATTTCAACGCCCCAAATTTCTGTTTCAATCTTTTGGAGAATTCAAGAACAAGAAAAGAAAGAACGAAATGTAAATTTAATTTTATATGTGATTAAATTTTTTTTTTTGGTACTCTTTTTTTTTTATTTTTTGTATTTAGTCATTATTTTTTCTACCGAAATTATTTCACTTTCTTGTTTCTGTTTTGCTGCGCGTAGGTGCTTTCCCTTTTTGTGTATATTAATTGTATTTTGAATTTTCAAACGTTTTCTTTTTTTTCTTTTTTTCTGACGCTACACTCCTCAGATAAGAGGTCAGATGAAAGAACTTGTAAGCGAAACTGGAAAAAAGTGAATCCACCTTTTTAATTTTACTAAAGTTTTTGCACCTTTGAAGGCCTTTTTTGAACATACAAATAAAATTTATCGGTTTCTTTCGGCTGGAGTTGGCAAATATAATCACACGGCGCTGTGTATTTTAGGAGAATCGCGTTGCAGCTTTTTTTTCACACGATTCACATCTATGTCTTATCGATCGGCTGTGTCACGTTCGTACCTAACACCTTTATGATTTTCCCGACCCTGTTGGCAAATATCCAACCCCTTTTTATCATTACATGCTTAGAAGGCGGTGGGTGAGAGTTTATTGTTCTGCGGTTATGACTTTTAATTGCATCTAGTGGTGAAGTTCAATTCGTAGAATTCTGGGGAGTGTGGGAGTACCACTCATTGCCATTGCTCCCCAAGTCCACTTACGGCAAGGAGTGGTAGTACCTGTTAGGGTACCATCAATGGAATAAAAAAGAGCAAAATGTTTTAAAAAATTGAGTTGAAACCATTGAATACAAAAAAAGATAAAATTTACTAGAAGAACTGCAATTGAAATCTCTTTACTAGAAGAATTGCATTGAAATCATTTCTTACTTATAGAATTGCATTGAAATCATTTTTACTAAAGAATGCATTGGAAATCATTTTTACTAGAAGAATGCATTGAAATCATTTTTACTATAAGAATGCATTGGAAATCAATTTTACTAGAAGAATGCATTGGAAAACATTTTTACAGAAGAATGCATTGGAAATCATTTTACTATAAGAATGCATTGAAATCATTTTTACTAGAGGAAATCACTGGAAATCATTTTTACTAGGGAATTCATTAGAAACATTTTATACTATAAGAATGCATTGGAAATCATTTTTACTAGAAAGGAATTCATTAGAATCATTTTACTATAAGAATGCATTGGAAATCATTTTACTGAATCATTAGAAATCATTTTTACTATAAGAATGCCTTGGAAATCATTTTTACTAGAGAATCATTAGAAATCATTTTTACTATAAGAATGCATGGAAATCATTTTACTAGAGGAATTCATTCAATTTTACTTGGAAATCATTTTACTATAAGAAGAAATCATTTTTACTATGCATTGGAAATCATTTTTACTATAAGAATGCATTGAAATCATTTTTACTAGGGAATGCATTGGAAATCATTTTTACTATAAGAATGCAGGAAATCATTTACTAGAGGAATTCATTAGAAATCATTTTTACTAGAAGAATGCATTGGAAATCATTTTTACTAGAGAAATGCATTGGAAATCATTTTTACTAAAATGCATTGAAATCATCATTTTTACTAGAGGAATGCATTGGAAATCATTTTTATCAGAAGTATGCATTGGAAATCATTTTTACTAGAAGAATGCATTGGAAATCATTTTTACTAGAGAAATGCATTGGAATCCAATCACACCATAACTAAAATCAACTAGGATACTTAGAAGTGTCCTGGTGACCTGCTGTTACTCAGACACCAGCACCCCCCCCCAAAAAAAAACCCCAACAAAACAAAAAAAAAACCACCATTTAGAACTGGTGTGAAAACCTCAAAAAGAGTAAAATAATAATATTGATCTACCAAAAAGGAAGTGTCCCGGTTGACAGATGTTTATTTCTTGGTCCAATATTCCTAAAAAAAGAAGATGTCTGATGACCAATCTAAGCCAAGCCACAAAAAATGCCAGACTGAAGTAGATCTTTTAAAGACTCACTGATCCATCTGGTCTTACCAAAAAACGTAAACATTCTGGAAATGAGAATATAAGAATATGCTAAAAGCCTCTCTAAGGAATCGGTCTGCCAATTCTGATTTGCCACCCGCACCCTTCCATATATCTACCCTCGCTCTCTCTCCCTCTCTCTTTCTTTCCCCCACTCTCTCTCTCTCTCCCTATATATATATATATATATATATATATGTATGTGTGTGTGTATGTGTGTGTGTGTGTGTGTGTATTTACATATAATACTGGTGCTATATATATAAGTGGGTTCAGTCGGTAGAGCATTCGGCTAGAAACCGCAAGGTTCTTAGTTCGATACCGGCCCTCGCCAACTCAGCGTATGAGTAGCATAGGGATCTGTGCGGTAAAGTAAGGAGCTGATGGTCGGTGTGGTTCTCCACCGCAGACGCAAAAACAATCCCCTCGGTCTAGCGATATTGAAAAGGGGATAGACTCCCTCGCTGATTGGCTGATACCGACTTTAGGCCACACCGACGACTTACTTACTTACATATAAGTAAACAGTCTTCAATATCATTGATTGAACATTTATATTTAAGTTAAGGTAGCGTGGAAATGGAATCAACGGGTAACCAGGCACCGTTGACTTGCTTTAACATATATATATATTATATATATTATAATATATATATATATATATATTTGTCGGCGAGTATATGTGCGTGTGTGTATTTATGTATGTACATATATTTACCAACCCTCCACGCGAGAAGGATGTGACACAAGGCCAGTTTACCTTCTCTTAGACTGGTTACCAAGCCAAGGTTAAAGAACCCAGTCTGCCCTACTATTTAACCATAGCTGGAGTGACTGTGGTTAGATGCTTACCTTTCCCAGAGGTATTAGCGCTATGTGAAATGCACACAGCATAGTTCATCGTCTTTATAATGAAACCGGAATGGTGTATTATTTAACTGTGGTGACGACACTCATAAGAAATAAGAATTCGACGGATAAGCAACAGCAGAATATCAGGATTTACATTTTGCATCTCCTCTTGGATGATTTGAATGGTTTCAATTTTAACCCGAGGGTGTTGCAAGATGATAACAGTCTGAAGATTAAGGAACAAGAGTGTTAATTTAATATAACGGAATTACAAAGCTAGGCACGACTGGGGTGGAAATGTGATCCATTGGGAATTAGCAAAAAACTAAATTTTGACCACAAACAAAATGGTATATGCATAACCAGAATCTGTTCTTGAAATGAAACGCATAAAATTCTCTGTGACTTTGAGATAAAGACAGATCACCTTATCCCAGCAAGGAGACCAGACATAGTATTGATTAACAAAAACAAAAAAAACCAACAAAAAACAAAAACAAAAACAAAACAGAACTTGTCAACTGGTAGAATTTGCAGTTCTAGCAGATCACAGGGTGAAGATGAAGGAAAACGAAAAGAGAGACAAATATTGGACCTTGCCAGAGAACTGAAAAGGCTGTGGAATATCAGGGTGAAAGTGATACCAATTTTAGTTGGTGCACTTTGAACGATCCCAAAAAGCTTGGGAAAATGACTGAAGGATCTGGAAATCAGAGGAAGAATTGTGACCATCCAGACTACTGCATTGCAGCAATCGGCCAGAATACTCAGAATAGTCCTGGTGATTTGAAGAGACTTGTTGTCACTCAGACTCCAGGGAAATACCATTAGTTAACGCTGGTGTTAAAAAAAACTCTCATAATAATAGTAATAATACTTGGTGACGTGTTATACATTATTATTGAATGTTGTCTTTTCAGAGCCAAATGTCATCGTAAAAATAGCCATCACAATTGCTAGCTTAGCGTTTTTTCCCCAAGAATTTACTTTTACAAATATTACATCCCAATGTTTACATACAGGGCAAACAACTTATACAAATAAAAATGATATTCGGTTATTTAAACATTGTAAGTAAAGAAGTAAATATTACATTTAGGTTGTTTGTTAGGGGTTAGGGTTAGGGTCAGGTTAGTTAGGGTTAGGGATTGGGGTTAGGGTTAGGGGTTAGTTTTATAATCTAAAAATATATATATAAAAATTGTCTGTTAAAACAACCGGATATTGACGGTGTAAATGAAAAACATGTCCTTTCTTAATCGAGATCAAAAAGGGGTGCCTAAAGGTCATATGGTCCAAAGTTTTACATCAGACATTCTTTTTACCAATGGCAAAAATATATGTTACACTTAAAATAATTTTTTTCTAACGATCAGAAGATTCAGAAACAAGTGTAATGATAGATAGATAGATAGATAGATAGAATGGACCATATGACCTTTAGGCACCCCTTTTGCGATCTCGATTCGTGGGGACATTTATCCATTTACACCTTCTAATTCATATACAGGGTATTTCAATAGAAATCATGTAATTTATGATTTTAAGTTTTTTTTAAAGAAATAATAAAATCTAGTATCTTTGATTTAAAAGTGCTAAGGGTATTAGCGCTATGTAAAATGCAAACAGCCTCGCCCAGGATTTGAATTCGTGTCCATTTTCAACGCTCCTCCAAATTCTGTTTTCAATCTTTTGGAGAATTCATAGAACAAGAAAAGAAAGAAAGAAATGTAAATTTAATTTTATATGTGAATTAAATTTTTTTTTTTTTGGTACTCTTATTTTTTATTTTTTGTATTTAGTCATTATTTTTTTCCTACCGAAATATTTCACTTTTCTTGTTTCTGTTTGCTGCGGTAGTGCTTTCCTTTTTGTGTATATTTAATTGAATTTTGATTTTCAACGTTTCTTTTTTTTCTTTTCTGACGTACACTCCTCAGATAAGAGTCAGAT
>CM042165.1:65585565-65590565 GCA_023376005.1 Doryteuthis pealeii
AGACTAAGCTCTTTGATCTTGGTATAGGAAACTCTAAATTCAAGCCAGTTAAACTCCGCTTAAAAATTGACCAAAGTTCATGTAATGACAAACGATAACAACGATAGACCTTGGAAAGCTTTATTTTACTTAGAATAATTGGTACACTAGCTGAGAGTTTATATAGTCTAGTATTCACTAGAGAGTTCACCAAAGAGGAGGCAATCATAAAATAGGGGAGGTAACTCTCAATTACTTATTACAACTTATAATTCAACTTTCGACAAACGTCCTCGCTGGATGCCCCCTATTTACGACCTTGTGTTACATCCTGTTCGTACGAAGGGATTGAGTGAATACATATATGACACGGAGGCTGTATTGTTCAAGAAGAAACACAATTATATAGGGGCACACATTTGAATAGAAAACACAGACAGATATTCCAAGAAAAGCAGAAGGAAGAGATCCCTGCGCCGAAAAAAAAAAATGCCCCGTTAAAAATTCTGCATTGTTTCAATGCACGATGTAATAAATTTTAGTCAACTATTCGATTCCTGAAGATGTCTAACGATTGTCGTAACTATATATTTATCTAATTATATTGATATTTCTTTTCATTACAACTCTGTATTTCAACAGAAAACATTGAATAAAAAAATGACATTCAATGGCATTTGATTGACAGGTCGCATCTTTAAATACTAAAATATTCATACATGTAACAATCTGAAAACTAATTATCAACAAAACTGAAGATATTTTTCTATTTTCTATAAATCTTTCATGAACTTTCATTTTAACTCTTTATTACTAAGATATTTGTCTGCTTAAAATTGAATGACTTGGAGAAATATATGAAAGATATTTTGTTAGAATTTTATAACTTAATTATTTTTCCAGCACAAAAAAATACATGAGTAAATAACATTTTTATTCTTTTTTTCCCCACATTCACCCCCCCCCCACAAAAAATATGAATGAACTCTGAGACACACTGAATTGCCACTCTATAACCCTCGACCATGCACCTTCTTACATTATCCTCACACGAACATAAAAACGGAGTCAAGTCAACCTAGCAGGTGATTTAATCCCCCCCCCCAAAAAAACAAAAACAAAAAAAACAAAATGGTCAACTAAGTCATGTCTCTTTTGTTTCCACACTAAAGTCTGCACCAAAAGAAAACAGATGAAAAATGCTGAAATTTTAAATTCTTACCCATGCGTTTTGCATGGGTAAGAATTTTAACGATTAAATAAACAAATTCAGCCATAATTCTCCGTCGTGACGACCTGACCAAACACACACACACACACACAAATGAATTGCCAGGACACAAAAGAGTTGGATAATAAACCTCCTTGATAAGGACTGTTACGATCAACTTAAAGAATTCGTTCGTACCAAAGAAAAGAAAGAAAGAAACAACCCCCCCAAAAAAAAACCCAACGACTAACGAACTAACCTACCAACGAACTAACCTACCAACGAAAAAAACCAACGACCAACGAACCAAACTACCAACCAACCAATCTACCAACGAACGAACGAATCAACCAACAAAACCAAAATGACAAAAGGGGACATTTTTCCATTTACACCGTCAAAATCCGGTTAACAGACGATTTTTAGAGTTTCTTTTTAAAATTATAAAACTAACCCCTAACGCTAACCCCTAACACTAACCCCTAACCCTAACCCCTAACCCTAACACCTAACCGGATTTTGACGGTGTAAATGAGAAAAGTGTCCTTGTGATCGCGGAAGGGGTTCCTAAAGGTCATATGGTCCGATAGAATGAAGATGAAATAATAAATAATGTAACATACACTCACACACCCTATAAGAAATTGACTTTCCATATACATTACCCAACAGAGCTCCGCTCTTAGGTGGGGGAGTATTGTGGGAATTAAAATAAAACGAAAATAAAATTTAAAAAATTATTAAAAGATATATTTTAAATAATACCTACTGATAAGAATCTTGATATGATTCAGTATATTAGTAATCATGTCTATAATAGCAACAAAGTTTAGGTGAAGATTCTGATGTAGTTAGAATAGAAATAGATTGAAAGTTAAGCAATAGGTCAAGTTAAAAAAAACAAATCAGAATTCTCATATTTTAGGATCTTCCTTGTCAATCAAATCAAAAATAAAAACAGGAAGCTCACAAATCATCAATAAACTATTTTGACACATTTGGGACAGTTTTTTTTACCATTTATCAAAACAATTTCTATCTTTAAAATCTCAAATTTGTTCTTTTTGCTTTATTTTAAGAATAAAAATAATTACAAGAAACTTAAATCTTTTCTCTGAATGTTTGAGACGAGGCTTGATGATTAGTATTATCTGCGTTATTCGGACTATTGTCCTCATCTTCATTGTTATCCAATTGGACACATGGCTAGTGGATAAAGGAGTTACGTTAAGACAGTTCTAAGTGACAGTTATCTCTAGATTGCAGGTTCAATCCTGATCAAGGGCAGCAATAACATAGAATAATAATTAACACAGCTTAACGCCTCTACCCCAGCAATGGTTAGCGGAATGAGAACAGGATACCCCGTAGACTGAATAAAGGGTTAGGTTCAAAGTTCCGTGATGGCTCCCGATTACGACAAGAAGGTTTCCGATTACGACAAGAAGGTTTCCGAGTCCGAGAAGGTTCCTGAGTCCGACAAGAAATACCTAAAATAGGCCGGAGGGCATATTGGCCGAAGCGTTGTACAGATAACAATGAAAATGAGGACAATAGTCCGAATAACGCAGATAATATTAAATCTTTTTGTCCCTACATTTCTGAAACAGTTCTACCCACTTTAATATTTCAATTATTAAATCAATTTTTTCTTTAATGAAAATTGTGCTATAAATTGATAGGATGCGGGCACAAGGCCGCAAATATGCAGCATCCAGCGAAGTTGTTTGTTGTAGTAATTTGATCTGCTGAATTATGAACTTTGGTCAGTTCCTTTACGCCCCTTTGTCGTGTCGGTGGGACGAAGAATACGCTGACCGAATCCCTTGTAGTGGGGTAGGCTACACCCCATAAAAGGGATGTCCTTGGTAGATATTCGCCACGGGCACGACGGGACACAAAGTCGCAAGTATGGGGGTATCCAGCGAGGATCGAACGCGCTATTCAGTAGTAATGGAACAGTGAGACTAGCTTGCTGAACATTACACCAAGCTGCCACGCCCCGATTTTACCCAACCCGTTCGCCACGGGTACGATGGGACACACAGTCGCAAGTATGGGGTATCCAGCGAGGATCGAACGCGCTATTTAGTAGTAAATGGAACTGTGAAACTCGCCAGCTAACCATTACAACACGGTATCATACCCAGAACACCTTTTTTAGGGATGGCCTGAGCATGACACTAAACTACATCTAGTTGTAAGGATCCTGATCTGGGTATCTGGGGTGTATGGAGTACCCCTTCACTGCCATTACTACCAGGTCTACTCTGGCTTGGAGTGGTAGTACCTGTTAGGGTCACAGCTGTGTGTCAAATAGATATGTTTAGAAATTATTTGTATTCGATAGGAATAAGTAAGTAAAGTAGTCGAGGTGGCCTAATGTCCGTATCAGCCAGGCAGTGAGTGAGTCTATCCCCTTTTCACTAGCGCTAGACCAAGGAGATTGTTTTAGTGTGAACAGAGCCCGAGGTTACTGTGGCCTGAACATTGTGTTTATATACAATAAAGATGAGGACGACAGTCCGAAATATCACAATTATTCATATCCCTAACCAGTTGACGATTCGTTGAGTTCGTAATTTTCTTGGCCTTGAGCCAGACTAACTTATGTGTTTATAAAATATTGGCACTTCATTAGTATCTGTTCTGAGGTTTTTAATCTTTGAAGTACTTGTCATCTCCGTTCTCGTTGCGTCCGTAGCACGTGTGCTACTAATGCGTGAGTGTCATTGTCTGTCCAATTCTGATAATGGTAGCGCAAATGTCAAAGGTCGAATTCTTGTCCGGTTGCAAATTGGCAAGATTCTCTTAATCCTATTTCGGCACGTGTGACCTAGCGTACGAAAAAAAAAAAAAAAAAAAAAGAAAGTCGACCGAACATAATTGTCTAATTGGCTCAACGCAATTATTCACGTTAGAGTTTTTGCGATCTCGACAAGTTATTTAAGTGGATCAAAAGTAATTTCGCTTTTTTTTTAAACAAGAAAAAAGAAAGAAAGAAAGAATTAAAAAGAAGAAAAAAAGAAAGAAAGAAAAAAGAAAAAAGAAAGAAAGCATAAAAAGAAAGACTAGAAAAAAGAAAGAGAAAAGAAAGAAAAAAGAAAGAGAGAATGCATAAAAAGAAAGACTAGAAAATAGAAAGAGAAAAGAAAGAAAAAAAAAGAAAGAAAACATAGAAAGAAAGACTAGAAAAAGAAAGAAAAAAGAAAGAAAACGAAAGAAAGAAAACATAAAAAGAAATACAAAAAAGAAGAAAAAGAAAGAAAGAAGGCATAAAAAGAAAGACTAGAAAAAAAAAGAAGAAAGAAAGAAAGCATAAAAGAAAGACTAGAAAAAGAAAGAAAAAAGAAAGAAAAAAGAAAGAAAGAAAGAAAGCATAAAAAGAAAATTAAAAAAAGAAAAAAAAGAAAGTAAAAAGAAAGCATAAAAAACTAGTTGTCTTTTAATTCTTTCTTTCTTTCTTTCTTTTAATTCTTTAATACTTTCTTTTTTCTTCTATTTTTCTTTCTTTCTTTCAGTCATTTTTTAACACTTTCTTTTTTTCTTGTCTTTCTTTCTTTCTTTCTTTCTTTTAGTCTTTCTTTTGATACTTTCTTTCTTCTTTTATTCTAGTCTTTCTTTTTATGTTTTCTGTGTTTCTTTCTTTTAGTCTTTCTTTTAATACTTTCTTTCTTTCTTCTAGTTATTATATTTTCAGTGGTGGCGCGTCGGCAAAACAAGCTGCTAATCATCAAATGAAGTCAGTTTCTTGTTATTTATGCCTTTCGTCGAACGATAGGGAAATATAATACTCTTCTTCCTTAATCTT